>JAODKC010000107.1:1325833-1340087 GCA_026777985.1 Mormyrops attenuatus | reverse complement strand
ATGGAATAGTCTTCCTGCTAGTGTAGCGCAAGCTAAAACCCTGGGTTCCTTTAAATCTGAGCTAGATAAGATTTCAAATGAGCTGTCTGAGCCAATTAGTAATTTTCATCCTTGCTGTCAGTATGGCGATTTTGTGAGAATGTTAACAAAAATGAGATAAGGGAAAAGCGAACAAGAACTGAGCACCAAAAGACGTTTGACTGCCGTTGTATGAATATATGTTGCATTCCAGAGACGATATTGAGCACAAGCAAGTGATTTGTGAGCACCACTTTGTGTCTCTTGGAACGACTCACGGCAACGCCACCGATTAATTGTACAGACTTTTGGTAAATTCTACTTGGCTACAGTTTTTTTTCAGGTAAATAACTCCTATTGTGTTTTATAAATATCACAAAAATGGCAAAAATTTCAAAATATTGTGATTTTTTTCCACAATAATGTGTAAAATTAACCAACCCCTTCTGCAAAATTCCCAGTGTTTTGCAGCTCAGTGGAATACTGGTCACAGACCAGTATTGGTCTACAGACTGGCAGTCAGCTAATCTAAGTGGAGAGGAAAGTATGCAGTTTTTTGAAAAAAGGTTTTAACAGTATTTTGTTGCTTTAGAGTTTTTAATTCACATTTTTTGGTGTACTGGGTTTTATTTTTCCAGTAATAAAATGCTTTGTTTAATCCTATACGCCCCACCCTTTCAACAGATGTTGCCAGTGTTTTTGTGTATGTATCCTGGTAACGACAGGTTCGCTGCAAGTTTAACACTGCCACTCATATATACTCTACATATCCTGAGTAAGGTCATGTGCTTAACCAGCATAGAGCAACTTGGGCCTAAATGCCAAACCTGAAGGTACAAAGCAGCACTGAAATCCACAGAACCATGTCATCACACCAAAGTCTCTTAGATTCTCATATACCGTCACAGGAGACGGGGGAAAATAAAAAAAATAAAAAAAAAAAATCAGACACTAGCTGTTAAACACATACAGATACTGGCATCATTGACAGTAATTAATCTTTGGAATATTGATAAACTGCAAATTCAAATTCCTCTAAGATGACCCATTTGGCAAGCAATTTTCAGGTTAAAATTTCTAAAGTAAACAGAAATGGAAGAGGTTAGGAATTTGAAGTGATAAAAATCTATTAGAGTAAAAGGGACATGGGATGAAATGTGGCGGTTTGTTTTACTGAACGATCAAATGACAGAACAGATACACAATTTTTGGGGATAAATCATGAAGGACATAAGCCAAACCAACCTCTTTAGCATATGCCAGTGTAATGTGCCAGGAATACAAAGCCAAGGGAGCCCTACCCTGGTCTCTAAGGAACAAGCGGTTTGCTCAAGCGTTAATTGCTTTAGGTACTTATTTGGATAAAGAGCGACTCAAACAAGTCTGCTATCATCCAAACCAGCAATTTAAGCACATTACAAAATCTCCTATGCGCCAACCACCGATGACTGGAGTGGTACTCTGCTTTCCAGTACAGTGACCCCCCGCCTATTGCGGAAGTTATGTTCCAGACCCATCAGCAATAGGTGAAAATCCATGATATAGAAAGACCATATAAACATTTTTTTTAGTTTAAGCCTTAAAATACCCCTCCCACATTCTTTAAACTAGAGATGCACCGATCCGATATTTGGATCATTATCGGCGCCGATCCAGACCTATTTCACGGATCGGGTATCGGCCATGTGTGACCGATCCACATCCTATACTTACTTATTTAGTTTTTGGCAAAAATCGGCCAACAGCTCTTTCCCATTTTACATGTGTTCTTTTGTGGCATTCAAGTCAAACACTAACGCTGCCCCTCAGTCTTTTTTGCTACTCAGCGGGTGCGAATGCAGTGACTTCCGCCTGCAGTGACGTCATGCACATACCCTTCGCAGTACGAGGAGTGTAAGATAAGGCGTGACGATCTGGGAGTATTTTACGCTTTTAACAGAAACCAGTAGCACAGCAATTTGCAATCTTTGTAAAATAAAGTAAAGTTTTGAGAGGTGGGAATAGCGTTTAATGCACACACACACTGCAGAAAACTGATGCGCCGGGGAAAAATCCGCGATATAGCGGGGCATCACTGTATTATGTCTGTGCCAGACTGGTGGGCCAGAGAAACTGAAAACTACTATGAAAGCATGTGTTCCACTTCAGTAATGTGCTCAGTTTCCTAACTGCAGAGGGCTTTGAAAGGACCAGAGGTGCATGTAATATTTCAGGAGGCAGTGAAAGTGAGATGCCTTCAGGAGGCGTACTATCCTTCTGAGCATGTTACACATGTAGTAGACTCAGACAGTTATTACACAATATAACATGGCTACCAACATGGCTACCAAAAAAGTATCTAAATGTCAGAAACAGGGCAAGATCTCACACCACCATTGTCGTCGGTATTGGGGTTCTGTATAAAGGTCCAGTGGGGATAAGCAAAACAAGAAATCATGAAATCATGGAAATGAACTTCTATTAATGCAGCTGTTCACTTACCCGGTATTTAGTAGTGCTATTATGACTCATCTAAAGGCGACATTACATGCAAACAATGTTGCAACGTGCTTGACTCAGGGAAGAACAACTTTGTTAGACACCTATTCTGAGAAAATGAGAACTGGGTTGTAAAAAATGGTTTCCACACAAAACCTAGCCATATTATTGCTTATCATGCCTTGGTACTGGCAAAAGGGGAAGCAGCCTCTGAAACTTCTAGTTTCGGTAAGAGTAAAGTAGAATTTGAACAAGTGCCCATTAACTATCAAGTTATCCAATACTGCTACGCATTATCTAGCACATAAGTAGTTTCTACAATGTAGTTACTTATAGTACAAACTAAGGATGTAATGGTACACAAAATTCGTGGTTCGGTACACACCTTGCACCAAACTGTAGCCAAAACCAATTTCGGTAGAGCAGAATAGCAGAATTTGATAATTATCGGAAATTGCAAGCACAACTGAACTGAATATGGTTGCATAACTGTAGTAATAAACACCTCAATAGATTTGTTTTTACCCTGGTCTGAATTTCCTGCCAAAAGTGCATTAAATGCCACTGGAAGACTAACTTACAGCACCAAGGCAGTTTCAGCCTTGGTACTGTCGTACAAACACTCGGATGTTGTCTCAAATGTGTCAGCATGTTGGATGCATTTCAAACAACAAATCCAACACACTGTCTTGGTCTTTTCACTCACCGTCTCCTCCAATACTGTTGTAATGTTTTGAGAAACTAAAATGTTCTAAATTACCGATTTAAGTAACGTGGGAGGGTCTTCAAGCCATTTGAACTATTAGAACTGACTAACTAGCACGAACCGTATCCAACTCACAACTACAATTAGCATAACCTGTTGAACATTACCTTGTGAATTTAGGTTCCGCCTGTGTCAATAAATGTATTCATTCATTTCAATGTGTGTTTCGAACATGTACCTTACAGGGATTTGAGATCTCTAAAAAGCACTATTTAAACTACTATAAAAAAGACTATTAAGACTAATAATATAAGTCTGAATGTTAATATTACAAAACCCCTCTGTTGTACAATTTGTATGCAATGCCACTGCTATGCCTGATAGCTGTTTTAAAAAAAAAAATCTCTGGCTTTACAGACATATGCTGATCTCTCAGAATAATTGTTGCGTAGGTCTAAGCGGTATATTGATTTGAGCACTATATCAGTGTAATTTCAAACAAGACATAGGATGATATCATTTATACTGATATACTTTTATGGTGCATTAAAATGAGTGGCATCATAGTTACTTTAATTTAAAAATAGCTACTAGTAACTTACAGGAACCAAATGAGTAGCTTAGAAAACACTTTAAAAAACTGCGACCTACAATTGAGTGACAGGTGGAAGATCTGGTCTTCACACCGAAGGTAACCCATTTTTGTTCAGTCACCACCACTGTTCACAAACATATTCAAATACAATGGTGCAAGATTTTTTAAATACTTAATTGTATTACCAATCACAAATTAATTTCTTATAGGAGTGAAATATGTTGGGACAGCTGGAATTTGATGTAGTGAGACATGCAAACTGACATTATTTCTTCCATGGGGAATAATCCACACATATAAAACCAGCCTAGCCTAAATGCTCAGAACGTATCCAAAGTCCTACTGAAAGACAACTGCAACAGACTTCACAAAGTTGAAGTTTTAGAAACCTCTTTTAGGGCCATAGTAGGGCTTGTGAGTTGAGTTTGCGGAAATCATGTCACAGCATCAGATAAGATTTTTTAAGTTAGGAGAAAAATAATGTCTTGTTTAAAGCTATATTAATGTCTTGCACTGGGGAAGTGAGGGAATTCTTTACATCTTTTGGCAATGATGAAATAAAACTGACAATGCAACACTGAGCATGGATTCATCGTTATATAATCTAGAAAGCAATTCATGAGAGTATATAGAAAAAAAATCGATTCCCATCTACAGCAGTAATGTCACGCTTCTGTGAACCATAGTTAGATGACGATGTCTGTGTGAAGCAGAAGAGCTATGGGAGCCCATTGAGTTATGTTCATGTTTGCAAAATTCAGCTAAACATTTTACTTAAATGTAACAAAGTGCGTGCAGCCGGCATGTATATCTAAATACTAACTTACTCTTCAGACTGGAATACCACCTGTCACTCAATTGTAGGTCGCACACTATTCATGGATATTTATAATTATTGTTTAATGTCTTGTCCTTTTATGCTTACGTCCCATATTTCACAGCCTTTGAGCAAGGCAACCAACCATTTCACTGAACATTGTATGAGTATCAACATTGACTGACTCATTGTATTGCAGTACAGTATATAAACCGACTTAGAAAACCTAACAATTCACAACGATGTTTTTAAAGGGAAAAAAGACACTTTGTGTCCTTAATGTAGGACTAATAATTGTGCAGCTACTGAGTGTGAATTGTACATTGCCTTAACCTTCTCAGTAAGAATATAACTGGACAGAATGGCGCAAAAATACTCCATAAAATGTAAACAGTATATGCTTTAAATTCAATAAGGTCTACAACCACTCCAGGTATAATTAGATGTTCCAAATAAGAGACACTTACCTTTAATGCGTATTTTTGTGCAGTTTTCTTTTGGAGTATTTCCAATACTCTACCATTAATACCCAAACCAAGGACTTGATTCGTGACTTTGTAGTCTTCGGTTATGGCATTTTTCTTTATTTGCAGCGTCGGTTTCCCGTGAAAATTTGGGAAATGGGAAAATCCTGGCTGATTGGGGTTTATTGTATTCGACAACATTGTGGCAGATTGCGGACAAACCGTCCTTCCCGTAACTTCTGGTGCGGCCGTTTCTAGAAACTCCCCTCTGCGAGCCGCAAGCAAATTGATAAAAGTGGCTAAAAGAGCTAAGAAGCTAAAAAAAATAATAAAAACCCGCGAGCGGACTACGAAATCAGCCCGAATACTTGATCGTACGACTTTCACCCGAGACTAAAACGCTGAACTTTACCGCGTGTTCCACTTTTTCCGACGTTTTGTCAGTTATGTTTTAAGTTTTCCTGGGTCCTACACTTCGGAAAAAAAAAACAGGCAGACAATAGCGACACACGTGTGCCAGCTAGCTACCTAACTAAACCGTAAAGAAGGTAGGTAGGTAGCTGGCTAGCCAGCCACCCAGTCAACTCAAACAGTGAGACAAAACATATTTTACACCAGAATCTTCTAGCAAATAAGTAATCTACTCCATCCGGTCCTTTTTCAGAGACTCTGTCGACTCGTTGAGGGTATCTCTCGAAGGCGCTTTCCCCTCCCAGCCCTCCACTCCCCGTATGTAGCAGGGAAAAAAAAAAATGGACCGCGCTATAGATCCGGTGTGAGCCGCGAGACGCCCACGTGACCACGCGGGCGTCGCGAAACGCGGCTCGGGTCAATTGCGTCTGCTAAAGCGTGGACGGCGGATCTGGCGCGAGGGGCCAAGAGCAGCTGTCCCGGTGGTGACATCAAAGCTTAAAAATAGAAGGGAACGTCTTCATAAAAGGACAACGGTAAGTGGAAATGCATGGTCAAGAAGTGCACCGCAACTATTAAAAACAACCAATAGGGGAACTTCAGACATAGGTCAATACGCTCGTATTTCAATGAACAGTAATGCGGTATAACAGCTATGTACACTGTGGAGATAGAGGGGAATCTATCTGTGACATGTAACAAGATCTTATCTGACACTTAAAGAATCTCTCCTGTATTGAAAGGAAGGTCATTTTTAATGTAATCCAGTCATTTCCATCTGCCCTGTGACTTTGATACACTGTGTGCACACAATTTGTTGAAGCTGCAGAGAGGAAATTGAAGAAATCAGTTCTAATCCCATCCAGGGTTCCCCCTGCCTCATGCCCCGTGTTTCCTGGGATAGACTCAATGTGACCCTATACTGATTATGCAGTTTGGTGGCTTCACCCATGTCTTTAGTTTGGACCAACTACCACTTAACACTGTTTTCTTTTTTTAAAAAAAAATCTTGGAAAATAAAGTTAGTAACCACGACAAACCAGCGTTTTAAATTAGAGAATGTGTCGTTTAAGTTGCCATTATATCTGAGTTTTTACGCATCTTTGGAAATGTTATTTTACGTGGTAAAACGAACGGAAAACATTTCCTAAATCATTGTTAATCATAATTTCTTAAAACGCCATAAAGATGTTCAATATATTAGACAGTTTTATTAAAGCATAGGGCCACTTTGAAAACAGCAAAATAGCCTTATAATAGGGGGAATTAATTTTGAGTCTAGTTTTCCCGACGGACATATTTTGTGTTACGCAAAGGCAGCGGCTCCTCAGGCATTGAAGTGCTGTAAGGGCAGAATTGTATTTTGTTTGCATTTGTTGTCGTATCCGTTTGCCATTTGGACTTGGGATTCAAGACTTTTCATCAGGAATTGTTTCAAGCTTTCGGAAGAGGTGACCTGGCGTGTCACGCAATCCAACGCTAGGATGTTTGCTAAGCCTTTCCGTGTGAAATCCAACACGGCCATTAAAGGATCTGACAGGTGTGGAGCTGCTCTTTATTTTGCTTTGAATACCTAAAATTCCTGTGTAATTGAGATCGCGTGATTTTCATCTTCTGTTGCTTATAACAATAGAAAGATATTAGCAAATCGGCTACTATGTTTAAAACTAACATTATTGTCTACCACTTTGCAAACGATTTTCTCCCCTGTGGCGTACAGTAACGTTGCACAGTAAAAGAAACACACATTTTCAAATGCTTAGCTTTGAGATATAATGTTTGAGGAACATTATATTGTTTCATTCGGTTAAATGAAACACGACGTTACAGTCAGACCTTCGTCAGTATTTAGCGTCATTGTCGGGACACGAAACGTTTGATTATTATACAGATAGAAGATGAACGTTTGGTTGCGACACATGGATTCTTCATCGGGGTCTTAATAAATGTTAGTCTTACTGGAAGAAGGTGACAGCATTCCGAGCTGTTTTGGAAGGCTATAAAATAACACAGCACCTAACCTGGGGTATCTAGTATATAACTAATATATAAATGTCAATTTAAAAACGTAGGGAATTAAGGGGAAATACTTTTAACGCAGAAATTTTCGTCTCTATTTCCCACAAACGTGTGACAGGAGGAAGCTGCGGACGGAGATCTCTAACACCTACCCAACACTGTCCGCAGAAGATCTGTCCGAGCTGGTCCCAAACAAGGAAGAACTGAATGTGCTTAAGGTGTATGCGCACAAAGGAGATGCTGTTACCATATACGTCCTGCACAAAAACCCCATATTCTTTGAACTGGAGAAGTATATTTATCCCACAGGTACTCTGAATAACACCTTGTTGCTCTGAGTCAGTGGTTCATGTGGCTACCCAATGTGTCACTGAGTCTGTATGGTCATCCCTTACTCCCCAGTCTATACGCTTTGGCGGTATCCTGACATCCTGCCAGCTTTCATGACCTGGCCTGCGGTGCTTCAGAAACTAGCAGGAGGGGCAGGTAAACAATGCCTTCTACAAATCACATTGAGAACAATTTGTTCCCAAGAACGAGATGATGATTCAAGAGTGTTAAGAGAAGTTTTAAGATTCATGGACAATGTGCTTTCTGTGATTGCGTTCTACTCAGCTTTCATATATACATGGTTAGGGCGTCGCTAAGAATTACTCGCGTTGTTTCCATTTATTTTCCAAATAGAATTTTACTAAGTGCGTTTTCTGTCTGGTGACTAGTATGTACTGCAGACAGTTCACAGGTGTGCATGCTTCCCTTATTTTATAGTGTTCTGAAAAAATAATTTAGCTTCTCTTTTTAAATCCATCGTAGTATTAAATAGTCACCGGTTGTACTTTTTGGCTTTATTTTGTAGAAATAGAAAATTATATGTATTGTATTATACATTTTCTATTTATTATATTTGTGTTAGATATAAGCTTCAAACTTATTTGTAATTTGAACAAAAAATATAGAAAAATATACACAATACAATTTGAATACAGTATAAATAATAAGCTGATCAGAAGATGGACACTATGTTGTGTTATATTATTATATTAAGTGTCTTGTTCCACTAGCTTCTCTCTTATGACCAGCTGATTATTTGCACTGTATTCAAATGGTAATATATATTTAAAAGCAGTATGGATATTATTCATGTGGAGTAAGGCTAATCACACTTATTTTTGTGGCCGTGGGCTTGGTGCCTTTTTCTTGATGCTTGGTGAATATCAACGCCCTGTTTTATCCTTATCGGTCCAGATCTCATGTTGCCTGGTGTGGTGGTGCCACCAGAGGGACTCCCAGATGTCAGTCAGGGTGACTGCTGTGCCGTAACCATGGTGAAAAACAGGTGATTGATTGCCTGTCCTAATGCTCACTTTCACCAGTCTGAGAGACAAAAGGACTCTGAATTGTGTGTATGCGTTCTGCTACAGAGCCCCAGTTGCCGTGGGCACCGCCGCCATGTCCACCTCAGAGATGTTGGGCCTGGCCATGAAGGGGAGAGGGGTGTCCATTCTGCACGCCTACATGGACAGTCTCTGGTGAGTCCCCAGACTTTCAGACACACTCATGTGCACAGCTTTTCTCCTTATTGACATTAGAGGCCAAATGGAAGACTATCAAACTTAATAAATAGCTTGGTTTTTTGATTGCTTAATGTGAAAATGATATCGGGCTGTTTCCACTTAACCTCGGGAATTGTTTTTCCGACATCATTTGTCCCCCTCCCTTTGACGTTCAGGGCATTTGGTGACAAGACAGGACCGCCGACTATTCTGCCCCTGCATAACATGGAGTTTGCAGAGGAAGAGTGCACGAGTGGGGGAGAGATGGAAGAGGAGGCTCCTGCCAGTCAGGACGGGGATCCAGAAACGCACCCCCCCAGCGACGGTCTGAAGGAGCTCAGTCTTAGTCAGGAAGAATCAGAGGTGGGGCAGGAGCAGGTGGACAAAGAGGAACATTTAGAGGATGAGCGAAGTCCACAAGGTGACTGTGAACCCTCACCACATGGCGGGACCATTAACTCGGATTTGTTACAAGTCGTCACATTTAGGTTTTGGTCAAATACATACAGCTAAAATATTTTCATTATATGTCTCTTAGCATTATTTATATACACACATGCAAGCATGTATACATACATATTTACTTGGTTGCATACTTGCTTGCTTAGTTAATTTATTGATCCAGAAGGAAATTTCGGCATCCAGTAGCTCACATATAGGAGTGGTCAGAAGAGAGCTGGTCATAAGGGAGAAGCTACTGGAAATTTGGATGCTTATTATAAAAATATTTTAGAATGTACAGTTTTATATTAAGTATCCTATATTTTACTAGCTTTTCGCTCGAGTTTTTCACTGATTATTTATACTGTATTACAGTTCTTTCTGGCAAATCAGTGATTATTTCTTCATTATAAAATCGTTTATTAGTCCCGTTTAATGAACTGGAGAAAATGAGTAAGTAGGATGTAAGTTTGTCTCTTACCATCTACTTCGAAGGTAGCATCTGTCCCTGTGTCCCCCACAGAACAGATGGATGCCCTGCTCATTCGCTGCTTCCTCCACGCCCTCAAGAGTAAGGTGAAGAAATCGGAGCTCCCGCTGTTAACCAGCACGTTCCTGCGGAACCACATGTTCTCCTGCTGGTAGGATGTAGTGCCCTCCTGTCTGCTGCCCCGCTTGGCCGTCTGACAAGGATACGGTTTCTCGTTGCCGTTAATCTTCACAGTTGCTTATTGAGCTAAACTAGCTGGACAAAATCCAGTGTTTTCCTCACTATTGTGTGTGCGGCAGGTGGGTTTATATGAAGACTATTATGAAAAGGTACCTGAAATATCATGCTGTTTTTATCAGTGTGTTATCATTCATGTTGACTGGGTGTGATCTTCAGGTCAGAATGAATCAGTCTGGTATTTGTCTTGGTATTTTCTTTCGCAGTCCTAGTGGGAAGCAGCTAGACATCAAGAAATCAAGCTACAAAAAGGTACTGTGAATTTTACCCTATGTGTGGGTCAGTAGCTGTCTATTTAAATGCTCTTGCTTTCCAGTGTATCGGTAGCCTGCTGTAATTGCAGTTATAACTGGTATTTAATAAAAATCTGGCTCCTGTCCAGCGGTATAGAGGATAGATATATTATCTGTTGCAAGGTCACAATGGCTGTTATAATATAAGCAAATGAATTATCATGCATCACTTTATTATAAATGTAAATGGATAAAGCGTACAGTTGCATGCTCTATAAACCTTCCTGTATGGAAAAATATGAAGAAGATAAATGTAACATAATATTTCTCAGCTCTCCAAGTTCCTGCAGTTGATGCAGCAACAGCACCATCTTCTCCAGGTGAAGGAGCTCAGCAAAGGTGTGGAGAGCATAGTTGAAGTGGACTGGAAGCATCCCGAGTGAGTACCTCACCTGCTGGCCATGCCCGCAGTTTCTCGCTATTTATATAATGCAGCCTTACTGACACAGTCCTCTGTGATGGTGAACATTCTATAACCCAGACTGTTACTTGTGAGATTTTTGCTTGTTGTTTTTCATGCCAGCACACAAAAGTCCAGCAGAACGCCCTTGCATTCTCCTTCTGTGCCTGCAGGCTGCGCTCTTTCTGCCTGCCAGAGGAGGGCATGTCAGAAGACGTTCCCGCACAGGATGGCGGGCACTCTGACACGCCGTACCACCCTCCCGAGATCACCCTGCTCTACACTGTGACTGCCCGTCTGGAGCACCTCTTCCATGACTCCCAGAAGAAGTAAGAAGAGGTTAACGTGCAGTGTACTACCCACATTTGTGATACACTGGCACTGCGTGAAGAGCAACTTGTGCTTCTTTTTTTCCACAGGAAGGGTGCAGTACTATCCCCAGGAGAAGTGAGGACCGTTGTGACAGAGTATGTGAAGAAGAACGAGCTAGTAGATGAAGGAAACAAGAAGTAAGATTACATTTAAACTACTTAAGTATGGGTGGGAGGAGAAAGCCCCGTAGGTTCATTCCATAAAGAGGCATGACATTCAGCCCTAACCTTGACCATAACCAAACAAAAGATTTTTGACATTTTTAGTTTTTTGATTGCGGTCACAGATTTTTATAAAATTTAATTTCTCCTTGCTGGGACTGAGAAAATGGTCCCCATAATGTCAAAATAACAGGTTATCATCATATTGTGGGAACATTTGGTCCCCACAATGTGATACATACATAACCCACACACACCTGTACACACACTCATATGTACAGGCACATATAAAAGTCTATTTTAAATGTTCTTATGGATATTTCACACCATTATACTGCACAGTTGAACTCTCAGGCTAGTTGAAGAATTATTTAAAACGTGCTTTCAGCTACGTCAACATCAACCCCACACTCTGTGACTGCTTGCTGGACAAGTCCGAGTACCAGGAGGTGGGGCGACTCAAGTGGGATGATCTCTTCTCCAGGTAGGGTTCTCTCAGCCCTGTTAGTCCTGCCTAACTAGACACTGGCTGTGGTGGAACATCTGGGTTTGTGTTAGAACGGAACGAAATATCACATGTCTGGAGAAACAAGGCTTAGTATTCTGCTCAGGGCCGAGCAGTAAAATCTTCTAATCGCAGTGTCCTAACTGAACCACACTCCAACAGATAATGTGGATTTCTACTCTAAATTAATGTTTACTTGTTTAATTCCCATTTAAAACCACAAAAGATGTTCAAGCGATGCTATTCTTGGGTATATCATATTTAATAAAACATTACTGGAGTGTGAAAAAGGTTGGGAATGGTGGTTTGGGAAAAAAAGTATGGTTACAGGATCTGGTGAGAGCCAGACCTGCTCATTGACTTTGGTAAAGTTTATGGACCAAATTCACAGCATAAATGCAAAGTGTGAGACTGACATACAGTTCTAATGCTCCAGTGTGTCACTAAAAAGTTACGTGGTTACATTTTTATCTCAAATGTGCAGAACATTTTAAGAAAATTAAAATGAGCCTTTGAGACCAATTGCATTTGTAGATGTTAACCTGGACACAACATGTTGTTTTTTATGTTATGGACTTTTCAGTTGTGTTGTTAAAGACACCATGTCCGGGTCAGTAAATGGCTCCCACATGTGGTCTGTCTTGGCAGAACAATGGATCGAATGCAGCATTGTTACCAGCTGCAGTTCCCAGGCCAGAAACCCGTCATCAGAAAGGGCCAAATTGAGCCCATCGATATTTCAGTAGCTTCTAGGGGATCCAACAAGAAGGTAAGCAGCCCTTCATATTCGTACGGCGTATGCCTTCACTTTTTCAAATTTCCAAAGTCCTGAATCAGTCCTGCTGCTGTGCCCTTGTGTGGGGGGGAATTACCAGTAACATACCAGTAAAGCATTGCATACAGGAAATAGCATTGTGCAAAATGCGTTGCAGGCATTTGCATTTTGTAACATTGTTTGAGCAGCAGCTGGTAAGACTGGTATTCCAGATGTGCTGCATCTCCCCTCTGCCTGGTGTTTCTGCTGAACCTTGCCGTTATTTAATGAATGCCTAAACGAGGTAGCTGCACGCTTTCACAATCCCTCTCTGGTGTTTGCACAGAAGTATTGAAAGCTTCCAGAATGGGCAATTTCACACCCTTTCACATCCCCAAACTCCAGCCATCCTTGCATGACTGTCATAATCTAATGAGTCTAGTGATGTCACAGTGTTGCTGTACCCACAGAGGCTTAAATGCTGAGGAATCTCTCTTAACTACTGACACCTCTCAGGTGAATGTTGAAACGTTTTCAGCTGTTTTTGACTTACTACTACCAGACATACCACAACCTGGATGTCTGAAAACCTTCATAGACAATGTTTGCTCAGATTTTTTCCTGGTGATCTAATTTCCTCTTGCAATTCAAAAACATGCATTCAGGCCAATTAGAATATCTGCATTAATTATCTATAGTGTGTGACAGTGTCCGCTACCTTATCTGTTGTGCTTCCTAGGACAGAGTCTATGATCACCACTACCCTTATGGAAGTAGCTGTGGAACTTGTCTGGATGCTCAACATAAATCACCAGCTTGTCAGCCTAAATACCTCTAGATATATAACTGCAGTCATTAGCAGGCTTTTTGTCCTCACGGGCTCATCCTATGACACCGTGTGCTTCCCTACCCTGCAGGTGACACTGATCAAGAACCTGGAACTGTATGGAATTGATCCGGCAACAGTGGCCACAGCCTTGCAGCAACGCGTCCAGGCTAGCTCGCTCCTCAGCCCGGTACCGGGTTCCAAAGACAAGGTGTTGGTTCAGATCCAGGGCAACCAAGTTCAGCACATCGGTAGCTTGCTGCTAGGTAGGTATAGGTGACCCATTACAGAATCTATAAAACCACAGCTTTTGGATGATTATACTCAACAATGATGATATGTTTTTTCACTATCCTTTTTTGCAGATCACTACCAAATTCCACGTAAATATATCCAAGGACTAGAGAAAGCGCAGAAACCTGGAAAGAAGAAATAAATCATCTCATTTCATCAAATACTTGTAAATGCGAATTAATCGTGACCACTACTGTAGAAAATAAAGTGTATTTCATTTTTGCAAATTTCTGTGCTTTGGTTAACGTTAAATATAAATTCATTTGGACAGTTACATTGGTTGCATGTTCAAGTCACGTCGAGTGGCTTTTATTGTCGTTTCAACCATATACAGTAATACAGTACAGTGAAACGAGACAGCGTTCCTCCAGGACCATGGTGCTACATATAACACTACATCGACACAGGACTACATAAAGT
>JAODKC010000107.1:1315342-1325733 GCA_026777985.1 Mormyrops attenuatus | reverse complement strand
GTGAAACGAGACAGCGTTCCTCCAGGACCATGGTGCTACATATAACACTACATCGACACAGGACTACATAAAGTGCAGGTGTGCAAAAAGTGTTAACGTTTGAGACAAGTAGGTGTGTGGTAGGATAGAATAACCAGGAATATATGGTTATTAGTAGAATGTCTCCTCAGTTTGTTGTTTTTATAAGTGCACATTCATCACGTTAGCATGGTAGAAGGGGGGTGTTATAAGCAAACGACTGGTGATAGCTTCATGTCACTGGCTTACTCAGTACATACAGGTGACCTTGGTTGTTTTCTGCCTGTTTGGCCGAAGGGGGCAAAGGCGAGACAAACCCTCCAAGCTGCAATGGTGACGCTGCACCACCCTCCTTAATTCACATCACTTGAATTTCAAATTTACCAGCTCAGCTCACAATCTTTGTCTGCTAGTCTCGATCTGTCCAATGATGAACGTTAATTCCTTAACCTGAACATGCTTTCTACTGCCTAAAAGCACGGAAAGTTAAGATCAATGACTTAACGTTACCGATAATAGACTATTGCAATGCATTACTTTCAAGTGACAAAGAACACTGCAGCAAAAATAAGGAGCAGGACTAGGAAAATATGATCACCCTACACCGGTACCGTACACCGGCTCCATACACTGGCTTTCGGTCAAGTTTAGTACTGATTTCAAAACTTTCCACTACCCTATAAGCCTCATCTTAGCACCACCATATTTAACTGAACTTCTGAGTGTTTACAAACCCTGCTGCATTCCTGATTCATCACTCCCATCTTCTTATAAAACTACTGTGGATGAGGGGGCCCACTCCTCGGGCCCCCCCCACATTTTAGTTTGAAAGAAGACACAAGATCTCTGTTTGATCTTTGTCTTTAAGATTTATCGGAATACAGTTTTGCTAGAGTTGTAGTGAGCTCCCGGGATCTCAGTCATTATTAATATTATCATAGGTCTCTAGTCTTGGCTCATGCACTCAGTGATGTAGACATTGTCCGAGTTCTGTTCAGGAAGCAGCAAAGCAGGTAGAGGGTCTCAGGTAGGGTCGACAGACATGGGGGACAGACAGACCTTGCTGCCCCTCTTCATGCAGCCAGGGTCATGTCCACATTCCGCAGGCTCTGTTTTGCTGTTTTGTCACAGCAAAGCGTTGCACGCGCAAGAGCAGCTGTGGCCAAAAGCTGCTTCTGTTTCTGCTCCATTGTTCAACAGTGTTTCCTCTTCCTGTAAATTTCCACCAGGAGCATGATGAGAAATAATCTGAAAAGTAATCTAGTTTGCAGTCTTGCATATGGTGATCCTGCAAGATCCCCCTTTGCAAAATCATAGCCTGTTACCAAATAATTCTGTGACTAATGACACAATGTCTTTAGATGTGAGAGTGTGTCAGACTTCAGTCTTGAAAAAGTCTTATCAGAATCTCTTCAAAGTCTTCTAGTGTATGGTTAGTATTGACATGCAAGAGATATTGCTATTGGTGATACTGCTGTATCCTTTTCTACGCATATATTGTTTCAATTCCCAGGCATTCCTTACATTCATTGGTTTACTCTACTTTCCCTGGCATCCTGGTGCATTGGGTCAACAACACCTGCAAGATTTTAAAATAAGGCTTAGGTCTTTCTGCCAGCTGTTCCACATCTTCATGGCTATATATAGTGAGCAGGGCTGATGGACAACTGAAACGTACTGGAATGGACCAGAAACTGACTAATGGAACATTAACTACTTACCGACTGATATTTGGGTATCTAATTGACCTAGTATGGTTAGCATGCACAGGAGATTGCAATATTTTTAGCTTGGTTCCTTGGTTTTTTTTCCCCCTCTTTCACTCTAAACAAATAACTAGTTAATTAATAACACACATCAGTACTTCAACACATTTTGGATCATATTAAAATGCGTTAAAATGAAAAAGAGATAACCGCATCATATGAAACACATGACAAGTTAAATATTTGTCCAATCACTTTGCAGACTGTAAGTCAATTGTTATTGTCTGGCTGGTAACTCGATCTCACGTCTCAATTGGACCTGGAAAAAATAACAATTATGATTGCAGTTCTTTGTAGTTCCTGCTTTTTTGTTGTGTTTCAATGGCGTAGGAATCAAATTTACTCTAATACTATAGTTTCAGTTTTGTAGTGGTCATTTACTTAACATCATGTTCACTAGGATAAAATATTGAGTTTCAACCGAAGGTATCAGACTGCCTGTCACAAGGTACGCTACACCTTCTGAACAGCAGACACTTTCAGCTTTGGGGTCCATGATATTGACCAGAAAAATACCGAATGACCTGATAAAACATTCAAGAACAGTTATTTTCTGACAGGATTTGCACTTTTAATTTTGTTACGCTCCAAAATAGTTTTTCTCACACCAAAAAAAGAGTAGTTATACACCACCAGTCAAAAGTTTTTGCACACCACAGGTTTTTACCAATTTTCCATTAATTTCATAAACTGCAGATTTTTGAATTCTTTCTAATCATAGGAAAGTTATATAAAGGAAAATATAAGTCAAATAAAACAATTCTTTATAACATGGAAAGAGTATGTGGCAGTGCATGTCTGACACGCTATTAACTGGTCGTGTGGTGATGGCATAGTGATTCTAGGCTGTCCTTTAACTTTAAATGCACTAGTTAACTGTTGTATTTAATGTCCCTTGTAGAAAGAATGCCTCGATTTTTCTCTGCTGTTATAACTGCTAGAGGAGGTAGGCTACTTCGATGAATCAAATATATCAATGAAACAGTATCAATGACAATAAAAAAGAATATTTCTATACAATAATGCAGATACACCATTATACAAACTGTATTTATCTGATTGACATTCATTATAGTCTGTTAAACTTTCTGTTCTCTGAATAATTTAGAGACAAACAGTACTGGTAATGAACTAGTCACAATTTCAGCATAACTGGGTCATATAGCAGGTCAAAATAATATGTTCTGTGTTCTGTGCTCTCAAAAACATACATATAATTAAACACGAGTCTTGCTCCAGAGTTTTCATGTTTAGATCATTTTTATAACCCGAAGAAGCGTACTTACATACGTATCTCTGTTCTTTCAAGCAGCAAATATTAAGTGAGTAGATAAAGTAACAGCAACCTATTCAGGGAGACTTGAAACAGCAGACGAGCTGCTGCATACGGTTTTGCATCAGTGTCCTTGAGTTTTCGGACTTAAGTTACACTCAGATCTCGGAAGGTGAGCGGACCCGCTGATCACTCCCGGTCATAGACGATCTTAATGGAAGTGTCTTGTTCTTCACTTGGACCATTGCTCCCCACTGAACCTCTAGATGGAGAAAACAGGCTGGCGTTGACATTCAAAATCCATTCGGAAATCCTTTGGTCCGTGTAATAGTCCCCAGTCTGCAGGCATCCCAAAACGCCCGTGTCTGTCCTCTCATCCCTGCCTTGGTCACAGTCAGGTCCGGTCTCAGCAGCGTCGCTGGACAGCTCCTTCTTCCCGGATGCATGTCTTAGGGCACACATGGCTGCCTCACAGTCACTGGAGCAGGTGTTAATCGCACAGGATCTCTGCTCTTCGGCCGATTTGACCGGCTGACATCGGACCCCCACCTGCTGATTCTTCGCCCGAGATCCTTCCCCAGCGACAGCCGGGGCGACGCTGCCGTTAACCAGATGTGACTTAAAGTTACTGGGCTTCCCTTGGTTTGTCACGTATAGCCGGAATAGAGCATTTTCCTTCATCGTGCATGTTAATAGTTTGGCGTTAGAGTCTTCATAGTCCACCGTCCGAGCTTCGGAAATAAAGGGGATCGTGGCGATAAGCGCACTGTTGGTGATTCGGGACCCCCGGATGGGAGGCAGAAGTGAGCTCGGAGAAACGGACACATCCTTGCTTTTCTCTGCGTTTCTCCGCATGGTTTGTAACATCAGGGGACTCGATCTTGTTATTAAATCTGTCGTGTAGTTCGTCCATTTTGGGACGGGTCGGAAAACAGCGGACCGTCCTGCTGTTTCCGCGCTGGGGAGGGAGGCTTTGGGGGGTGCGGGTCTGGCCGGGCACCGAGCGTCCGAGCGCTGCCCCCCGTCCACATCGCCGGCATTTCTCCACTTCATTTTTCGGCAGCTCTCCTTGTTGGCTTCAGACCAGGCTATTTTCTTGGGTCGCGGCTTGTAAGTTGTTTTCATTACTGTTTACTTTCCCTCACATTTGCCGCTTGCTTAAGGGTCGTACCGTTTCATGTTATTAAATCTAATACTTTAAACAAACCCCACCGTTCTTTGCAGGACTTCGGTACTGGTCCTGCGCCCCGACGTTTCTTTCCCAGTCACCACCAACCCTGAAAGCCATCTGACAGGTAATCCGACTCCCGTCACTTGAAAGTTAACCTCTGAATTCCCAGTCCCTGAGATTTGAGCGTGATATATTGCAACCTCAGACCATCTCACATAACCCAGGGCGTAAATGAAGTATTCAAGACGGAAACCGACACTTAATTAAAATGTACTCAACTGTTAATTTTATCCCAAGTGTGTCCAAATAATAACAGATATGAGTGTGTTTAGTGCAGCATCAGGGCTCAATGGGTAGCAGTGCCACTCAGACCCCCCCGGGGTCGGAAAGGAGTCCTGAGTGAATCCTGAGTGTGAGCCTGTGTTCATTTTGCATGTCATTCCTGGATGGTGCAGGTTCCCTCCTGCTCTCCAGAGACATGTGGTAAGCATCAGGCACACAGCCAGGTAGTAAAATTATGGGGTTGAACACATCCTAGATACCCCAAAATCTGCTCCGAAGGCGAGACCCCCCCGTTTGGTAAAAACTACAGACTTAAGTAAATCAAGACTTACTGAGACACACAAGAGCTTACAAAAACGGCGTACCACCTTAAGTATATTTACACTTTTTAATTTAAGGTGTGTTCTTAGTGCATATTAGTATTTTTTGTGTTTTTTTGCTATAAGGTGTCTTGAAAGGTTGTAAGGGTTTGTGGATGGGATCATTACCTCAGTCCAGAACTGCCTATATTATCATTAATGGGATCTTAACTAGGTATTAACAAGGATCTAGAGTAACAAAACCATACATTTTAACTGATGAGTTATTTATTCCAGTTAAATTGCTATTATCAAATTTTTCAAAATGTTTGTTTCTCATAGCTGAATGATGGGACAATCCAAAAAATGATACAAATTTGAAAGAAAAAAAAAATACGTTTCCACAAGGTCTTTTCGACTCCTACCGAATGACAGTCAGGTTGCTAACGGTAACATTGAGGTCTGTTTTGGAGGGATAGACAACCCTGAGGTTTCCCTCCAAATCCACAACCCGAACCTGCTGCACCACCAACTCAGATGAGACGGCGTTGTTCGCGGCTTCTGGGCCGGTCCCCGAGGGCTGCTCCCTGGCCACCGAATCCAACTCGCCATCATCAGCCTCAATATCTTCTTTTAGTTCAAGTGTAGCCTTGTTTAGCTCTGCCATTTTCTTTGGGAAGAGAAAAAAGGGTTTTCGATAAGCACGCATTAGTTAAAATACATGAGCTAAAACAATAGTTGAAGCCTTATTTTTGCTTTTGTGGAACAAAACTAAAGTGAAAATTCATATGAATCAGGTTAGTTTCAATTTTACAGACCGCAACTTCTTGAAACAGCCTTTGAAGTAAATATTCTGGTGAATTCTTACATGGTAATATGAACTGAAGGGAAATTTGCCAAAGAAATGTTGCCGTATTTTCAGCGTAGGTTTGCAGAAGAACCGTTAAATATTTAGAGGTTACCTGAGCTCAGTCAAGAAGAACTGAGAAAACTAAACTAGCCACTGAAGCCACAGTACTGGCTGACAGACTTTAGGTTTGCCTTTCGGTCACACCAAATATGTAAAGCTGAACGTCTCTGGTGGGGGAACATGCCAGACTTTTTAATGTGGGTTAGCCCACATGTCGATTGCTTTACTTCCTACATCATGCAACTGGCAGCTTGTCCTCCAATGCAATCAGCACAAATCTTTGCTATCGTACACACACAGGAATCCTTGGCTGAAGACATAATTTACATCGTCACAACAAACTTCTGGGCTGTGGCTTTGGGAAATGGCCCTGCGAAATGGATGAGGACTAAGCATCGAAATCTCTACCTTTCGGACACGCCACTGGAGCAGTGCGTTCCACTGTTTAGGAGCACAAGTGTGTGTGTGTTTGGGGGAGGGGGTGTCACAAGGCTGAAATCCTCATCATAGCAATAAAAGAAGAAATGCAGCAGTTGTTTGGGAGGGAAGGTTATTATAATGATCTGTAACGGCTTATTTAATTGTAAACCGTAGACTACTATTTGTTACCCACCGTTAATCTTAACCTAAGGCTTGTAAGGGGCCAGTAAAATCCTTATGGGTAAATAATTGCATCCCAGGGTAAAATAGGAACATTTAGCATACAGTACATGACCTCACATGACAGCACATCCATCCCTTACATGCAATGTGGCACCATTGCACCCATTTGGAGAGCCGGACACCATTTTGGTTACTTTAAGAAACGTTATGAACTCTGATCCCTCGGAATGGCTGTTGAAAACAATTACAGAAGCCCTGTCATTTTCATAATTGGTATGATGGTAATTCAGGCCTACCACAATCAGAGCGTCCATAACATCTTTGCAGGTCTGGAGACTGATAGCACTGGTCACCTCTAACAACAGCTCTCTCGTGCTCTTCCTCATCTGTGGAGAAGAGGGGGCATTTTTTTAAAAAAATCACCTGAGTGTGTGGTGCCCAGAACATATGGACCTTAAAACTTTTCTATCCTCTACACCTGAAAATAATGCATTAATGTTAAGTTCATAGCATTACAAAAACTGAATTTGATTTGGTGACTCTTTGACCACTTAGTACAATAACGCTGAACAATGTCATTCAGAACAATCGCATTTAAAATGCATTGATGATGTACTACCTATATTCTTGCACCTCAGCCTAAACTGAAGCCGCTATATCTGGCTGTGATTACCTTAGTCTTCTCGGTGTTGGTTATTGGTGGGAAGGATATTACATTGTCCTCTGCATCAACCAAACAGGGGTAGTTTTCCTTGCCATCAAGGAGCTGCAGATACCTGGGGAAGGTTGGGGGGGAAATATAGTATGTACTGGTAGTGATGGGAAGCTAACATCTACAAGTCACTGCCTCGTAATACGGCAACACACAAAAAAAAAACACTGAGAGCTATTGCAAACTAAAGGAACTGAATAACAGATAAATGCATTTAGTTTTTAAGCAGTAATGTATAGAAATACATGACATATACACCTACTCACTCATATACATATGTAATTTATAAATACTACCATACACTATCAGGGCCGGCTCTGGTTATTCATTTCTTTTAGGCATATATTAGAAATATTTCAGTAGCACTGAGAACTGGGCTGCCATCTACATCGCATCTGTTTTACAAGGAAAGCAGTGAAATATTAAAGCCAGTGTAAATAACTCATTTCATGGAAAGCGACCAGAGGTTTTCCTTTTAATGTTTTTCCACTCACTCTTTGGTGCCCCAATATAAAATGGAGCCATACATGATTAATTACAGGGTGGGCCGGCCCTGAACTCTATGCATATACACATAAAGAATGTTCATATATGCATTGTTTGTGTGTGTGTGTATATATGTGTATATTAGATAGGATTTGTGTGTGTGTTCAATAGTTATTAGATCAAGAATGAGTCACTCACTGCTGCTACCTGTGTGAGCCACAGACTACATGGGCTTTTGTTAAAGAAACAGTTTATATTAAACAAATAACAGCATAAACTTCATCACAGCTTCCAAACAGGTGGAACATGAACTTCAGCAAACATAAGGGCCCTGCAATGTCTCCAATCCAATCCGATCCAATCTAGCTTTATTTGTAAAGCACTTTAAACAACCTTATGGACCAAAGTGCTGCACAGAGGAATAAATAAAAGAGAAGAGTTGCAAAATAAGTAAATGACACTAAAACATTCACACACTGTCTCCCACACACTGAAGCAATCACAGATTTACTCCTCACATTTACTGTGCTGTAAACGGGGTCATTTAATGTTTGATGAAGGCTGATACAAAAGCCGTCATGCGCCGTGGCTCACGGGAAGGACGGCGGGGAAGTCGAGATCAAACTCGTCTCACTTGTGGAGGCCTGAGACGTTCTGCCGCTTCTTATGCTTCCTCTGCTCCTCAGCCTCGAACTGCAGCTGCCTCAGCAACTCCGCGGCGTTCATCTCCTTACGGCTCAGGGGCACAAGCTGCGCAAAGGGTGCATTCAGAAAACATACACAAAGCATTTAAAGGAGCCTGTGCAATCGACAAAAATCTTAGTAATCATTCATGCCATGGACGATGAGGAGAGCTGCAGGAGACAAGCCAGTAACCTGCTTCCGAGAAACAATACAGCCTGGGGTTTGGTGCAGAATATAATTAAAGGACTTCAATCTAACAAGATGACAACTGCCACTTTAAACAAGAGGTGCCACGTTTCAGATGAACACCCAGAATGTGTTTATATGCAGACAAAGGATACAAATTTACACAGACCATTATCTTCTAGTACAGGAAGATGCGGCAGCTGGAGGAGAATTACCACCTTGCTGAAGGCAGCAGAGAAGTCCTAAGCACTCATATATTATTAAGACTCACTGTAACATGATGGCAACGAGTACCTAATTAAACTATTGGTTTCAGAAATTGGATTCTGCACAAACCCTAGGAACTTGAAGCACATCGTCTATTAATAATTAATCTCTTCTGCAACTCACTTTTATTGCGAAAATAATAAAACCAAACACATGCTTAATTCTTGCAATAATCTAGCGAGGTCCATTACAGTGATGGTCCTGACGAATGCAAACGTTATAACAGATTAAATAAACAGATGACAGAGGCCTGATTACACAAAAATCTCTTAACTGGATCTTGATTCATTTTTACTGCAGTAAATTCCATAGATTCTAACTAAATGAGACTTTTTTCGCCCCATTTTCCCCGCACACAGCATTTCTATCCCCACGTTAGAACACTTCACAAAAAGAGATTAGACATGAAGTGACAGGAGTTAGACTCTTATGAATATTAATAGGTGCATTTCACAAGGGATTTCTCCTTTCCCAAAAAACAAAGAATTATTGTAGCAGCCTGCCTTAAGAGTTCTTGGAGACCTGGCATCATACAGAAGGGGGCCCTTAAGCTGATGCAGGTCGTGAGTAGCAATGGTGGCTGACGTCCTTCTCTCACATATCTCATCATGGAGCTTGATCTGGATGCAAAACATAAACATATGTCTCAGCATGTTAACCGAGTGTGCAAGATAAGTGCAAGAAATTCAGGTACATAGTAGTGGAATTCTTCACAAGACCCATAAGATTATATACGTTTAGTGTTTTCCCTTTATATAACCATTCCTGGTATAGCGACCAACTTCTGTTCCGTAGCCTAGAAGTGACCACTCACGACTTCACCTTCCATACTCGATTTCTTCTGTAGGTCACTACAAAGATCGCTATTAATGTTGCCCTGCAAGGTTGTCAGGCATATGAAATTTGGTCGTAAATGCGCTGTGGTCGGAAAATTAAATTTTTTATTGCCGTCGTATTTAAGAATGGCCGAAATCCGAAGTCGTCGCTAAACGAGCACCGAGCTGTAGTGTCATACAGCGGCTTTGAAATTGTCTGACCTAGGGTGCCATCTGGTGGTAAGGCGAGTGAAATCATTTGCGTCTTTTACAACAAGTCGATTTTAGGTATAGGTTTATTTTATTTACCTGTGCCATCAGAAACCTTTTCAGAGCATTCCCCTGCTTCAGGTTCATACCCTTAACAATGCAGCAGACGATGTATGGACGAACATCTTTAACCTGTGGTGCCACTTTAATGGTAAATGCTGCGCCGCTATCGTGCACCTGTAGAACTTTCACCACCATTTGGTTTAAGTCGTCCAGTTCTTCATCCTCTTCCTTATTCTTTTGTTGCTTATCCGATCTCTTCTTTCTTCTTTTGTCTTTTGTGTTTTCATCCTTCGCACTGGCCTCTTGCTGTTTCCCTCTACCTTTTCCCCTACCACCCGCCCGCAGGTAGTCCAAAATAGATTTAGTCTGACAGCCGTTCACCATCTTCTCTAGACGCTTATCTTTTAGTTTGTTTCCCCGAAAGTTTACTTCCTTCAGCTTAGAACAATCAGCCAAATCGAATGGGATTTCAGTAATCTTGTTGTTGGACAGGTCCAAATTCTGTAGGAGGGCAAAAGCAATAATGTTAATGAAAGCCAAGTCTTTGACCAGTTCAACTGCGCATCGAGACTCATTATTATCAATAATAATAATCAGTCTCATCCATCTTATTAAGGTGACGGTCCCGCCCCCCCCGACAAGTTTT
>JAODKC010000107.1:1301745-1315242 GCA_026777985.1 Mormyrops attenuatus | reverse complement strand
GACAAGTTTTACCGTTGCCACCCCCCCCGTGAGACTTTACACCGACCTCCCATCATCCCGCCTATCCCTCATCCAACTCCCTGCAGTCACTACGCCGAAGGTGGGATGACAAACCAGTGAGGTTTTACACGTAAAACGTTCAGATTAATTTATCAACGACATTATACCAACCTTGAGGGCAGATAAGCCGTATATATTCCCACTCAGTTCTTCAATCGCATTCTCCGAGGCAATAATTGTGCTGAGATGTTCTAGGTCAGAGGAGAATAAATCTTCGGGAAGGTTACAAATCTCATTTTTAGAAACGTTTATGGACACCAGTTTTACACACTTGCTCAAACCATCAGGAAGGCTTCTCATCCTATTGCAGCTCACGTTGAGGGTGTTCAGCTCAGAAAGATGCGACAACTCGACGGGCAAACATGTCAATTCATTGACTGAAACATCTAAAACTTTGAGCGACTTCAAACTTCCAATCGCTTCAGGGACAGAGCACAACTTATTTCTGCACAAAATTAAGCTCTGAAGATTGATGAGATTCGCAATTTCCGGGTGGATCTCAGTCAAATTCGGGCACTGACTGATTTCCAGGTAGTTCAAAAGCGACAGGGAGTAGATACTGACATCCAGACCCCCAGAAACTATTTTCTTGTCGATGTTGGGACCCTGTAACACGAGTTCACGTCTCTTTTCCGAGGCAGCTTTTTGTATCTCAACCCACTGATCCTCAGAGCACTTTACAGCCGCCATGTTCTGTTGAGTGACACCCGGAAGTGATCTCAAACTTTTCCGTGTCACTACAGGATCTGAGTCAACCGCGCATGCGCCACCGTCGAAAGCCAGATACAAAAGCAACTAAAAACTAAAACTTACAAAAAAATACTAAAACTGAAAAACTAACTAAAATCAATACAAGAAACGTTTATGTCCAGGTTGGGTTTAGCCAATGTTTTACAGAGAATTAAAGATAATCAGCCATTTTATGAAAATGTATGCAAATTGGTAAGGGTGCAGGTTTGGCAGAAGGTCTAAAAGCCTTTAATACTTGAATTGCTTTATATTTTAATAGTTTAACACGGTTGCCTCAGATCGGCAGCGCATGCGCGACTCAATTGACTCGGATCCTGTAATGACATAGGAACGTACCACAAAAAGGGGGCGTGACAACGTACACCCTCGACCCTTACTACGTAGCCTACGTAGTAAATTTTTAAATACCGGTTCGTAAAAATTGCATTTTGAATATAATGCCCGCCAGAATTCACCATGGTGTTGACCCTTGCTTAGTACCTATTTGGTTAATTTACTGTATTTAGTCTTGTGTTTTGGAAAACAAGCTTAAGGATATGTGTGTTAAATGTCTTAATCGACAAGCGAACATATAGAAATATCCATGGAACAATATTCAGTACTGAAATTGTAACCCTAACATGGTATCAAAAGTAAAAATAAAACCACTGAATCCACGAAACTCAAGCAACCGACCCACGGTTAGGACTACATGTACCGTGATCCCCAGTACCTGCGCCAGTAACTGCAACTGCGCATGCGTTAAGCTTTGGGCCAGCTGTTGTCAACCGGTGGTTATGGAGATATGGGTAAAGTCACAAGAAAATGCCGATATGGTTGGTCGCTATAGTGAGCTACTTTCGCATAAAGTGTGGAAATGCATTGGGTTGGTGCATTTATTCTTATGTTCTGTCCGTACGTACCTCCATTTTAAATAGAGATTACAGTCGAACTCTGTATTTTAATTCCACGTGATAAACGAAGCATCGCGCGTTGCGATATGAATGTTGCTTGCTGGGATTATTATTAGGTAGTTTTGGTTCGCGTATGGATTTGAAATTTATAAGGTGGGTATATATCACCATGTCCGTATACCTAGCGGATTGTACTCTAATCATATTGTTTTACCGTTCTTTTCAGGATTGCAGCTGTGCATTAAGGATTATTTCTAATGTGATATGATCTGAGATGGTCATGACTTGAGGAGGTAGTGCCTTGACATTTCGTCCAGTTTTAATTTCACTTGAGTGTACTCGGAGGTGAGAAATAAACGTACTCGTAAAATTTAAGCCAATATGTTTACCCACAACCCTACTCTGGCCGCTAAAGGCTTTGTCTGAAATTATTATGCAAGTGTAATAGTTTAAAATATCTTAATAACCGGTAGACGGAATGGCTCACCGTCTATCCTGTACTAAGGGCAATATAATAGGTTTGTTTGTACCTATGTTATGCAACGCTGTATAACCTCTAGTTTGCAGACAATAGAAAACAAAGAGAAAATCACTGTCTGATGTTATGCAAGTTGACGAATAACGTCAAACAGGAAGTAAAATGGGTGGAAAGAAAGACTCGTCAGCAAGTGAGAAAGAGAAAATGATGCATTTATTGGCTGATGGCAAAACAACATTTGAGATTTCAAAGATTTTACACAAAGAGCACCGAACGGTGGAAAAAAGCAATGAA
Source organism: Mormyrops attenuatus (assembly GCA_026777985.1). Lineage (NCBI taxonomy): Eukaryota > Metazoa > Chordata > Actinopteri > Osteoglossiformes > Mormyridae > Mormyrops > Mormyrops attenuatus. Next base: position 1,312,767 of record JAODKC010000107.1, on the reverse strand, counting down.
AGGTGTGAACAAACAGAAGACACGAACCAAAGGAAAAGGATTCAATAACATTAGTGCCAGTGACAGCTGTAAACTGAAGCAGAATCCCGCTAAATATCACTTACTGCAGTTCAGAAGTCGTCAGGAACGCAGGTGTGTTGGGTGTCAAATGGGACAAACGATGCACAATCCTTCTGTCAGCAAGCTGATGACTTGGCCACCATCTTCACCCGACCTGAACCCCATCAAAAACATGTGGGTGCTGGTGAAGAAAATGAGCTTTATGGGGAGATGCAATGTAAGAGTACGTCAGCTGTGGGACGCCATCCGAAGTGTGGTCCATGCTGTTTTGCATATTATTTTACAGTTCTACCCATTTAGACATTAATAGATGTCTTGCATTATATCATCAGACAGCCATTTTCATGTTTTTTTTAACTTTGTTTTGTTTGTAATATTCATTTCAATAGCTTTGATCTTCCAAAAAATGACCTCCGATAGCCTTTTTGACATATATTGTCATTGGCCAATTTGGTCAAACTGTTCAAAACATATTTACTATTATCACATATACATAATAATTTCATACCAGTGTTACTATAGATTTGATTTTTTTAAATTTTCATGTTTGTATTGTTTCAATTTTCATTTGAAATCCAGTTTAGTTAGTTTTCATTGTTGTTCTGTTAGTTTTAATTTTAAAGATATCTTTCTGTTTTTTTTTTTTTTTTTTAGTTTCAGTTTTAGTAATTTTCTTTCTGGGTAAAAATCGAAAGTGGAGCTATTTTATGTGCCTGCTGTTTAGAGAATCCTGCATGATTACACTGCACATTATGTCAACTAGATGCAGAAGCAAGATTCATAGCTTTCAGTTATTTACAGTTTTAAAATCTTATTTTCCTATCTTATTTCAGTTTACTAAAATGTTTCCTTTTAGTTTTCATTAATGATAATAGCCCTGTTTCGGATGCCCTGTTAATAAATGTTGTTGACGATAAAAGGTACGTTGGAATGTGATCGCAACCAGAAAGGTTCACTGACTGGCTCTGATGTCACTTCCTGGTTGACATCCCATAAAATTAAAGCTGAACAGAAGAAGATTTATGGGAGAGTCAGAAATAAATCTTTAGCTTGTATTGCTGAACCAACATCATTAAAAAATTGAATGAAAAAAATGTAACGTCAAGTCAATCTGCTACCGTTAACAAAGAATTGTAAGGGATGTTTATACATATAAACCGGAGATGCTGAATATACATTTGACTTGTTTCGGAATAATTGGAAATTGGCATGGTTTCTCAATGTTATCACTGTCTCCCCATGGTTTGTGTGTGGAGTGTACATATCCCCATGTCATGTAGGTTAACTCTCTCAGTCCTAAGACACATAATTAGGCAAGCAGATGTCTATAAATTGCCTGTAATGTATGTTTGTGTGTGTGTGTGTGTGTGTGTGTGTGTGTGTGTGTGTGTGTGTGTGTGTGTGTTTTCCTCCCAAGGGGCTGGAGTCCTTTCCAATGTGCACGGGTGACCTAGAAGTAAATAAAATTGTTGCTCGCAAAAATAATAAATGATGAAGACGCATCTGTTCGTTGTTCATGTGTTTTGTGTGTCAGGACCATTCCCCGCCCTGTCTTGTTCCTGTCTGTCGTCTCCCTGTTTGGCCAGCAGCCATCGCTGGCCATTCTGTCCTTTCCCCTGTGTTTTGTTATGTTTAACTTTAGCCACTGAGTCCTGTGGTGGCCCAGAGAGCAGGGGAACACACTAGGAACAGAACAAAAAGCTACCCCTAATGAAACAGGAAAAGGGATTGGATGCCTGCTAGCCAAATGACAACAGACACAAAGAGGCGAAGGCGGGGGTCGGCCCTGACATTTGTATGGTTTTTAATGGCATATGGAATGTATAACACAAAACATCTGTAAGTGGTCGTGCTTTTTGGTTGATTTCTAAGTTTTCTCATTTCTTCTGATTTGTGTGACAGCGCAGAGGTAGAAGATGCCGCGTAAGATTGGCTTTGTAGTGGTCAGCTCCTCCAGTCATGAGGACAACTTCAGCGCCAAGGAGCTGATGGTTCATGTGCCCACAGTCAGTGGCTGGAGGTCAGCCAGGTAACACGTGCCCTTATTCTGCTAGCGTGACCAAAGGACATTCAAGGTGCTACAGGTGACATGGGCGTATGGCGACTGGACGGAGAGCTCCTTCCTGTGTAATCTTGAAATGGGATACTTTATCTGAAGTGTTCCAGTCACATGTCTAACTCTGTTTTTAAATAGCATGTTTCTGTGTATTGACTTCATAAGCACAGGATACTTTAAAATTTACCTTTAAATACTGAGTGATGTTTGCTGAGAATTCAGGAAGAAAGTAAAATATATTAAAGCACATCTTTTCTAACTAGAAGTTATAGCAGAAGCAATACTCTGTGCATTCTTTTTTTTCACTGTGCGTCCTGTTGTCCGAGATGGGCTTTTTTGGGTACCTGAGGGAATGTGGGGGGGGGAGGGTGAAGAACTATGAGTTTTGTTGGTAATTGCACCCCTTGCTGGGCACAGGCTCTGCCCTTATCCCCAGGAGGTAACCCTGCGTCTTGTGGAACGGAGCCGTGTGCGGAGGATCCAGCTACTGGCCCACCAGCACCTGATCCCCTCTAAGATCGAGTTCCACATTGGCGATAGTCCTATGGGACCAGGCGACTTCCACAGGCTCGGGTGAGCTCCCTCTCCATTATCTGAGTCCTGCACATCCACAGGTGTCTCTAGACAGTCATTACATTCTGCTACTTGATAGCCACCCCCCCCCCCCCCCCCAGACACAGTGGAATTTCCTGTTTATGTGTTATATTTGCATATTTAAACACATCCTGTACCATTATTGCAGTCATGTAAATTAGTGTGCTAATGATTTCAGTGCAGCACCCATTTAGAGCAAGAATTTCAATTTTTCCACCCTTGTAGAATTTTGTAACGGTGTATTTGGATAGACACACTATCCATCAAGTTTTAGGACTCTTTGAAGCGCTGATATTTTTGACGAATGACTCTGCGTCTAGGTACGTGTCACTTTCGGACAATGAGAGAACTGGCTATAAGGCACGGGAGCTGAAGTCTGTCCATGTGGATGCTGTCGGAACACACCTAAGGCTGACTTTCCACCGAAACTATGCCAGTCCCCATAATCTGTACAATCAGGTAAAAACCACATCAAGACTGGAGTCAGTTCAGAATTGTATGCTCAAATTCAGTCTATGCTTTTAGATTTGAATTTGTGATGGAAAAAAGTTCAGGATGTCAACATACAATAGTATAACACCATAATTAATATATGTAAGTGTCTTTTTAAAAAATATTTTATAATTTAAATTAGTTCTCTGAAATGTTATTTTGGGCATAACAAATGTCACCTTCAGGTCTCTCACCAAAACGATATATGATATCTGAAATGAATTAAAAATGATCTATATAATATTTTAAATAAAATTCATACTCAAACTTGAATTGTAATACGCTGTCATCACTACAGTTCAGAATGAAACCTCACCCCAATTAGTATAGCAGCTGATGTTCGTCTGATTTGACTTTTCTCTATCGAGTTACATTTTTAATCCAGGAAGAGCATTAAAATGTGTCTTTCAGGTTGCACTGATTGCTGTGAATGTTCTGGGAGATGCAGTGGATCGCTATTTGGCGGATGTGTTTGTAAGTGTTCCTAGCTGGTTTCCATCTATGCTACAACTGTCGACCCCCTAGAGGGCGCTTTTTGCATTGTTTAATTTTGTCAATGTGGTAGTGATTTTGTTTGAAATAACTTATAACTTTTGGTAATGGATTTTTAGATTAGACAAAAGTTTAATTTGCGGAAGGACAATCACCTTGAAAAGAAACAAAAATTTTAAACAAATCTGATTTCATTAACAAGTGTTATAATATTGGATCATTATAAAGATTTCTTTGACATAATCTCAAGTTAATAAAAACCTTTGGGTAACTTTATTCCAGAGCATTCAGTAATCAAGTGATATAAAATCTAGTTGCCAGGTAATATAATAATGCTGCAACTTTATAGGCAAAAGTCGGAATTTCTCAGACAATATGTAAATCTGAAATGATCTGGACATTAGCCCCCAAGGCTCATCTGAGTGGGCTGTAGGCATGGGGAAGAATGTGGTAATACGACTCAGAGAGACGCGTTATCACACAGGACGTGAAACAAGGGTAATCCGATCAACTTGTAGATTGATGTCTCTTGGATGAGATAGATTCTTTATTGCAGAATGGATTCCACCTAACAATACCGTCATTGTTTCCACATAATGCAACTCTAGTATCATAACAAGGACTGCATTTTCTATAGCTTCTGAGCATTGCAAGTATTCTGCTTCTCTGCAGTTATAAATGCTTTATTTATTATCTATGATATGCTTTCAGGTAACTGAGTAATTGTTGTTATGTTTTGGAACAAAATTACTATAATGGGAGATCTTAAATCCCAAAACAATTGTAGGTTCTTAAGTGCTCAAGAAAACAAAATCTGTTAGTAATTTTCACAGTAATGTTTTTATTTGAAGTACTGCATAAATGATTTATCTGTGAGCATAACAGTAATAATTTTCCTAATGTGTATAGATGATAGTTTTAGTATAGTTTTAGTCTGCCATTAACTGTAAAAATAACGGTCATTGTTTTTTTTTCTCCCCAGCCTACTACAGATCAACTGATTGAGCATTATCTCAACAATACTGGGCAGGATATGTCACTGAATGGGACATATTTGGGGTAAGACATCATTGATTTGTGTACAGTCTGAAGTTGTTTATCTCTACACATGTGATCAAATCCAAGAACAGAATGAACCGTAGGCATGAGAACTGTGACTTTCTGTGATGACATGTTGGCTGCATGACTCGTAGAGAGGCAGAATGTACGTTTGTTCTCACAGTCCACGCAGACAGAGAGTCACCTAGCAGGTATAACTGCAGGGTTTATCTAATGCTGGACTCAGAAATGGAAATGAAAAGGAGAATGTCAAACAAACACATATAGCATTATTTAAATGACCATTAAGATCCCACGTGTACAAACACATGTAAATATACAAAGTCTCTGTCAGTACAGTGGTTAAGGATAGAGACTAAAGATTGTAAGTTTACCTAGGTGAACCATGCTGTTGTACCCTTTAGAAAAATGCTTAATCTGAACTGCTTCAATAAAATATTGTAGCGTTGGCGAGATGGCTCTCCATAGCGGAACCCGTTAGCATTTCTCCGCATGCTGCGCAGGCCTGGTTGTATGTAGCCCATGTGTATTTGTTAATGGAAATAGTGGTGCTGTGTCATGGTTTGTATAAGTCTGTTTATCTCTGTGTGCCCCCATCTGTGCCGGTTTTTCCGTGCCCTCTGTAATTGATTACCGTGTGTGTGCATTACTGTGTGGTGTCAGCTCTCCCTGCATTTCCCTGTTATGTGTATGAGAGTCACAGTTTTTCTGTGTGTGTGTGTGTGTGTGTGTGTGTGTGTGTGTGTGTGTGTGTGTGGTCTTTTTAAGAGCTTTGTCTTATTTAAAACCGTCTCGCCTCATCTCCTTCCTGCCGCTATGATGCCTGGGTCTGCCAAGCGCCATCGCATTGTTTACATAAAAATGACATACATGTGAAGAACCAAATTGTAAGGTTTTGTACAAGGACCTACATGGGTTTTTTCTCAGTGGAACCTGCATATTGTGGGCAGTGGTGTCTTAATGGTTAGGGAAGTGCACTTGTAATTGAAAGATTGCAGGTTCGAATCCCTGACGAACAAGGCACCACTGAGGTACCCTGAGCGAAGTACCTCCCCCAAGCACTGCTCCCCTGGTGCTGAATTAGCTGCCCCCTGCTATGTCACATTGTCACATATGGGTTAAATGCAGAGGACACATTTTGTTGTTGTGCACTGTGTGCTGTGGTGTGTCAACAATGACCACTGATCACTAAATTCTAAATGGGTTTTTTAGTTTGACATGCTGACAATGGATTTGTTCTTCCACCCACCCAGAAAACACGATGCCATTTCACCCCTGGATGACCTGGCCTTCCACATATACCAGGATCCTGCAGTGGCCCAGATCATCCGCCGGCTGGATGAGAGGAAACAAGAGTGTGTGCAGCAGGAGCAGTACGGCCTGGCCAAGACGTTAAAGCAAGCCGTGGCTGACCTGAGGAAGGTACCGGCGCCGGAAGCAGGGTCACCGCTTTCATTCTCTATAAGATGGACCACAGTGAGATCAGGGTTTTACAGTAATGTGGTACAATAAAATTATTCTTCCTTCCTATGGTTTATAAGTGAATTATTAACTCTTCCCAGATGGAAAAGCCTTACAGTGATTAAATTACTTTGTCAGTTTGTGACATGAGGCTAAATCAACAGAGGCGATCGCTCTTCCTGGAGGAATGATTAACGCTATGTTCATTATGACTGCCACAGTCAGCACAGAAGCAAGATAATGCTCAACCGATAACCAGTAGGCTGCTGCTTCATGTTCCAAACAAGTCCCTACTGTACCTTTCATACTGTATAGGGACTGAAAATAAGGCAAACAAGTTTATACAAAACTTATAGTTTATACAAAAAACCAGATCCTCATGAAGGTTTGTGCTGTTTTGTTCCTTGAAATAAACACAGCAGCCTGCTTTTATGACATCTTCGAAATGGCCAGACGGCTCACAAGATGGTGGTGTGTTTGGCTCTTGCCGCAAGGGACAAAGAAAATGGGCAAATAAGAGAGCAGAGAAACATGCACTGAAATACAGATGCATGCGAATAAAAAAATGCATTTGTAACTTGGTTGTGATCAGCTAGTGTAGATGTTTTGGAATCCATAGAATGGGCTATGGTGGAAGTGTAAATACCTATAATTTTTAGATTCCTGGAATCATAAGTGAAAGAGCATGTGTTTAAGTTTAATAGATATTTGCTCCCTGTGTGCTGATAGTAATCACTGAGCAGGAAGTTGCTCTAGGTGAATCTTTGAGTCATAATGCGAGGCAGAGTAATGATTAAAATATTTCAGGAAAAGATCATCTTGTCATCTGTATAATCTGTAGCTCCCCCATGACTGTATGCAGGAGAAAATGTCTGTCTTTGAAGGGGGCCCATTATACTTTTCCAGTTTTTCCTTTCCTTTTGTGTCTTATATAGCTTCATGTGCATGTAAATAGTCTCCAAAGGGAGTAACTCTCCCCACAGATACCACCCTTCTGTAATCTGCCTGAAACGCCTCATTGGAATCCCAGCCCTTACTTCCGCAACATGGTTAGGTCACCTCGTAACACAATCCTTATTGGCCGCCCACCTGCAAGCATCAGGGGAGGAATGTGTGGCACAAGCTGGCCAATCGGAGCACACTGAGCTCATTGGAGGTGGGGCTTAAAGCTCTAAGAGAGCATTTCAGACAGAGTTACAGACAGAGTGAATAGAGATGTACAGTGTGAGGAAAATGATGTGTTCTTGGAACACTGAACTATGTAAATCTATTCTAGTACACACCAAAAATAAAATTACGAACAGTGAAAATGAGCATAATAGGCCTCCTTGGACCTTTCGGGCAGTGGTGGCTTAATGGTTAGGGACATGCACTTGTAATCGAAAGATTGCGGGTTCGAATCCCCGACCAGCAAGACACCACTGAGGTACCCTGAGCGAGGCACTGCTCCCCGGGTGCTGAATTAGCTGCCCCCTGCTATGTCACATATGGGTTAAATGCAGAGAACACATTTGTTGTTGTTGTGCTGTGGTGTGTCAGCAATGACAATCAATCACTAAATTCTAGTTCCCTTGAATAGCATTTTACCCTGATCACAGCGTACTGAGCTCTCTGACTACTTGCCAGCCAGGTCGGGGAGCGACTGGCCCGCCTTGATGTGGAGAAACGTTGCGCCATCGAGAAGGAAGACTATGACACAGCAGAGCAGAAGAAAGAACAGATGGAAGAGTACCGGCTGAATGTGTACCACCAGCTGCGGCTGCTCAATCTGCTCGACATATCCCAGGTCTGTGTCGTTCTGCACAAGGCTGGACGCCAGAGCCAGCTCGAGGAATATGAGCTGCTTTCCATTGCGTGATGGAAACAAGTTTCCACCAGACTGTGCAATCTTTATTTCACACCTTTCATCTGGTACTCACCCATGATTCGGTTTGAGGCCACACTGTGCGTGTGCATGTGTGTGTTTGCGTGTGTGCGCGCGTTGAGGTCAGCCCATACCAGTCACATTGCTCAATCAGCAGGCCTCCCTGGGGCTTCTAACAGTCTGGGGTACCAGCTGCCTTTTGTATACAACTTTCCACTTTCAGCTGTGCCCAGACTTCCAATTCACCTCATGCAGCATTTGAAATGCAAAAATGCATGCTTTTTAAAAAGTGGAACATCTATGTTTTTATGTTGTGTATTATCTTACCAAAGTCTTGTGAAATGTACCATGGTAGATAGCCCTGCAAGGCAAAAGATGAACATATTTCATGGTGAAAAGTACTCCATAGGCAGCAGTGCGTCAAACCTTCTTCTGGAAGCGTGTAGATCCGTGTTTTGCATCTGCGTTTTCCAGATTGCTGACTTTCATGACAAGAAGATGGAGGCATCCTGCATCCCATCGCAGGAGATGCAGTCAGAGCTTCCGCATGACATCCAGACAGAAGTGACGCGAGAAAAGCCCCTGGGCTCTCAGTGGAGCGCCACAAGCCCCTTGGCCTCACAGTCCAGCCATAGCCCCCAGCCGGCGTCACCAGCTGCTGCAGAGGCTCTCCAGACTGGTGTAAGTCAATATACCATAGAAAACCACAACACAGCAACTAGTATGGTATGATATAACAATATGAGAGTTTAATTAATTTTAACCCTTCTGAGCCACCATCCAAAATGTTCTTTTTTTTGGAACTTGAGGTAGATTATTGGTTGAAGAGAAAAACTTGCCAAAACAAGTCCAACAAGGCGCCTTCCAGTTAGACCATAAAGTGCAGTGCCAGTAAAGTATAAAGTGTAAGTGTATAACATTGTGAGTTCCTTTACACACATGTATGGTGCTTTCCTGCTGTGCTCTAGTTGCGTTAAAATTATTTCACCTGCTGGCAGTCGGGACATGTTCAAAAGAAGAGTTATTGGTCGTATTCCAGTGCAATAAAGCGAGGTCACATGGCAGTGTAAAGCGAGGTCTCATGGCAGTGTACAGCAGGGTCACATGGCAGTGTAAAGCGAGGCCACATGGCAGTGTAAAGCGAGGTCACATGGCAGTGTAAAGAGAGGTCACATGGCAGTGTAAAGCGAGGTCACATGGCAGTATAAAGCGAGGTCACATGGCAGTGTAAAGAGAGGTCACATGACAGTGTAAAGCGAGGTCACATGGCAGTATAAAGAGAGGTCACATGGCAGTGTAAAGAGAGGTCACATGACAGTGTAAAGCGAGGTCACATGGCAGTATAAAGAGAGGTCACATGGCAGTGCAAAGCGAGGTCACATGGCAGTGTACAGCGAGGTCACATGGCAGTGTAGCAATTTGTCATAGCATTATTGTTTCCCCGGGTCCTGTTACACCATGGTCCACATCATTTCTACATGTTCGGAGCAGGACTGAATGCGAGCCTGACCTGTAGGCTGCACAGGCATAAAGGCGCCATAGAAGGGCTGCAGGTTGAGTTTCAGCTTTTAATTAAAACAGTTAAACAGTTGGTTGATTTCACTGTTTGCAGGCCCAGTATGATGAACAATCCCCCAGTGGACGTAACCATGCCAGCTGGAAGGCGGGCTGCTCTTACAGCAGGAATCAGTCCTTTATGATTCATCATAAACTCTGAAAGGCTATCTGTACCCATGTATCATGCTATGTTTTGTTCACGACACAGAATGTATGTGTCTGTATGTATGTGTCTGTGTGAATGTGTCTGTGTGAATGTATCTGTGTGTATGTGTCTGTATGTGTCTGTGTCTGTGCGTATGTGTCTGTGCGTATGTGTCTGTGCGTATGTGTCTGTGCGTATGTGTCTGTGCGTATGTGCCTGTGTGAATGTGTCTGTGTATGTGTCTGTGTGAATGTATCTGTGTGTATGTGTCTGTGCGAATGTGTCTGTATGTGTCTGTGTCTGTGCGAATGTGTCTGTGTGAATGTGTCTGTGCGAATGTATCTGTGTGTATGTGTCTGTATGTGTCTGTGTCTGTGTGTATGTGTCTGTGTGAATGTGTCTGTGCGTATGTGCCTGTGTGAATGTGTCTGTGTCTGTGTGTATGTGTCTGTGCGTATGTGTCTGTGCGTATGTGTCTGTGAATGTGTCTGTGTGTATGTGTCTTTATGTGTGTGTCTGTGCGTATGTGTCTGTGCGTATGTGTCTGTGAATGTGTCTGTGTGTGTGTGTCTTTGTGTGTGTGTCTGTGTGTGTGTGTCTGTGCGTGTGTGTCTGTGAATGTTTCTGTGCGTATGTGTCTGTGCGTATGTGTCTGTGCGTATGTGTCTGCGTATGTGTCTGTGTGTATGTGTCTGTGTGTATGTGTCTGTGTCTGTATGTGTGTGTCTGTGTGTATGTGTCTGTATGTGTGTGTCTGTGCGAATGTGTCTGTGCGAATGTATCTGTGTGTATGTGTCTGTATGTGTCTGTGTCTGTGTGTATGTGTCTGTGTGAATGTGTCTGTGCGTATGTGTCTGTGCGTATGTGTCTGTGAATGTGTCTGTGTGTATGTGTCTTTATGTGTGTGTCTGTGCGTATGTGTCTGTGCGTATGTGTCTGTGAATGTGTCTGTGTGTGTGTGTCTTTGTGTGTGTGTCTGTGTGTGTGTGTCTGTGCGTGTGTGTCTGTGAATGTTTCTGTGCGTATGTGTCTGTGCGTATGTGTCTGTGTGTATGTGTCTGTGTGTATGTGTCTGTGTGTATGTGTGTGTCTGTGTGTATGTGTCTGTGTGAATGTGTCTGTGTGTATGTGTCTCTGTATGTGTGTGTCTGTATGTGTCTGTGCGTATGTGTCTGTGCGTATGTGTCTTTGCGTATGTGTCTGTGCGTATGTGTCTGTGCGTATGTGTCTCTGTATGTGTCT
>JAODKC010000107.1:1261601-1290634 GCA_026777985.1 Mormyrops attenuatus | reverse complement strand
CTGCATCCAGCTTCTACAGCTAACGGTTAAAGCTTGTGAACACAAGGGCCTTTCTTCCATGAACGGGCCTGGCAGGCAGTCGCTCACGTTAAATCATTCCCTGTCTAGTATCCAGATTGAAATTACGTTGATGTGCCTGCACTTCCTATACTGCAGCACTTAGATCAGCGCCTTGGCTTTCTGGGGCACTGAAGAAATCAAATCGGCTCGAGCCAAGTGTATAGGCCACCAAGCGCCAATCAGCTTCGGCCCTTAATACGGCCCGCCTCTTATTGAATCATTGCTTCTGGTTTGTGTTAAATCTTTGAAGTTTTTATGTTATCAATTATAAATAACTGAATTATTACAAACAGGGATGTTCGGGGAGGGCCATTTAATGAAAGGAAAACAAGGACAGGAAACTGTGGGTCCAAAGCTTATAGTTTGATTTGCAAATGATTTATTATTAGTTGGGCTTAAACACTGCTGACTTTACCAATACAGTTAAAAATCATGTACATTTTGTGTTGTTAATCTTAAACTGTTTTTCTGCTGGTGTTTAATGTTTGATATTCTGTTGTTTTTATACCTGCTTAATAACACAGTGCTATTAACAGAGGAGGAACATAAACCCTGATTAAGCCGAACGTTTGCAGTGGGTGTTTTTGCCCCTCAGTGAGTGATGTCTGATCTGGTCTTTGTTTTGGTACGCCCCCTCCCCCCCACCAGGAAATGGCCCTCTTTAAGGAGGTGAAACCCCTGCAGATCGTCCCCGGGGAGCTGGTGAAGCCCATTCCATCGGGTTCCCTGACCCGGCTGGCGCTGAGCCGCGCCCAGCTGGTAGAGCGACTGCTGCCGGACATCGGCTTCAGTGTCAACGGCATCATGCAGGTAAGGGCCAGACGCCCCCCCTCACCAGGACGCTGGGCTCCTGTCACATTCTGTACGGGAAAGAGGGAGCCGGAGTTCTTGGTAAAGAGACGCCTGAGTGGCTGCGGTTGCTCTGAGGTTCTCGCCCTTACGGTCACGGAGACGTGTGGCCTGACCATGGGCCACAGTCAGTGATTTCATAGCCCAGGGGCTGGAACAGATTTCCCCGCTGGAGGGAGGCCACAGACTATCACACGTCACTGAAAATGTTCATATAATGTCCATGTAGCATGGTCACTAAACCTGGGAGCTTAAACCGACATTTATGAATAACAGACACTACCAATTTGAAAGCTAACTAAACGTAACTCAGGATAAATTAAGATAAACATTATTGGTCCTAGGTTGAAATTCTTTTGGATGCAACAGCCAGGTACATAAAATGCACATAAACATATAAACTTATAATACAAAACAGATGAGTGCAAAGACAAGTGCAGGTAATGCAGACAAGTAAACAGTACGCATAGTGAGAAGAGGCCTGTAAGTTTATTTGTAAATAAGTTCATTTGTTTTAAGTTTGAAGACTAGAAGTAATGTTACACTATCAGGGGTGGATCCTGTGAATGTCGACAATTAAAAATGGAGGAATATAATTTTACAGAGCTAACTACGAAGTAAGATAAATCATTCCTGCTCCCGTCAAATAGGTAGTTTGGTGTTAAAGGTAGCTTATTTCAAGCTCATATACTGAAAACAGCCGTTGTTCTCTTGTTTTTTCGTTTTTTATGTTAAACTCTTGAGAGTATTGAATATGAGAGTTGAATCTAATTCCCCTTAAGACATGAAAAGGGAGACATTTACATGCTCATACCTCATCTTTATCTGGATATACCAGAGAGCCTTAGTTGTTTTTATAGTATTTATTAAGTCTATTCTTTAATGTAGGTTCCAATCTCGAAATATCATAGTCTTGGCTAATGCTTTGCTCTCTTCCATCCAGTCTGGAAAAAAAATTATGAGACCACTCGCTAAACTTAAAAATATTTACTTAAATTAAATAATACAACATTATAAAAAGGTTCTAACAATACGTACAAAGTTTCCCGTATGTCAAATGTTTTTTTGAGATACTTACTGTGAGTGAGGTTCTTTGAGACAATTGTGACTAGAAAGCATTTTCAACTTTGATGTGACATCCTGATACTGGAGGAGAGGTCAGAACGTCACTGACTTGCATCACACCCCTGTGTGTTTGGATATTTTCATATTTTTGAAAAGCCTACATTTTTGCATCTGCCTCAGTAATTGCAGTCTGAAGTTCATGCATCTGTTTTCTCGCTTTCATGGCAGCTTCTCTCCTCAGCTTTTCTGCTGTCATTCTTCTCTTTCAATGGCCAATTTTTCCTTTAACGCTGCAGCCTTGGCTTTTGATGCAGTCTTCTCCGTTTCGGCCCTCGTCTTGGCTCACGAAGCCGCAGACACCAAACTTCCACACTGAGAACCTTGCCTGCTTGAGCATTCGGTGACTGTCTTTAATATCGTAGACACACTATCTGCAGGGGCTACTTGTGCGTTGCACTCTTCAGCTAGTGTAGAATGTTTTAAAACATCCCTCATCCATCCTTCACATCTCCAGGAAAAATCATCCATTGTATTTGTTTTTGGAACGAAGCAATTGTTTTGACCATCCAAATATTCTTCTTCAGTCAAAGACTGAAGTTTCAAATCACAATTTATTTAGCCAAATTCCCTTTGAAAATTACTGAGGTCAATTCACAATTTGTCCTTGACGACATTCACATTTGCATCATCTTCCAATAATTACTCAGTATGTTTCACAATGCTAATTACTTACCTTAGCCTAGCTCAGTGTGCATGCGCATGTCTGGACACATTTTCCTCCCGAGCCTTTTCCGTCATTTTTACCATCCATTTTTCGCTGTCTGGCGTTTCCATGTTAAGCGAAAATGTCTGTGGCTACTAATTCGCAAAATGTCACAAAGCACCGTTGGATAAACTTCATGCAGACAATGCTTTCTATCTCTATATTCACAGAATATACTTTTTGCTTTTGATTTTTAAATCCAGTTATACCACACACTGCTCTTGCAGGCTAACTTAAGCATCTACGCTATTCTAAAGCTAGCAACAAAAAGATACGACTCGCAGTTCGTGGCCATCGGTTTTCTGCGAGATGAAGCGTCATTCAGCCTTTTACTTTCCATATTCCATTTTCCTTCTCCTTCTCAAGCCATTCCCAATCCATATTCCATGAAGAATGGGTCTTTTGACTAAGAAATCTAGGTTCCAGTCTCGAAATAGAACCTTCGGTTGACGCTTTCCTCTCTCCCATCAAATGTGCAAAAAAAAATCCAAGAGACCATTCGGTAAACTTAAAACTACTTACTTGAATTAAATAATAAGACATCACACAATGGTTCTAACAACATGTACAAATTTTTCTGTATGTCAAAAGATTTTCTGAGGTACTTCAAAAAAAAGGAGCGTAACAGAGAGAGACAGAGGTCAAAAGACCATGCCGATCCACCCTCCAGGCTTCAAAGTTCCACAGCCATTCTATGGCATCTCTGACCATTGACCAGAGCCTGACCCCACCATGGAACCTACATCTGTTCCCCGTCTCCCTGAATGACAACAAAGGGTAGTTAACACTTACACTAATGCTAATATTGACTAGGACAGCAGCAAGAACAAACATCTCCTCCAATCCAATCCTCTAGCCTGCTGTGTCCAGAGGTACTTCATAAACATTGCTGAATTGACCATCCTGTGCCCTCTCTGAGTTTTATCCTTCATCTTGTTTGTGTTGAACTTTCTGAAGCCAGTGATTTTTCACCTGTAATGTAGATGTGTGCCGTTTCTCAAGTGAAGTGCAAGTCCCTGCATTTTCCCGCAAACTACAAAAAATGTGTTATTCCTATAGGTGAAGTTGTAGCCATGTTGTCACTGATCCAAGGCATGGATGTGTTTATAACAAAAACACAAATAACCACTTACTCAAAAATGATGTCTGCTACACTAAAAATAATAATAATTATTATTATTATTATAAGTATTGTTGTTGTTGTTGTGTTATTATTATTATTATTATACTTCTGATGGAAACCTTAATCATTTCTTGATAGTAAGGTGTGTGTTACTTGATAGATAATAAGTTAATTTTGGAATGACGTTAAATCTGTAATTGCTGAGAGGTGAGCATTTCGTCTCTACCATGTTAGTTGATATCATTCACGAGTCACCGAGTACAAGGTTCATCCACCTGCGGGCAGTTTGGAAATTTCCAGCTAAAAGGTCACAGCTCAAATTCCAGGAAGTCTAGCACTGCCATCATGGTGTTGGGTACGGCCCTCAACCTCCATGACTTGACGAAGAAATCTGCCGGTGCAAATTAAGTGGCGCAAGTACCCTTGGATATTAACATCCTCTCCATTGACACACGGCCTGATCCAGTGTCACTCGTGAGAGAGTGTGCGAGTCACTCTTCCAGACTCCCCTCCCCTGTTTCAAGATTAATACATTTTTCTGCCTTTCCCTCCGGTTTCCCGGGAGATGTGCTCCAAGCTTGACCAAAGAGGCGATTGAATTTCCTGTAATTAAAATGAGGAGTGGAACGAGAGAGATGAGAGAATAATGGGACCCTGTGGTGGGACAGGGGGGACGGGGGTCTGGAACCCGTGCCGGTTGTTACGCTTTATTCTAGTTGGAACTCACTCTTTCCATCAAGGAATGTCTGACAGTTATGTTTCAATAAGCGTCTGGCTGCCTGTATTAGGATCCGGCGGTAAGGTTTATTATGCATGTGATGTTGGGGATGGACTTCGAGTAAGATAACACTACAGTAGCTTGTTCGGAGGAAGCTCAGATACCTGCTGCAGTGACTTCAGATATTTCGCAGCTGGTTTTGACGGACTTCTTTATTATTTGGACGTTTATAAAACTCCACCATAATTTTCTCTTGTTGATTTACTACAGGGTCTTCACCAATCATTATAAATAATTATTGTTCCATGTAAAAATATTACTCTGTAGCATAGCATGCAGCATCACAATATAAAACATGTATTTAATATCCACCAATTTTTCCAGTGAGCTCTGGCTATAGAACTACTACGAATAATCTTCTAATATAGACAACAAGCAAATGGCTACAGAGAAATGTGCAGCCAGACACAAACAGGCTGTGAGAGGAGAAGCTTCCTGAATGAAGTCAGGGCTTCAGGGCTGAAGAGCCGTCTGAGGATGATCTAATGAATGCATCTAGTGCTGTTAACAGGGACACCTAAATTATTCTGACTGTGCAGTGGGAGGAGATCAGAACAAAAAGAACGCTCTTCAGTACTTTCGTTATTATTCTGTAATTTAGGAGAAATAAAATGATGACATCATGTCTGGTTGTTCCCTGTGCATTGTGGGAATGCCTCCAGGCCCCATGTAACCCTGTACTGAAAAAGCGATTATGGAAGATGGGTGGCTGTAATGATGAGTAGATTAACAGCTTTTGTTATTATTTGAGAATAATAGATTTTCACTGCATTTTATTGACTCGTCATCGTAGTGATAGGTGTGTGTGTGTTTGTGTTTTAATTTTGTCGGTAGTTGCTGACTAATGCATCTTTTGTGATGAGAATGTTATGTTACATGTATGATTCTGTCTCTTTGTCCAAATTTGTAACTTCTCTGTGATGTTGCAAATGAAGCTGCTGGTCATGTAAGAATAATTTCGGGAAATATCGTCGTCATTGAGCTTGAACGTAATATAATACATTTAATCACTTAAATTAGCAATGTAAAAGATTGTAACGTAATTAATTATTATCTACAGTAGCCATTTTACCAACCACATGTTCATAAAAATAGTCATGGGTAATACAGCTTTCTTTGAAAGATTATCTTTAGAAGATGTTTAATTGTGCATAGAAGGGCTGCATTTTTGTGTTTGACATAAGCCTATGTGGCAAATATCCCCCGTTAATTGGATGTTTTTCACTTTGGGCGGTTTTGTGCTGTACTGCTCTGCTGAAGTGTGAGTGTTTGTCAGTTCTCCACAGCCGCCCTGGAGCACAGCGCCGCTGCGGTGCGCGAGACGGCCGTGCGTATCATCCTGGCTGCATACGGGCAGTACGGAGATGCCGTGCGCGGCTTTCTCCCGTCGGACGAGGCCAGCGCACGCAGAAACATGGTCTACAGGAAGATCTTCGACGGACTGGCAAAATTAGATGGCACACCCATCGGGCTGCGGACCGTAGTGAGCTCATCCTGCAAATGCACATTGTGTGCCATTGATGTTCCCGTTGAGGTCATAACCCACAAAACACATGGCTGAGACTGCAAAGTTTTGGCTGCTGGCAGTGTTGTACATATTCATTGGGTCACTAATCAGTTTAGATTACTCAAGTGGTCATACACTTGAAGCTTATGATCATGGAAATGATAGAAAAGCCTCTTTGTCATTTCCAGTAAAGAGAACTTATCATTAATTTCCCAAAAAGGAAATTACATAACATTCTATTTGCCAAAGCTGGGAACATGTCACTGGGTGTATTTATTGGCTGCACTGGTCTAAATGTGTTTCCGAACTCAGTCCTTGGGGACCCACCGACCCACATTTTTGCTCCCAGCTCCCTGGCAGACAGTCAACATTTCTGTTTCTTACCAGGAGCTGCAGGAGGGAGCAAAAATGTGGACTGTCTGTGGGCCCCCGAGGACCGGATTGGGAAGCACTGGTCTAAAGGATGGGCAGTACAAAGTAATTTAATGCACCAAGTTCCCCAGCAGTACTAAATTGGGGGGTGGGGTGGTGGTGTTGTTGAGGAGAGAAGATGTGTTACTTAGCTTTTTTATTCAGACCCTGAAGAGAGACGGTATGCAGAAAATGGAAAGAGAGAAGAAAGTGGAAATTCTGACTTTGCAAGAGCAAGTAGCAGCGCTGAAGGAGATCAGTGTACGTCAGTCTGCCAGCCTTCCTGGGCCAGTGACTCCTCTGCCACAATCGTATTTTATATTATATTGTATTATATTATGTTTTTTTGGCTGATAGTACAGTCTGATAATCCGAGAAAATGCATCACACTCAAAATTACATTGAAGGATAACAGAACTCTCTATATAGATATATAGGTTTAAGTGCAGTGCTTTCACGTCTTATTGTTGATCTGATATCAGTCGTATTGCAAATCACAAGACTGACGGTTTGTGTTCTTTTCTGAAAGGAAAAAGAGAAAGGCAAGGAGAATGCCAAGGGCAAAGAGAAGATCGTTAAGCTCCCCAGAGCGGGTCTGTATGCGCGAGTCTGTCTCTACTGCAGCGTCGGCGCCTTTGTGCTCACAGGGAATAATTTGTTTCAGACCTCGTCTAGACCATGACAGCGTGGCTGTTTACTTTGTAGGTGCCAGAAAGATTCATAGCGCCAGTCCTTCACACATGGGCGGTGACCAGTCACCAGCTGCTGGTAATTTGGACAGGTAGGTCCAGCCATGTGTCTGCTGACTCAACAGCACGGAACTTAAAACTGGCCTGAGGACCCAGCAGCCTGCAGTGGTACATTGCACCATTGGAATCAGT
This sequence comes from Mormyrops attenuatus, assembly GCA_026777985.1. Classification (NCBI taxonomy): domain Eukaryota; kingdom Metazoa; phylum Chordata; class Actinopteri; order Osteoglossiformes; family Mormyridae; genus Mormyrops; species Mormyrops attenuatus. The sequence continues at coordinate 1,283,197 of JAODKC010000107.1, read as the reverse complement.
AGCTTTGCACTCATTACCTAATGTACTGTAATGATGCAAATCGTAGGCTGGAGAATCCTGGTCCTGTAGAGCCCATTTTTTGCTGCTTCGCGAGCTTGAAAGGATGAGAGATCATCTGTAACTCTGCCCAGGATCCTCACCACCAACCTCACTTCTGCTGGAGCAGCAGGCTGTGCTGAGCTTCCTGTCAGCTTCATGACCAGCTACATATTAGATGTAGGTCGGTTGTCTGGTTCTTCTATGGCCTCGTGAGAAGAGGACACCTAGGATTGTGGATGTTCTAGCAGGAAAGTCCTCGTGCCAAACTAGAGATGCAAATACATGCAGTTTTTTTAAACAACCAAGTGTATCTACTGTGAAAAACTTTTAAAAGCAAAGTTTCCACCTCATTCTACCACTGCCCCTCACCAGCTTATCGCCTTCATTGATTGCTTTGTTGATGGACTACTGGATACTCTGTTTTTGTATTTTACATTTAGACTTCCTATTGGATTCTGTTGATGATTTTTTAATTCTTTTTTAGCTTACTGAAGTTAGGTTCTATACAGTGCTTTATATATTTTTTATATAGCTTTTTTTTTATAGTCCTACCACTATAAATATGAGGAGTATTATATGAATGGTTACTTTGGTGGATTCACTATTTTATTTTAAACGAATATGGAGATTTTATTTTATTTTTCTCCTCAAAGTGAGTCTCGCTCCTGGCCTTTGTTTCAGCCTGTGCATATTCTGTGGTGAGAGGAGTGACTCCTTCACGGAGGAGGGCCTGGACCTGCACTACTGGCGGCACTGTCCCATGCTGTGCCGCTGTCACCACTGCAGACAGGTAGGCCCCTCGGCCTGCACAGACACGCCCCCAAGCCCTGGCTCCACCTCTGATCCGTGGGGGCGGAGCCACACCACAAAGAGGCTTTGTGAAACAAGCCGCTAGCCCATGTCAGCACTGAGTCCCAGTTGCATTTCATTTGCTTAGATTGCACCCATTTTTAATAACTCTTTGCGGAAACCAAAGCAGAGTTGCATCTCACATCACAGCCCTTCAAATAAGACAAGAGAGAAAAGCACCTCTAGCTGCGGGTTATTAAAGCTCATTGCATATTCTGAGAGTAACACATGCAACTCTCAGACCTTGATAATAGCTATAGGAATATAAAGAATTAAGTATAATTAAAAAAAATGAATCAAATGGCAATTAATGACCATTAAACAAAGTTTCCATTTAGGTGTAATCTCATATTTTAACAAAAGTTTAGCCTAGAGAAGCACTCAGTTATTGTTAGGGTTATTATAGTTACAAAGATTGAGACTAAAATTAGGAGTGAAAAAATAATTTTGTTAACCAAGATAAAAATAAAAATGACATTAAAAAAAGAAAACTAAATAAAAACTACAACGAACAATGCAACACAAACTAAAATGAAACAGAAATGCAGGTAAAATCTGCTTCATTTTTGTTTTTACCCCCTCGATTTGCACTGTGGTTGTTGGTTGCAATTTACGTCACACCACCCACAGGAAACAAAAGCCGTCATCCGCCATGTTGCTGCTTTTCTGGACTGGTGCAGGTATTTGTGTATACTGTTTTTTTGCAGGTATTTGTGTATAATGTTTTTCTGCAGGTATTTGTATGTACTGTTTTTTTGCAGGTATTTGTATGTACTGTTTTTCTGCATTCATCAAGGTTGGATGTGTTTGCAACAAAAGTAAAAGATTCTTTAGGGTTCCAAAATAATTGTAAAAAAACGCGAGAGGAGAGATTAAATTTTATCTACGTAAATGAAAATGTGCTCCTCTAGGCTAATCTTTTGTTAAAATATGAGATCACGCCTAAATGGAAACCAGTTACCAAGCTTTGTTTAATGGTTTGCCATTTGATTCATGTTTATTAGTTATACTTATTTCTCATATTCCTATTCCTATTGTCAAGGTTAAAACAGAGCTGGTGACATTGCAGATTGCTGTTAGAATCCTTCACACATTCAGTGTCGAGTGAAATGTTATTGATTTTGGCATTTCAAGTCTTTTGAGAATTTTTGAAACTGGTGTTTTAAACTTTGTCTCAGCATTCTCTTAATGGGGCAGTGTGTGGCTCAGTGGGCTAAGCCTGTGTGCCTATAGTCAGAAGGTCACCGGTCAAACCCAGCCTCAGCACGTCTGTGGGTCCTTGAGCAAGGCCCTTAACCCCCAGCTCCCTGTGTGCTGCCCTTCGTGGACAGCTTACTCTACAAAGAGCAAGTTGAGGGGGGCATAAAGACAATTTCCCCACGGGGATTAATAGAGTGATGATTATTATTAATGCTTTGTACAATAATTGTCTGATTGCTTAACCACTATACCTCGGGGCTTTCACTGGGGGACACCCAGGTAGACTTTACGTTCTCCAAAAGTGCCAAATAAGAGCATCAATAAAGCACGTCCTTCACAGCTATAAATCAGGGTGGTGTTACAGGAGAGAAGTGAGTGTTTTGAAGGGAATGTTAGGGCTGGAAACCGAAATGCTTCATGCTTCCTCTTTAGCTGTTTCTTGTGCCGGGTGGAAGCATGTAAATCATTTCCAATGTGGTATCAAAACATAGTACTGAAAACTAAAATCGATACTTAAAACCAAACTAAAACTAGAAATGTTCATAAAATAAAAATGACACTAAAACAATTTTTACACTCGTAAAAGACACTGAAACTGAACTAAAAGTGAAAACCAAAATGGAAAATTAAATAAAAATGAAAGCTAATGTAAATTTGAAAACTATAATAACCCTAGCTACTCTTTACATGTTTTAATATTTTATTGAACGTCGTTCTTTCTCCGCTTGTCTTCCAGGTGGTGGAGATCACCAGCCTCACAGAGCACCTGCTAGCGGAGTGTGAAAGCCGACTGGCATTCGTCGCGTGCCCACTGTGTGGCGAGGCCGTGACACGCGGCTCACTGGCTGCCCACTCCCAGAGCCCGGGCTGCCAGCGTGAGTGTGTCGCCCTCCCTGTTCTCTCATTGCAGTTCCGAACGTTTAACGGAAGTGATGTGGCTGGACACCATGCTGTTTCGTGTGGCCTTATTTTTCAATATATGATGTGGTTCTTTCATTGTTGTTCTTATTTGACTAATATTTGAATGCTTGTGTAATTTCCCAATAATATTCTTGGTATCTCTACAAAAGCTGGTCAGGGTTATAAATCTTCTGAACACCCAACACTGAGCTTATTAACCATTAAGTTTCCCCTGCCTCTGATACCACCTGTGTTTTGCGAGGGGAAAAAGATAAACTCAGAAGCAGTTCCACTGCTGCCGGCCTCCTGGAATCCGTACCCATAGTCCCTTCTGCTCGCAGAGGCGAGATTCAGCCTTTTTTCATATCACTGATACCCCAAGCCGTCATTTTTGCGTTTGCAGTCTTCCTGATAGCTTTACGGAAGCTGGATGATCTCCTCTGACCTCTGCCATTAACAAAGTGCTTTTGTTTACAGAGCTGGTTGGATGTTTTTCTCTCCATGGCACCATTCTCTGTCAACGTTATATACAGTAATGTGTGAAGATCCCAAAAGAATGGGTATTTTTGAACCAGTAATCCTGTACCAGCAATCACTGAATTGCTTAGATACCTCATTTTGTCCATTCTGATGCTCTGTTGAGCAGTAACTGAATCTCCTGGCTCTGTCTGCTATCTCTGTATATTGAGTTACAGCCACACGATTTGCTGTTGGGAGGAGCAGACTACTTAGTGTATGTGACAAAGCTAGACTGTGTGGGTATGTATGAGGGAGCAAGACTGGGCATGTTCTTAGGAACGAGGGAGCTGTACTGAGCGTGTGCAAGGAAACTGCACTGAGGAATACTGAAATTCCTAATCAGAGATGACAAGATAAAATCCAGGCCCGGCATTACATTAAACATTCAGTAGTCTTCCTTTAAGTGTGCCAGCAACCACATGTCAGGCTACAAACAAGGCTTAAAGGGAAGCTGCAGCTGAACAGTTTATCCAGTGTCAATCAGAACTCTTCTGTATACCATAATGTGCATTTTTATATATCACTGTACACGTAAATGCCAAGATAAAGAAAAGCATTGAGTAAAGGAGGCATGCAAAGACTATGGAGAGCAGGTACTTCCACACAGGTGTGGTCTCTGAATTTATGCGATAGTTGTCATCTCTCTGATGTTAAAGGTCAGCAAAAAGCTTCCGCCAGTGGGTATGGGTTATGCATGTCCCCTTAGCTTCCGCCAGTGGGTATGGGTTATTCATGTCCCCTTGTCTTCTGCCAGTGGATATGGGTTATGCATGTCCCCTTGTCTTCCGCCAGTGGGTATGGGTTATTCATGTCCCCTTGTCTTCCGCCAGTGGTATGGGTTATGCATGTCCCCTTGTCTTCCGCCAGTGGGTATGGGTTATGCATGTCCCCTTAGCTTCCGCCAGTGGGTATGGGTTATGCATATCCCCTTAGCTTCCGCCAGTGGGTATGGGTTATGCATATCCCCTTAGCTTCTGCCAGTGGGTATGGGTTATGCATTGTCCTGACTGCTTCTCTGTCTTTTTTTGTTTTTTTTTTTTTAATATTTTTAAGCTCCCGGACCAGACAAAAGAGCCAACCATTGTCCATTATGCCATGATAATTTCGCTTCAGGAGAGGAGGTGAGATTCTGTTGCATTTTCTGGAGTCTGATGAAGGATGAACTCCTGTGACCACATTGTTATAAAACCTTTTGTTATTCAGATGACATGAAAACCATCTGAATAAGATACTTTCACAGTAATCTCACGGCGTAATTTGTTATCATAGTACCAGTACACTGGAGTATACTTAAGTTTCAGAGTACACTTAATTGATCTGCATTTGGTAGCTGAACCAAACATAAATTATATTTTTACTCTTCCTGCACATATAATTGCACAATTGTGCAATTATTTATTTTGCTTTGCCCAATGAGGGCAAAATTTTTGATGCCCGAAACGAGGGAAGGGCTGTGTTTTTTTGCTCCTCTTTGCACCTAGCATGTAATTTTCCCAAAAGTGGAACACAATTATTTCTGTTAAATGGCTCATGGCAGAAAAACCACGACTGCAGGTTCGATATTCGGACCTTAGCAGCGAATTCTCAGAGCATCACAGTTCAAACCGAGGCTTTCGGCAAATAGGGTTACGCTGTTTTCATCCCCCAGCATGTTTGTGTTCAGAATGTTACATTGATTATCACTTCAATCATATTCTGGATATTTTATTCATTACCTGAATATTTCCAATCAATACATAGTATTTTGTATATGATGGTATATTGTAACCTCTCACTGTTTCAGGAATTTTTGTTTTGCTTTTTTTCTTTTTAATGACACCTCCCTCTGCCTAAACGATTCTCAAAGTAGACAGTAGCAAAAAGCATTTCCTACTTTGGGCTTCACCGGAGCCAGCCATATGAAGTAGAACCAACAATATCCTGAGAGTGTTTTTGTCGCGGAGGTTCAGTGGAAGGGAATGGTTCGGGGAAGGGTGACACTGAGACAGCCATGTGGCGGCTCAGTGGGGAATGTCATCATCACCCGCCGTAAGGGCATTGTGCTTTGGGCAGTGTGGTCTTTCCCAGGTACACTACTTTCGCGGTTTAGGTGGATGGATGTATTTAAATTAAGCTTGATGTGTGGTTTTGTGTATCCATGGTAATGTTGTCACAATATCCACATTTCAAACTTCGATAAGATACCAAGAAAAGTATTGAGGTTCGATACCATTTTCAATGCTCGTCAGTATGTAATTAACTCAGTGATTTATTTTAGTTACAATTTTGTTTGCGTAAGACCTTTACAAGACTTTGTAAACTCATGTCACTATATGTTAAAAAAATACTTTCACATTTCATTGTCAGTCAAAGCATAATATTAAGTACAGTAGTAGCCATTGTAATTGTGCACTACTTGTGTAAAGAGACATTGAGTAACAGTGCATAAACATTACTAAAAAATAGATGTTACTTTATATTATTGTTATTACACTGTGTAATAGAACAGATATATGTTACTTTTACATGCCTTCTTTGTCTTGTATCTCAAGACACAACAAACACTTTTAACAATTGCACGACTGTAAAAGTTTGTATTATCACTAATTGACAGGATCTCTTGAGATTGTATACACAACCCACAGGCAAAAATAATTGAAGACCATTGTCTTAACGTGGAAGTGTTTAACCTACTACAAAAAAATGTTTCAACCTAAAGAAAAAAATTCTCACTTCTCTACTTCATGTGTAGCAGGCTCATACAGATTAATATTTCAGAAATAAAAAATTCATAATTTGGAAATGATACCTGTTTCTCAGAACATTTTGTTCTGCATCGCGTGTGGGTCACACGTGTAAATATTTAGCTGAATTGATGTCTTTTCCCCCCTTGTCAGCACTGTGCGGAGGCACAGCCTGCATGCAGGCTTGATATGTCCTGTGGTTTATCATCTTCATTTCCAGACGCCATTCCAGCTTTATTCTTCATCGATTAAGTGCAGCGGAGAGAGCTCTGACTTTCGCGTCGCATGTGAGGCTTCGCTCAGAGCTAGACATGCGCATTAGTAGCATTTGAGCTGGTCAGAGTGAAGTGTGAAGTGCAGCCTGTAGAATCCATACTATGAAAAATGAGTACTGAACCTGTTTTATACACAATGGAATGATACTTTCAATACTTTTCCCAACACTAGACCATGATGGGCTAACATGCTGCCAAGGGCGTAGGTTTGGTTTCACCACTGGTAGGAATTAAATCAGCCCGAACCCCCCACCTCCCTAAAAACACACGCTATTCCCAAAATATTGGCAGGGACACATCCCTACCATCCATGCCCAAATCTGTGGCCAGGGTTTATTCACAACTGTGCCTTGCTCTTCCAGGAACAATAACTTCCAATTACTGTAACCCAAGGTGAAGGAGCAGTCACTCCAAAAAAAAGATGGATGGATGAATGAGTGTTTGGTAAAATGTTTCCTATAATAAATGTATATCGTTACATTTATATGGTGCTTTTCAAGACAGCACTGTGTCATCAGGATCCACCCAGACTACAGGATAGACTAACCTGTTGGCCACACCAACACCTTTTCCAGCAGCAAACTGGCTTTTCTAGTTGGTTTCCCATTCAAGTACCGGCCAGGTCCAAACCTGCTTAGCTTCAGAGGGGTTACATAACCCAAACTGCAGGTGCTATAGCTGCTGACTAAGACTCCTTAAGTTTTGAATTATTTCCTTTATTTGGTACTCAGTTTCATCCATGACTTCGTTTCTGCTTAGTATTTTTTAGTATTTTATTCCACTCAGTGCAATTCAAGATAAGTACCTTACCGCGGCAGTAGGGTGCCATCCTGCGAATTGAGCCGCCAAACTGTTGGCTATAGCATAAATGCTATTTCTACCACATAGACCAAAGTCTGGAAGCTCCAGGCTATTGTTCCAGTGGTTTTCAGGGTGTTTTGTTTGCAGGCCTGTTCCACTTATGTGGTTTACTGCTAAGTCATTCTTGGTGCTGAATCTGGACACTTCCCCTGCCAAGTCACTATAAAAGCCACCAAGCAGGCTGAAGTGCCGGCTGACTAGACTGATTTTGGACCCGCAGCTGGTCCCAGTTCTTTTAAGTGTGTAAGCACACACACTCAATACACAACAGGGCAGTGGTCACCGTCAATGTATAAGTACTTTTACTGGTGCCTCTCCCCTGCCCCAGGCACTCTAACCATAAACACTGCCCTGATGCGTAATGAGTGTGTGTATGCTTACACACTTAGATCAACCAGGACGAGCTGCATTGTTTGCTAGTCTGAAACCAATCCAGTCAGCCAGCACCACCCCTCCGTGTGACTGTGACACAGTAATAACTCCAGTGTTGGTATTAAGTTTGTGAATCAACAAAAGGGGCAATATTTTCAGTGAGGGTGTTTCAATTTAGGCATAGACATACTAGTAGAGTTTAAAGAGTAAACAAAAATTATATTATGGAAAAATTACTGATGGAATTGTTAAATGTATAGGTGGCCATTTGAAATTACTTGCAAGGCATAAAACAAACGTATTTAATTAGGTAAATGTATTAGTTAAATAGCAGCTAAATGGTTGTACAATTTGTAGAAAATTAATTGGTATCTTTTAGCACTACTTATTTTGTATCTGTCACATGCCGCTTCGCACTGCATGAACTGTGTCACTGTATTGTGATGAATATCTCACACATGCACACGAATGGTTACGTCAGTGAACTACCATCATGTTTACCATCAAAACAGTCTTTGTTTGGCCCTGATCAGAGACTCCGTCAGGTTACTTTTTCCCTTCTCTGCTTCCTGTCCTCAGTCTTTGTGCTTACTGTTTTTGCCACAGTCCACAAATCTGTGTGTATGTGTGTGTGTGGGGGGGGTATGGGTTGGGGTCAGTAAAATATTGAGCTGAGTCTTACCTTGATACACAATGAGGCTGAATCTGTCCTAGTTTACAGAGAAGTGTGGATATACAAATCGGCATGTGTCCTGCTCCCTTTATGAAACTCTCAGCCCCTCTGGTTTGCGTATCATAGACAAGGGGTTTTGCTGGAATTAGGGTCATCGAGAAAAGCCCACCGGGAATGTGAAGGCTGATATCCCAGAGCATGATCTGGACCTGTGCAGTCCAGCGCTGCTCAGTCCAATCGCCGTGGATGATCCCAGGATCTAGTGAAATGTTTTTCTGAGTATAGCCAGTCAGGACCATGACATGTGTTGCATGTGGATGCACCGTGTTTTGGTCTGTTTTGAGGTAGACTGCTCCCCATTAGCATGTTCTTTAGCTTAAAATGAAACTACAATGAGAGTTATAAAGACTGCAGAAGTATAATTACTGGGATATTATTTCGGATTATCACCGGCACAAACCTTGCGTTACACTCTACAAACAATGCAAACAATGTTTGAAAAGTAGCTACAATTATCCTTAATCCTGTTCAGTGTTTCCTTCCAATGTAAAGGTCAAAAAGGTATTTGTACACATCAGAACCTTCCCGAATTAGCAAAGTGTTGACTTGCAATTTTTTCTGCAGAGCAGTTTTCCCTTGACTTAATGAATTATGCAGCTCAGCTTACAACAAATATCCATTCAATGTACACAGTAGTTCTTCTTGTGTCCTCAGCATTCGCCAGCCCTAGTTTCTGTAACAAAAACCTCATCGATCTTTGGAGAATTCCTCTAAAACTGTTGTTTGGTCTTAATTTGATACGGACAGAGTAAACACAAGGCTGTGAAAAGTGAAGCAAGTGTTCAACCTGGAAACATCCCGGTGGCCAGCTGGAAAAGCACAGCAGAATACTGTGTGTAAAAACACTATTCATACGCTTAAGTTTGTTTTTAAGTTTAAGAAAATACATTTTTCATTGGCTTGGGTAGCTGAAAGAGGTCGCCCCTCATTTTTGTGTCTTCGTCCATCATTCTTGTCAGCTTTTTTTTAACATAACATTTTATATGAAGTCTTGTTTACTAACACTTAGAGAGGGAGCGGCTCAGTTTCGAGTGGGGTGGAGGGATGGCCTGCCGTACCGGCACGGCTCACGCTAGCTGAAGGGGGTGGATTTGTGGGGCAGCCATTCAGTGACTCCCGCTCCGTCCACAGGCCTGGAAGACTCACCTCATGGGTCCGGATGGCTGTAAGCAGAACTCACGGAGGACAGCGGCCTTGCAGAGAGCGAAGCCCCCACAAGGTATGCCATTCATCCCCTCCGGCCCACCTCGGGACGGGGGCCAGGATCCAGTGCTCGCCTACACTGAGGGCTCTTTTGGAAAAATCTGATCTTTTACAAACCCTATAAACCCCCCCCCCCCCCCCGTTCTCCTTGACCTGGGCCCAATAAAGGAGAACATTGTTGTTAATCTCAAAAGAGCCTTGGCAGAAACCTTGTATGAATTTAGTGTTGATTAAAACTATGAGGAAAACAAATATGTGTGTATTCCAACCCAACCATATCTCTAAAATCAATGTTGTTAAATAGAGGCCTTTGAAAATGTAGAACTTAAGAATAATCGACATGATAGAATTACTCAGTGTCAGCGGGTCCCTACCCTGCTGGGGACAGGAAGCCATGTGAGAATATGTCATTGGGTAAGACGTGACAAAGATGTTTTCCGCCTGATCCCTTCAGGCCATGAAGTGCACTTTATTATTTCTGTGTAGTACACCACATCAGAATGTGAGAGCAGTATCTTCCTCATTCTATCAAACAGGAAAGACCAGCACCTTGAGGAAGACAAAGGAGGCATCTCTGGGGCCCAAATCACGACTGGTGGGTGGCATGAGCAGGGTACCTGGAGCCAAGGCTGGACATGGAGGAATATCCCGGCGCCCGCCCTTAATAAAACGTTAAGCTCGAAATGCTCTTCCACCCTAGAAGCATTGGCGAATCGCTCTCCGTATGAATAATCCAAGCCTCACTGGGCGCCTTGTTTATTCATAGCTCAGCGGCACAGATTCAGATTCACACTGGGCCATAACACACTTCCGCCAATACATTTACCTTTTTTGTTGAATTGACACATTTGCAGTTGTTTCTGCATCTCTGTGTACAGATTTTCCATACGTGTGCAGATTCATGTTTATTCTTTTTTACATCAGTGAAGTATTTAGCTGAAGTGTCGTCTTTCAGCCTGTCAGCCAAAGAAATATTTAACTTACAACTCAACTTTTGTTGAGTCACGTACATCACTTATGTTATTTGAGTACCTTGCCTAGAGAGAGAGATTTTTTTTGGTTCTCAGTTAAAAAATAGTCTCAAAGAACACTTTATTTATTAATTTGCAAACCGATAACATAAAAGTTAATTATATGAATACCCTTTTTTGCATATTACACATTTTACTGTTCACGCAGTATTAAATATGTTTACAATGACAATTTTGTACAAAAAAGTGGCTTTATCGAGTTATATTTTACCCTCCTGTAGTCCACACGTTTCAAATGTGAATAGTGTAACTGATATCTCAGAGAAAAATGACAAGTACATATATTTTTTGTTCACTTGTGACTTTCCTATTGTGCAATATTTTCTTTGTATAGTTTTCTGGGAAAAGTTTATAACTTATTTGTGATTTTTTTTTAGATACAAGAGCATAATACAGAAACAGAAGTAGCCATCTAGCTTAAATAACAAAGGCTTACAAGTATAGTTATGTCTAAATTTTACCTTAAGGACAGATGTCACATTTGGGACTTGTGCCAGGCACAAGAACAACAATTCAGTTTGTAAAACTGGGACCAGTTTGGTTTATTCCATAGAATCAGAAACCTTTTACCAAACAAAAATGTAAGATGTCTTGCCAAGGAAACCTTGTATTTTACACATAATGTCTGTAAGTTAGAATTGCAAGATTCAATGCGTCCAATGCTTTTCTTAGAACATTAGTTTAAGGTGTATGTGATTATGTGTGAGTGTTTATATTGTGATATTTGTTAGTATAGTTTTCTATAATTGCACAGGTGAATGTATAATTTTGCATGGTCATTGGTACTTTCACATTTCCAGACCTGCATAGAAATACTCTCAATTTAGCTGTTGTTACTTGTAATATGCAAAGTTGTAAGAATAATGATTGTCAGATTTAAATCAATAGTAATTAATATGTAGTAATTGCTAATGGACTACATCAGTTACTTTTGCGTTTTGCTTAAAGTCTATAGTCAACTTTCTGATAACACTTTAGTTTAAAGTCTGATCCTTAACTATTAATAAACTATTATTAATCATTTGATATTTTTGTAAATAAAAGGATTCACTTTCAAATTTAGAAATGTATTACAAAGATGTCTTACTATTGTCTTTCAAAGTATCTACTAAAGAGCTTGTAAATGCTCAATTATACGCCATTTTTGAGTATAGTTGCAAGTGATTTTCAAGCTGTTTTGTAAATACCAGGACCCAGATATGACTGTAATACATTTCTAAATTACTTTTTAAAATTTCTGTCTATAAATATATTATCAAATGACTAGTAACTGTTTATTAATATTTAACAAGCATACCTTAAAAATTAAACTGTTATCAATTCTTTGCATTGTTTAGTGGTTTAAACAACTGCATTTTCTTTTGATATTTGATGTTTTTGAACATGTTTTTGCAACCAGGTGCACATCCTTGTAAGTTTTTAGTTGTTTGGAAAAATGAATCTGTCTTGGGGAAAAACTGTGAGGGAAATCAGTGGGGGCCAAGCCGTTCTGCACCTGGCATGAGGTGCAGCTCGCCTGGGCATCACGATGGCTTCTGCCAGCACTGGAGATCATAGGAGCATCACAACTGGGAAATTACTGAGATGTCTTATTGTTGTTGCGTTATTGAAGTTGAGTAATAACAACTTGTACACATTGTATTGTTTTGTATCAAACTAACGGTGAAGGCTAAATCACAGGTATCAAACTAACGGACAAGGCAAAATCCCGGGTATCAAACTAACGGACAAGGCAAAATCCCAGGTATCAAACTAACGGACAAGGCAAAATCCCAGGTATCAAACTAACGGAGAAGGCAAAATCCCGGGTACCAAACTAACGGACAAGGCAAAATCCCGGGTATCAAACTAACGGACAAGGCAAAATCCCGGGTATCAAACTAACGGAGAAGGCAAAATCCCGGATATCAAACTAACGGGCAAGGCAAAATCCCAGGTATCAAACTAACGGACAAGGCAAAATCCCGGATATCAAACTAACGGAGAAGGCAAAATCCCAGGTATCAAACTAACGGACAAGGCAAAATCCCGGATATCAAACTAACGGGCAAGGCAAAATCCCGGGTATCAAACTAACGGGCAAGGCAAAATCCCGGGTATCAAACTAACGGGCAAGGCAAAATCCCGGGTATCAAACTAACGGACAAGGCAAAATCCCGGGTATCAAACTAACGGACAAGGCAAAATCCCGGGTATCAAACTAAGGCAAACAACTTTTTTCTGCAGAAAATCTACTCTGGCATGTTATAGTTTCCTAACTGATACATTTATCCGAAAACATTTTGTCAGTTTCACTCAAAATACCCATTACCTGTAAAGCGTAGAAACAGTTTCACTGAATTTGAACAGGAAAACTTCTGTACTATACTTACTGTCACCATCACCAATTTTTAATAAAGTTGCAAATTCTTCTGGCAAACGGGTCCCACTGTGAGAATATTCTTTGCAAACATGAGAACGTGATGGGTTTGTGTTTTAGGGGCAAAAGTTTATCTGCGACTGATTATATGCGTGGTTCATGCAGTAAAAGTTACATTTTCTTTTGAACAATACATATAGATATGGTGATATCGAGAGTAGGTGATGGGTCATGAAAGAAAAACTTAGAAACAAAATCAAAAGTCATAATTTGTTTTTTGGGGGGCGGGGGGTGGGGGGACACCCATCTCAATCGGACAAATTAAAAAAACAAAACACTTTGAGTCAGGTGGTGTCCGAAATAAATGTTGTACGTGACAATAGCTACTTTTCAGGTTAGCTGTCATACACTGCAACGTCATCCCTATACAATCAAGCTTACCCATTTAAATTATAGGTTACAACGTACTACGATCAAAAGTTTGCTTTCCCGAAAAGTTTTACATTTAGAAGTCTTTTTTGAGGAACATGTCTTATCTTAAGAAATTGCAGTTGAGGTTCTGAATTTAACTAGTTCAAAAGAGTTGGCGTTAAAATACATGATCACTTATCTCCGTCCAAGCGCGTCGGTGCGCGTCCCGTGTCGCACTGTTCTCAACACAGCCCTTTCAAATTCCATCAACAGTGTGTAGTTATAGCAAAAGTATGTTTATTTATCTAACAAACATTTCAATGTACAAAGACATTGGATTTCAGCAAATTAATACAACGTATACGATGTGCAATAAAACCACAACCAGTCAATAACTTATATAACAAACTATAATTCCATCAATGAGCTAATGCCATTCCAGTAAAATATGAACCATGTATTCCTTTAGGGATCCCTTACAAAAAAAAGGTTCACAGTTAAAGTATGACTTTTTTGGCGCAAATAAGTTTTTTATTGTACACAATATTCCACATTCTAAGCAACTCCTGTGGGCCCAGTTTATGGATTACGATGAGGTTTCTGTAAAAGCACGGGTCGCTGTTCATGGGACTGACTTGGCGTTTCATTATGCCAAAGGTTCTGAATCCCGCATGCATCTCCGGGGCAAGGTGCAGCCTTTGCAGGCACATTCCCAGGAATACGTCGTCGATGGGATAAAGCTCCAGGTCTTCGGAAACTGCAAATAATCTTCGCGCTAATTGACCTGACATTACAAATCCACCGCCTCCTACGTAGGGCGGGTACGGCTTGTCGAACAGCTCTCTCGGTATGTAATACTTACTCTGCCGGTTCCTGATGGGAATCGCCTTTGAAATAGTGTCCCCAACAAACAGATTGCGCACCTTTCTCTCTTCCGTCTTAAAATCAATAAGGTCCATTAGGTTATTAGTGTTGACGAATACGTCGTCGTCGCCTTTAAATATAAACTTCACCCGAGAACAATAAATATTGAACCATTTCAAAAAATTGACCTCCTTCAGAGTCAAATTAAAAAAGGTGTCTATAAAATCCCACTGCAAGATATCTCCATAAAGCCGATCCTCATAATCGATCAGTTTTTGCAGGTTTCTCGTGTCTTTTCCTGCAGATGGGGTACCTAGTAGAAATAGCGTTTTTATGATTTTACCGTCGATTGTCCGTTCCTTTGCCCAGGTCTTTCGTACTGCTTCTCGTCTGTCGTGTTGCTCTATGACCGATTTCACCACCATCAGTAAATGCACGTCTCCAGTCCGGCACTTCTCCGGGTGGTTAATCAGCATCGGGAAGTACCTACAGTGTCTGTGCAACACAAACTGGTGAAATCTGGGATCCAGTAGCTGAAACCACTCTTGTTCCTTTAGGTTTACATTTTCGCTGCAGTTAATCGTGCTCGCATCCCACGCCGCCGGGGTCGCGTTGGAAACAGACGCGCGCTCCGCAGCAAATTTCTCCCCCAGTCCCGGCGGCGAATTGTTTCCCAAAACGCTTCTAAAAAAATCGCTTTGCAAGTACAAGAACCCAGCGGCATCTTTGCTTTTCACGAGTTGTTCCTTGGCGGTGTTTTCCACCAGCTTGAGCTTTTGAAACATTAACAACGTACCAAAAGCTAAAATCAAGCTTATTAGTGTTTTCAGCACTCTCTTCCGTCTGAAAAAATACTCCATATCTGAGACACAAAAAAGGGGACTAATGGTAGACTTATATGATCAACGTTGCATTCTCCTGATATGATGGCATCGCTTAAGTTTCGGACCCGATTAATTAGATCCACCGCACTACGCGGCAATGGTTCTGCGACACAGCAGCATATTTTCCTTAGAGAGGAATAGACCGTGTTGAGTAAAGTGAGTTTATAGTCGGCGTTCAGTTGATAGAGACGCAAAGTCTTTCAAAAGTTCGACCCGATCTGGTCAAACCTTTTCTTGTAGTTGCGTGTCCCTCTGGTCTATTCGTCATCCTCGCTTTTCACAGCGGGTCTGCACAATCACCTTTTCTTTTCATCCTCCTTGTTCTTCAGCAGTCATTCAGTAGAGGAGCGTTTGATAATTACCCCGCTGCCCTGCCTAGCTGCCCTGCCTAGCTGACTGTTTCTGCCACTCCTTAACCCTTCCCATCCCGCCGCGCCTCTTCGTGACGGACAGCGCTCGGGTTTCCCGTCACAGATGGCCATGTGTCACGTAGGTATATGAACCGTACGCTCTTTGAATAGATATCTAATAGGGGGCTTTTAATTAAATAAGAGTAACATGTTGGCAATGGCATTGGTTTAATTAAATGAGAAAATCAACACAATATTCCTATGTATATTTAATTTATATATAATTTAAGTCTACCATATGTGAACGGTGTCACACCAGTTTTTTTTTACATTTAAAAGAAACATACATCGCGATTTATGTGTAGTATGTTCGCAATATGCTAATATACGCATGTGCAGTATATGCATCGGACATCAGGGCAGTACGGAGACTTTTCGAGGGCCGGGGGCTAGACGGGGGGTGGGGGGCCTGGGTGGTGGTGTTATTACCTAACAGTGGCAAGTTCACGGTGGGGTCCCACCTCCCCCTGCTCGACTACTGTCGCTACAACCCCTTCCTGGGTCAACAACTTTTTTTTTTTTTGTGAATTTGAGTAGTTACTTTGGTTTGACAAAGCTATAGTGTGGCTCTACGGACCCTGATTTATCTTGTATTAGATGACTCGATGGAAGACGGACAGTCCATATATTCAATATATTTATATATCATTTTTCTTACAGAAGCAGGTTGGCCAAAACACGTTTTGCGAAATGGCTGAATCCTGAAAACCTTTGGTAAAATCAGAAACAGTGATGAGATATTAAGTACTGCAAATATCACCAACTTAATGTACAGGAGGAATTAATATTGTATTTTTTAGCAAGAGAACTAACTTGAGATATAAATGGCGCTGTAAATGTGAACACTGTGTGAATCATTTTTTTTTTTTTGGAAAACATTCTGTTCTGCAGCAACAGTGAAAATGTGCCGTAATTTTACCACTAAACTCCCCTGAATGACATAGAACACTGGCGAAGTGCTGGGCTCCTGTGAGATTTTCTGTTTCCATGGCAGTTGAGCAGCAGCCTCATGCCAACAATCACCTAAGCCATAACACTCAGCTGACCCTAAGTGGAGAGTTTATCTCATTAGGGGACAAACTGGATCAGATGTGTATTTTTGTGCTCTGATAAGGTTTATTGTTGAAGTGGTTCTTTGAATTTAGATACTTTTGTGCTAGTCTGAGGTTCCTTTTGATGTAGTGGCTTAGTCCCCATTTTGAGTAATATGTCCTTTTGAAGCCTGTTGTCTCGTTCCTTTGTGCCGCTTTCTGATAGCTCTATCCCGGGACAATGTGCTGCATTACTTACTACAGATATGACATGCACCTGAAGAGGGATATAGAATAGGGGCTTGTCTATAAATCCAGCAGCGATTATTACTGTTGTAGTGCCTCAAGCACACAATATCTAGGCTGCACTCTGCCTACGCCACCTCCTGATTAGGGCAGGAGAAACCCCTAATGTTCCTTCTTATAATGTGGCTGTGTTTGAACCTCCCCGCAAAAGGAACAATGACAAAGAGGCAATTGATTATTACAATTGACTAAAATCAGTAAAATGAATAAAAGACTGAATGCTGCCAAAGGTGGCTCGTTTACTCTCCTCCAAACAGTAAGGTCAGGTCGGCACGGCTCTCAACTCAGGAGGCCCCTGGTGACAGAGAAAAACAGCAAAGCCCACCACACAAGCATGCAACAGGAGAAGCGCTACACACGACACACAAAGACACCACTATAATATATCACTCAATGTGAAACCTACAGACACCCACCAATACAGTTCCTCCTCAGGGTGGCGTCCCAGCAGCAAAGACCAAAAGCCTGTGCGGACCTGGCCTTGTACAAAAAGATCCCCAGTACAAACATAGGGGGTGAGGAGCAACCGGTATCCACCACCAGAAGAATAATACCAGATTGCTATCATACAACTTGGCCCATAACAGCAGCCAGGGCCATCAATAAAAGACAAACCAAAAGCCCGATCAAATAACCATAAAACAGTGGCTGGTCTGGTCCCCTTGCAGAAAGGCTTAATGCCCCCTGCAGCACAGTAACTCCAAGGGGAAGCGTTCCAATGCTACCGGTACAAAAAAAACATAATCAACACAGAAACAAGCACAACCTGCCTAAATCCCCCAAAGGTGGCCCAAATTACCAGAGCCTCCACGCCGGTAGCCCAGCAGCTCGTAGGGGATCACGTCATCTGGTAAAATTCCAAACAGTCACCTCTGTGTCCTTCATCTCCAAGTGCTGGTGAACCTGCACTAGAGACTGGCTGTGGTATGTCTGGTGCAATTAGATCAGGATTTAACTCATCTTTCCAAGCCAAGATGTCCCCACCACTACTCGTACAATCACTTGCTCGACCACTGGACCTGGAGAATGGTTGAGAAAGGTTGGGTACCAAGGGCAGGGTTTCAAGTTGTGATGCCCTCATTTCAGTTCTGTTTACTTGCCGTGCAGCACCGGTTCCATCAGCCAGTGCCACTGTATAAGGCCCACCTGGCTCAGTTGGCACTCTAACAGCCTGATAAAGGACTGGCGACCAGATGTCCTGGATCTTAAGACGACCCTGGCAGCGATGATCTTTCAAGTTTACCAGCTGTAAGTCTTCACCCTTGGCTGGACCGCCTTAGAGAGGACACAGCACTGACTACTCTGACAATACCTCTCAATGTCTGCTCCCATCCCTGGCCAGTAACATCTTTGCCTCACCAGCTCAGTGGTCCGTCGTACTCCCTGATGCCCACGGTGATCGTGAAGATAATTCAACACTTCTTGACGAAGACATATGGGCAGGAGTAACTGAAGATATGGCTCCCCATAGGGGGCTGTTACCTTCCTATAAAGCAGCCCATTGCTTTCCACAATCCGATCCCACTGTCGGAATAAACGCTGAACACCTGCGATGAGAGCTACCCTTTGGTCCTTACTAGGTAACCTTCCTTGTCTCCAGTACACAAGGAAATCTCTCAAAACAGGGTCAGCTCCCTGCAGTGTCACTAGATCAGTAGTAGATCGAATGGGGAGAGCTTCAATTTGACACAGAACTGCTTTCTCCAGTTCATCAGGAACCAGCAGGGACTGGTGGGCCTCGGGTCTATGGTCTTGATAGAATCACTATACTGGCGAGAGAGAGAGTCAGCATTAGCATTGCTTCAACCCGGCCGGTAGTGCACAGTAAAATCAAAGGCCGCTAACTGGGCAACCCACCTTTGCTCAGTAGCGCCTAACTTCAAGGTCTGAAAATGACTTAACGGGTTGTTATCCGTATAGACCGTGCACTTATTGCCCAGCTAATACTCTCTAAATTTTTCAGATATTGCCCACTTCAAGGCAAGGAACTCCAGCTTCATGGAGCTGTAATTCTCCATATTACGCTCAGACCCCTGCAAAGAGCGGCTAGCATAGGCCACAGGCCTTAGTTTACCCTGTTGGTCCTGAGACAAAACAGCACCTAGCCCTTGATGGCTGGCATCTATCTCCAGGACAAACGGCTTGGTGAAATCAGCAAAAGCTAAAATAGGAGCACTGGTAGGCATCCTCTTCAGCTCACCAAAACTTTATCCATACTCCTCAGTCCACATACCCGGCAAAATTTCGGCTGGCCTTCTCCGGCTTGCCTTAGCAGCTTTAATGACTTTGCCACTAATTGATGGAGGGGAGCAGCCAACTGCGCAAACCCCTTAACGAAACGCCGGTAATAGCTGCAAAATCCAAGAAATGACCGTACTTCAGTCACATCACTGGGCTGCTTCCAGTCACTCACAGCAGATATCTTATCTGGGTCTGTGGCTACCCCCTCTCTGGACACCCGATGCCCCAGGTACTTCATCTCAGTCTGGAAAAAATGGCATTTGCTCAACTTAGCCTTCAGTCCCTTCTGATGGAGTCGACTGAGGACCATCTCCAACCTCTGTAGATGCTGTGCTACTGTTGACGAAAAAATAATGACATCATCAACATACAAAAGAACTGAATGAAAGCTCTGATCTCCAAATATCCGCTCCATGAGCCTCTGAGAGGTGCCAGGAGCATTACATAAGCCAAAAGGCATCCTCTCAAACTCAAAAAGACCAAATGGTGTACAGAATGCAGTTTTGGCTTTATCCTTCTCAGCCACAGCTACTTGATTATAGCCACTGGCCAGGTCCAGAGTAGAAAACCACTGAGCACCAGGCAATGCATCCAAAGATTCCTCAATATGAGGCAATGGATAGGCATCCTTCCGTGTCTTTGCATTGAGCTGCCGATAATCCACACACATCCTTAGCTCTCCAGTCTTCTTTTGTACCAAGACAATAGGTGATGCATAAGGGCTGCTGCTCTCCCTAATGACTTTACTTTCAAGCAACTGCTTGATATGATCTTTAACGGCCTGCCACTGAGTGGGAGGTATACGTCTGTATCGCTGTCGCATGGGGGTATCATCTAAAAGAGGTATCTCATGCACGATCTCATCACTACACCCTAGATCTCCCTCATGTTTAGCAAAAACATCACTGTATTTCCTTAAGAGATCTCTTACCTGTTTCTCTTCTTCAGGTGAAAGCCCAGGCCAACCAAGGGCCGTAATGGTATCTAAGGTCGAGGTTGAGGGTTCCCTGGCGGTGTGTGTGCCGACCCAGGCAACCTCCTCATTCTCCCCCTCAAAACTAAGATGTTGCCCTTCAACACCCTCTTCAACACTAAAGCTCTTTTACAATGGTTAGAATTATTTCAGGATTCTCCCTCTCCACCAAGGGCCGAAATCTGATCTCAACTTTTGCCTCTCCCTCCAAATGATCATAAAGGAAGAGGGCCTTTTCTCTGTCAGTCATATTCCTCTCTCTCAAACACGATTCCACATTGTCTATCCAATCGTAGATGGAGAGGTCTGCTTTAGATTTAAACCCAGAGAAGAGAGGGCATCTTCCTCTCTCTCTGAATATAGATAAGACATTCCGATACGGGTGGTGGAACAAGCAAATGTGATAAAGCCGCATTATCACTAGAAACCGTCCCACCAGGCACTAACAGGAAAAACACCTGCACTGGCGCCTCTTCCTTGACCAAGCTGTTGATTACTCACCCATAGCCTCTGCAGTATATTGTGAAAGGATGCGTCTGAAGTGTCTCTAGGGAAATGCAAATAAACAGCAAAGATACAATTGTCCCGAGGTGCCGTGCCTTAAACACAACAGAGGTGCTCAGTGCTGTGGTCAAGATCCCTCTTCCTGAAACTCTTGACCTGTGGCCTGTACTACGAAGCAGGGTTAATGGCTTATCGGGGTAACTTGTCAGATTTAAGGTAGTCTTGGCAAAATGTAAGTGAACGAATATGAAGTCCATTTAAACAGTGGTACCTTAAATCTGACAAGTTACCCCGATAACCAGTAACCCCGCTTCGTCGTACAGGCCGCAGGAGCAGGTAAATTCTTCCATTTAACGAAACGTACACAAGGAAAGACTTTGCGCCATTTGCGCCCCTAATTTGGTAGAGTTAAATCACTACGATAGCTCTCATACTTTTAACAAGCACAAACATTGAGAGGCGCATGGAATTCGTCATAGCTAAAAGTAACTGAAGTTATTTTTTAAAAATAATAATCAAAATATTATTGACCTGGAGTGTTTACTCTGGGCCAGATCACGTGGCTGACTGACCCAGTTCCACCTAAAATCCATTAACATAAGATGCATAATATGTAGAGGTGCACTGATCCGATATTCAGATCGGTATCGGCACCGATCCATATTAATTAGATCGATTGGGTATTGGCCATATGTGACCGTTCTACATCCAATACTTATTTGCAGTCTGTAAAAGATCGCTCCTATTTCTTGTTAGATCGATTCGTACGATCAATTGCACGACAGCTCTTCCCCATTTTAGACGTTCGTTTGCGGCATTCAAGCTGAACACTAGTGGTGGGCGGATCGATCCAAGTATCGATAATATCGATATTAATGTTGGTATTGGTATTGATCAATACCAGTCTA
>JAODKC010000107.1:1232333-1261501 GCA_026777985.1 Mormyrops attenuatus | reverse complement strand
TTTGGCAGAGAATATCCAGGTAGATTATAGTGGTGCCAGTAATATTTTAGTCATCTTCAGCATTAGTTAATATGAAATTTTCAAAGTGCAAGTGGTTAAAACTCAAAATGTATAAATTATGCTAAGACCTTTATATCATGGATGCTAGTCCATCAGGGTCAAATAGGTAAATAGTTTGGGTTTACGTGACCAGAACCACGGAATGCGGTTAATTAAAGTTTTTTTTCTAACTCATTATTTTTTCTGTAATTAATTAATTGATTAATTAATTAATCAAAATTAACATGTTATTTGATACAATATTATCCCATTGTCACATGTTATAAAATAAATACATTTACTGGAATTGAAACAGATATTCTGCATATAATATAGCTCAGATTTGATTGACTATAATTACCCTTTTGTGTTTCTTTGAGTGGTTTGACACTTTTGTATTTACATTAATTATTTTTTATTTTTTTTTCAAAGCCGGTTCTCTAATTTTGTGCACTGTATTTAAGAAAAAGACATTTTGTGTTACTTGTACTCTTACTGTGTTTTATAATAAACTATTTATTAACTGTGCCCAAATTCTACCCTGGGTTTTACTAATTAATAAAAATATCACAAAACACTTAAAGGTAATGAAAACTAATTCAGCTTTAGCAATTTGATGATGCATCCACCTTAATTAATAAAAAGTACTGATATCGATATCGGTGATACTGGTTGTGTATTTACTTGGTATCGGATCGATACCAATTTTTGTGGTATCGCACACCACTACTGAACACTAACGCTGCCACTCAGTGTTTTTTTTGCCACTCAGTTGGTATATGCGCAGTGACTTCCGCCTGCCGTGACAGCATGTGCAAACGCTCTGCAGCAGGAAAAGTGTAAAAATGGCAGATGAAATGGTAACGATCTGGAAGCATTTTATGCTTTTAACAACAACTAGTAGCACAGCGATTTGCAGTCTTTGTAAAAACAAAACTTTGAGAGGTTGGAGTGGCGTCACTAAACAAAGTGCGCGCGAGAGCGCGCGACTAATGTGAAAAAGCAATATGAAAAAGTCGCTGGCTTGGGGTGTCTTGCGCACTCGCTACAGCTTGTGATTCAGGAGGGGGGCGCTGTCTCAACGAAGTGTAAGTGACGCTTACAGAAAATATGATTCCCACCCATTCTCACCATGAGGAGCCACAGATGGCATCTTCACAAGCTGCATTTCTGTCTGGTGCCACTTGTGCAAGGTCCATTAACATTAAGTCTCTACTGCAGATAAAGACAGCAGGGCGTATTACCCAGACTTCTCTCACTCACAACCAGAAAATCTATTGAAAAAAGCTGTATGTATAGAGCCATCAAAATGGTGAAAGGTTGTTCATATCCTTCTCAGAGTCTCAGAGTCCCCAATGACAAGTAATTGTACCCTCAAGTGAACCAGTTGGTACCTTTTCACCCTGCCAGTGTATGTATGCATGCAAACAGGCATACATACTGTTTATTCTAAATATTTTTGTTGCCTGTATATTGGATGATTTATTGAGAGAGGTGAGAATGATGAGCGGACGCGGTTTTCTAGTTTCATATTTTAATTTATCTTTCCATCCTAAGTTGCATGTGTCCTGCCCCGCTCGTCCCGCCCCCCTCGTCGACCACGCCTACTCGTTATCCTCGTGTGGATTCCCCGTGTTCACCAGCTGTCTCCCGTTGTTGTCATTGGTCCTTTCGCCTGCTTCCCGGTCTGAGTCGTGACAGCATGGATCAGTCTTGTGAGGAACGCCCTGCTAGTAAAATAAAAGGGGACGCCGACGTCACGTACGTGAGCATGAAAGAACGAAGAAAAAACAGTTTTATATCAAGAAATGCAGTCCTGAACCAGAGGCCTGATGTATAAGCTATGCGATCTTCATAAAACATGCAGTCTGGACGGAAATGTGCTCTTATTCGAAACATGCATGAATGCTGCCCCCTATAGCAACTAAAGGAAAATAACCACGTCGCAGCTGAATACATACTGTATATTGCTACAATATTTCAAAATCGTATATAGTAAATTGCATCAACAATCACTTACGTTCCAGTTAATATTACTTTCAGTATGCAATGGAAATTTTTGAGAATATAAATGACAATCAAATATTAAGGCAACCGATCATGTTAAGTGTACTCTGATTCACGATTATATTTAGAATTTCCGTGGATTTCTTGAAGATGTATATAGTATTTTCCTTCCGTTTTGGAAAGATCTACTGAAAAAATGGTAACGGTCATACTATATACAGCTCTGAAAAACAAGAGACCACTCCATTAAAAGAAGAAATAAAAATCTGTACTTCTATGACAGCCATTACACGTGCGGCATTTGTTGAATTGCAACACATCTAATTCAACTTACATGTATACTGATTAACTGAACCAAACTTCACCAAAGAGAATAAATTTGAGGACAACTGCTATGGACTGAATGACCCTATTTTAATGTGACCAAATGGACGCCAAAATAATAATAATAATAGTAATAATCAGAGGTGGAAATTTCAGGTCCAGAAATTAAAAATCCAGACCAAGATTTTGTTTCAAAAACAAGCTGAGCATAAAGAGTCAGAGTTACAGAGTACTCAACTGGTTGGTTGAAACAAAATCTTGGTCTGGATTTTTACTTTCTGGACCTGAAATTTCCACCTCTGGTAATAATAATAATACATTTCAAATAATGTAAATTAACATTATGGTATCACCATTGGCCATACCCAAAATGAAGATTTCTAAAGTGTGGAGTGAGGAGATGAAGGCTACTATCCTGGTTCTGCTGACAGAAGATTTCCAAGACTGCGGAACACTTGATTAAGGTGAAGCAGGAGACAATGGGAATGATCAAAATAGGAAGGGACTGTCTAATGTCAGAGATGACAGCCAACTCACCTGGCTGTGTCTCATAAATTGAAGGATGACATTAAGTGACCTTCAGAAAGAACAGTGGTATGAAGAACATAGCGAGGATGGTTGGAAGCAGGGTCCTCGAAGCAGGACTGAAGTCTCAAACACACAGCAGAAGCAGAAAGGATCCAGGCTGGAGTTTGCAAGAGACCATCTTCTCTGATGAGATGGTTGGCAAGAGAACTGTTGAGGCCTTCAAGCCCCAGTGTCTTGTACCCACTGTGAAATTTGGTGGAGGATCACTGATGATCTGGGGGTGCTTCAGGAAGGCTGGAATCAGGCAGATTTGGTTCTGTGATGAACGTCTGACTCGAGCAACATTTAAGATTGAAGGAATACTAGATGAATACTGTAGGATGGATGGATGGAAACTGGTTCAATTCAACATATAACAACATTCGTTTTTGCATTTGTAAGGTTTTTTGACATTTTCTGCAAATGAAATAAATCACCATGTATATGAATTTAGAATCAAGTAAATATATTTTGTATACAGGCACATACCAATAAATTATAAAACCAGTATGAAGTAAGCATGAAGTAATTATTTCATATTTTCTGTGTATTTCAGGACTCCTGCTGTTTTGCGGTTATTTATCTATATTTTATTTATATTTTAAGGGAAGTTTCAACTTTCAGTAATACTGATCAGCAAAAACGACAGCGGTTTCCCCGTGAGTGACGCGCACGCGGTATGAAGGGTTTGCGCGTGAAGCGCGCGGCCGGGCGAGGTGGCGAGTGGCGGCGGGCGGACCGTCGGAGCGGCGGAGCTGGACACGGTGAAGCCGGCCGGCCCTCCTGTGCCTCTCGGTCTCTGTGTTCGTCCCGCTCAGCGCCTCACAAATACGTTTGCTATGAGGCGAAAGCAGGTAAAAGCGCCGCATGGTCCGTGTTTTATGCGGCCCCCAGCTATCAGAGCCGCGCTAGCCGCCAATAGCCCTTAGCCTGGTGTGTATGTGTCCGCGGAGGCTTTGGGCTAAGTTCGCTGTTCGGGGAGCTTCTGGAGGATTTACACCCTTAGCTACATTTCTATTCGCATTTTTACACATTTTAAAATGTGAATAACTTTCGAATGCTTTAAAAAGTAAATTTGACAAGTTGGTAGCTAGCCTAGCAGCTAACATGCTAATTGAGCATCGGTTCGCAGTTAGCAAGTTAAGTTTAGTATTTAAGGGCAGAGCATTTTAAGGCCCAATGGTAAGTTTCTGTTAGACCAAACACCGTGTTAGCTAGTGAAAATACAAGATGAGACTTAAAAAAATATCTCGCACTAACTAAAGTTTTTAGACGTAACGTCAGTAGGTCGACTAACCGGTAGCGCGGCTAATGAGTAACTCCGTAAGTTGTGGTTTCGCCCTGCCCGGTTAATGGATGCATACAAACGCGTGGTTCGCTTTCCCATAGGCGTTTGCAGCCAGTTAATGCCACTGTACTTTGTGTAAATCCGGTGAAGGGAGTTTCTGTTGCTCTTGTACAGGGCAGGACACGCATCTCGGCGAGGCTGCGAGAGAAGCAGGCGGCCGCCTCCGAATTCCAGGGAGACGGAGCTTCTAAACAGGTTGGCGCAAGGGTTTAGCTGGAATGACCCTGCATCTAATTTAATTTAATCCCCTACACGACGTGTACCCACGCCTCCAACCCAATTATTGTTTACAGACATCCCTAGAAGCGGCAGATCTTCAGTGTCAGGTGAAGAGACCGAGAGGGAAATGTACGGATCGGAAAGTAAATAGGAGAGATGAAGATTACCTGGCAGAAGATGGTTTGTCTCGGAGTCCGGTTGTAACGAACGGCAATGGGGAGAAAGACTGTGCAGAAACCTTGGCTGTTGTGACTGGACTTTGCTCTGAAAAGAGCACATGGACATGCCTGGGGGGGCGATCAGACCCTGGGAGCTGCGATGTAACGGGAGAGGATCCCGAGCCTTTGCTGGATGATCAGGACAACAGTATTTTCCTTGATGACGACAGCAACCAGATCATGCCTGTGGGACAGTTCTTCGGCAATTTAGAACTTGTTCAGGTAACTGTGTTGAAGTTCAGTCAGTTTGGCGTGTCACACAAATTACAGTATCAGTGTTTACATACATGCTGTGATCCTCCACTATGTATCAAAAAATTTCACACAGCCTCATCAGCCATGTAGTTTGTATAAAATGTTACGTATCTTAAACTTTCCAGGATACTAACTAATAAATATTTGCATGTCTCGTCCTAGGATTATCCCGCCAGAGTCCCACTCGAGTCCCACATAAGCAGGAGGGAGTACCGGAGGTTGCACTATATTGCCAGGGATGACAGTGATGAGGACATCCATGATGACCCCCTGGTTACAGAGCAGGAGAATGGTATGCAGCGTTTTTTCACTTTATTCAACTGTGAGGAGTCACTAATTTAATACAGATGCTTTCATTAGTAAGGGGAAGATAATATTTAAATAAGAGGACTGAATTTCTTTGGCTTAAATGAGACTTACATTTTGCTTAAAATGGGTAATGTTCAGTAATTTTAATACTTTCAGTGGGGCTGCATGATATCACACTGCGTTATGGTTTTAGATGATGGGTGAAACATTTGCCCGGATACTATATTGTTGTTCTTTTGCATCTGGTTGGCAGAGCATGCCACACACCACACACATGCCACTGCTTTGGTATATCATGTAAGTGATGAGCGTTAAAGTGGTAGTGAAAAAAGGGGCAGCTTAGCAGCCACAGCATCTTTTGAAAGAGGAGATTGTGGATAAACAAGGTGAAAAAATGTCAGTGGTGTAGCAGTACTTTTTACAGTTTAAAGTCTGACACCCTTATTAAACATAAGGATACACCAAATTTATACAGGTTACTAACTTTTGGCCATCGCAGTACGCCTCTCATTAATATTTTAGGCGCACTACTAATCTGCTTACTAAATTGTAGGTGTAAGTAAATGTCTGTACAGTAACAAAAAGCCAGTGTCTGGACACATGTTTACACCCTTTACCTAAGGCCCTGGTGATTATTGCGCATGTGCCATGTAATCGCAATGTGATACTGTGCAGCCCTAACTTTTAGGAACACTGCTATACCTCTTTTACATTCCAGCCCAGTTGGTGTGATGTTCAGCAATCAAATTTTTAGTGCTGTTCTTTTCAGGAGGGAAAAAACATACAAAAGAAAAACCCTCACACCCACTTAAAATAATTTCTGGATGAAAAATTAACTGTGGGATATTCCGTAACTATTTCAAGGATGAAATCAACATATTTGGTTATCAATGACATTGATAAAATGAAGTTTAAAAACCATAGCAGAACTCTTGAAATAAGTTCTAATCAAATACTGTAGCAAACTTTAAAACATGAATATTTAATACTGTATATTATTAAGATCTGCAATATTGGGACTTTATGACACATTTTGGTCTCAGCAGATAATTTGTATTGACAATTGAGGTGGGGGTTCTGGGAATGAACACAGCCTTACTGGCGTTGGCACAAAAGTATCCCACCCTGGTGTTGCAGTTTAATACTGACTGGAAAAAATTACTCCAGAAATCTTCCCTCCAGACAGTTGCAACAGTACCTAGCAAACAGGAAGCTGGGAGCAGATGAGAGAGGTATGGCCCTTTTTATCGCTTATGGGAAAGTGGACAGGATACACCTTGACAGCTACGTATCTGGTGAAAGAGAACAGCCTGTAATCTTTAGACATGACCCCAACCTTATTGGGCTGATTGGATTTTTCAGAACGTCACATCCATGAGAACAGTCTTTCTTTCCCTCTCCTTATTCTACAGGTGCGGCGGCCCACCAGAGCATAAAGAATCGTAAAAATGGCCTGTTTTGATGACCTCCGGGGTGGACACAAGGTGCCGAGCCAGTCTTTTTTGTCCTGAAAACAGCACTCAGCAACTTCTTTTGTTCTTGAATGGAAGCCAGAGATGTGCTGTGACACCTGGCTGGACCCTTGCACTAATATAATTGCTCATTGTCCATTCGCCTGAGGTTGACTCATGTCTGTCATGAACACAGACCATTACCAGCTTGCTTATTTGTCACTTAAATTTGTATGTGTATAAGAAGTATAACTGGATAATTTTTCAGTGACAGAAGCATGCGGTATTGGCTTTTTTTTAAAAAAACATTTGAGTAAATGCTGCAACTGATTTTAATGTTTGTTAACAGTGCTTAATGATCAGTAAAATGAATTATACTACTTGTCCAAGGTCCAGATTTACTTTGTTAAAATTCAAAATGTTAAACATTATCATAGCTTACATTTTAATAAGACAACCATGAGTGAATGGCATGGTTTGTAGCATTACGGAACTTAAGCTCGATAGGGGAAGATAAAAGCCACTAGTGACTGAACACAACGCAGGACTGTAGTGTAACATGCACTTGGTATCCTTTCATCTTTAATATATAAAAAATCAGTAATGGCATCCTCCTGTTTTATTCAAGGCTTATGTTACCAGAGCACCAAATGTTAGCAATAAGTGAAACACAGAAATGATTTTTTTTGCTCTAAAAATTTATGGTGACACGCAGATAGAAAAACCATTAAATAAAATATAAAACTGCACTTAAAAATGTACGTATTAGTGCTTTGCACTGAAGTGGCCTCCCATTCTGGGTATATCCCAGCATTGTCTTGCCTGGAATTGGCTTCAGGCACCTTTGTGAAAACGATAAGTGGTTAGAAGAAGGATGGATCTTGTTTATGAAGATTTTTCAGTTACTTCATTGTGGCATTCATTTCCTTTTCTTCACCTTCTTGTATATTTTCCCATTGTCACATGCCAGGTCATGAACAGTCTTCTTGTGGCAGACGATATGTACCAGTTTCAAGTTCTCACGCGTGAACAGCAGTCTGTAGAAATATTCCCAGTTAATTTCACTGTGGCTGTGGTGCCCTAGTGCGTCCACCAGTGTGGGGATGATAGTCCGCTTCTTCTCGATCCTGAAGGTTTTAATCAGATGTGCTGAAATGTCAGTACTGACAGGAGAATTTAACACTAAGTAATGGGTGAAAGGATTTATGAACATGTGACTTACACGTGGTCGAGGTTCCAGGTGCTGAAGAGGATTCTGCTCTCTCTGTTCCCATAAGG
Organism: Mormyrops attenuatus; assembly: GCA_026777985.1. Classification (NCBI taxonomy): domain Eukaryota; kingdom Metazoa; phylum Chordata; class Actinopteri; order Osteoglossiformes; family Mormyridae; genus Mormyrops; species Mormyrops attenuatus. Next base: position 1,253,486 of record JAODKC010000107.1, on the reverse strand, counting down.
ATTAATAGAGTGGAGAGATGGGCAGCTGTCCTGATCAAAAGCACCCTGCATGAAGAAGCAGTTTATCTTATACATGCCATTTCATGTGAATTCACTGAAGTTAACCATTGTAGCAGAAGCACTTTCCAGCAGGCTGGAATGGCAAGTTTCAGGTTGTGACGTCGATTCTATCACATTAGCCAACCACTATGTGCGATTCTATTCCACAGTGAGAGCTACAGCTCGCAGCAGACATTGTAATAAAGCAATGAATGGGAGAGGAACCCTGCTGTCTAGACCACTCAGTGAAACTCAAGTCAGTTTGGGTTCCCAGGTTATCTTCACCACAGAGGGCCTATGTAGCACAGCAAGGGTCCAGTACCGCAGTAGGGCACACCACGGTGGAGACCTAGAAAAGTACCATTTGTAATCTGCTGCACTCAGTAGAATTAGCCATATAAATAATTCTAATGTAGAACCCGACCGAGCCATGCAGAATCTCAGCACCTGCCAAGCCACTATGTAAAACTCTCACTAGTGATGTAATGCTGCATTATTTTGCCACGCGTTCATTCACCGAGTGCAAAAGCACATTTTCACCCGACAAGAAACAATGCAGCAAGGAAGGACTCTCACGCAGACAACAAAAAAAACAACAGACTAGAGTCTGAATTTTAAATATTTCTATTCCTTACTTTATAGGCCTGTACAAAGTGCATACAGTCCAAAAGTACAAACGCTTCAGTCCATGTTGGACTTTCCTCAGTGCAAATGAAGCAATGCAAGATGGGTCACCTTATATATGGGTTACTATACAGGTGCACTGATATTTTTCCCTGACTATCACACCAGAAAAGAAGATCAAAAACAGTGCTTTGCTTAAGGTGTAGGCCAACCCTTGTGAGTTACTCACCTGACAAGAAAACCAGCCTTCTCTAGAGCACATGCACTCAGACGCCTCTCGTCTGTCGAAATAGCAGCCGTTGTACTTGGTGACTTTCAGTTTCTCAAGCATACTGGTGATGACTTTCTTGTATTCTGTCTGAACCTTGGGACTCTGGATGTTCGGAGTATATCCACCCACCTTAGTGGGAAAACATCAAAATTATCACGTCCACCCAAAAATGCATCATATCTCTGTCTACACCGTGCACAAAAGTTTGCAGTGAGAACAAAACCTTTCATGCAGTTTCTCTAAATATAAGTTTTTAAAAATTCAGGGTGAAGCAGGATAAGTGCCTAGTCAAGATCAAGTTTAAGGATTACTGCAGGTAAAATTATGGTGATTACCTCTTTCAGATATCCTCTAATTCTGCTTTCACAGTTGTATTTCATGTAATCAGACTTGGTCTTAAATCTAGCATCAATTCCTAAAATTCGACGGGCAGAAAAAGAACAGATCAGCATAACAAACACAGCTCAGGTCAACTGTAGAATATTAGTAACACGGTTGAAGTATTTTTGGAGGGTGGGAATGTTGGAATATTACCCTGAAACCAGTCACTGTCCTCTTCCCTTCTTTCACTCTCAGAGTTGTCCTCTAGGTTTTGAAGTAGATCACTTAGGATTTTCCGCTTTTTCTGAGATTCTTCATCTGTGAGAAGGCTCTTGGCAGCTTTGATTAAAAGATCGTAATGACGGTTCGTGGAGCCAAGCAGAAGGCTTATATCAGACGCAACTGCGGACACGGAATGCGGACACATTATTCACGCTTAACGAAACCCATTTCCCCTTTAACAGCACTCTTTCGAATGTGAATTTTGAGACGAGATTAAAAGAGAAAAATCAAAACGTGTAACAGCTTGTTCCAGATTAAAAACATAAAAGACTAATAAAACTGCACATTAATACCATCCCTTGAAGTTACTAAGTATAACTGTCACCACATGCTGATACATTTCCACTCTAGAATAAACACTGGACCTACATCCATCCCAACACTCTCCTTCAGTCAACAGTACAAGTTCAACGTTGTCCGGAAGCCTTCTGAAGTAATCATCACGAACTTCGGTTCCATCTTCATACATGCAAAGCCGAGATCCCTTCAGTGGTACCTAATCAATTACATTAGAATGAGCCACGATCTTTGTACTACAGTCCAGATATAACACGCAATAGCTTTCACTTCCGTGCAAAACGACCAGCTGTTGTTTCACACACACGGACACAGTACCTTTAAAATACTGCAGCCTTTGCTGAGAAGTTCTTTCACATTCGCAGCCGCGACTCCATATTTCGTGCTTTCACCGCGGCGTCTGAGTTTCACAAGCTTATTCTTTTTAAGTGATCGAAACATGACTCCGCTTCCCTCGACTACAGGTCTGCATCTACCGGGTCTTTTTCGAAGTCATGAGCATGCGCACAACTCGCAGCCCCGCCACCCTACAACGGCGACGTAGTGTAGCCCTACGGACACCATTCGTAACGTTCAAGTTTATTAATACAGTGGACTCTTGACTTACGAACTCAATTCGTTCGCGAGGGCTGGTCATAACCCAAGTTGGTCGTAAGTCGAGACTATTTTCCCAATAAGAAATAATAGAGATACCCATAATGCGTTCCGAACCTCCCAAAGCACCCCTTACCTAACTTATTCATAATAAAAAGGGTTGTATAATGTGGGTAATTTACCAGAAACACCAATAATTTTCCTAGTGTACTCACCAAAAAGTTAGAAAATGTGCCTAGCATACCAGAAACAACAATTTCATATTGTACTCACCACTCAAGTTGACATCTTTGGCTTGGAGGAAGGGAGGAGGGTGTCAGGGTCAGCACCAGTTTTGTCTGTCTTTCGTGTCCCTTCCCTGTTTGGCCAGCAGGTGTCGCTGGCCATCCTGTCTTTCCTAGTCCCTTCATTGAATAACTTTCATCTGTTGCCTGTTTTCCTTACCCATGTTAATTAGTCTCACCTGCCCTGTGTTACTCTTGTTAGTCTTAGTATTTAAGTTCCTGCCTCTGTTCGTTTCCCTGTTGAATGTTAGTTGTTCATGTTTAGTCAAGCTTGTTGTATTTGGCCTGCCTGCCTGATCCTTAGCTGTTTTAGTCTTAGTCTATTTGTTATTTGGTTACAGTTATTCCCCTTTTTGTTTTTGACCCCTCGTGGTCTGCTTTTGTTTTAGTAGTGTGCTGTTGTGTTTTACGTTGCACTCATGGTCATGGAGAATGATATTTCGTCTCACCGTATACTTTATTGTGTATTGTTTGGGATGACAATAAAGCTCTACTGACTTAGTTACTTGTAACTCGAGGGTCAACTGTGAGTAGTAACCATTTATCCTTTTTTACTTAAAAAAAAATATATATTACATTTTAACTACGCTCATTCCTAAAGCTGTGGCTAAGAGTCGCAAAAATATTACATGTCCAAGCATTTATGACGAATGTTAATTTGTTGGTTTTCATACATCACTAGCTCATTTTGTTGTCACTTTTTTTTGGCAAATTTCGCGAGAGATCGCCACCTGGTGGTACGAGGTGGTACCATTTACCGTTATACTTACAGTAATCTTACGTGATTTTATAATTTTATATATATATTTCTGTCATCGAGGTTTAAACAGAAAGATGTTGGATGTTACATGTTAAGTTTAAGATGCTATAATTTAGGTAAATCAAGTAAATTCTGTTATCCGCTGCTAATTTATTGTGCGTACGTTTTAATAACATAGTTTGTATAGAAAGTTTATATTCAGCATTCGGCCTATTCATGTACATACTATGTGTTTGCCCTCCAGTCGTCTCATGTGCACTATGTGTGGTCCGTGCCCAGCCCCCGTGTTTGCGCTCGTGTACTTAATCTGCACATTACCCCTGTTATTCTGTACATACACCCCCCATGGGTCTTATGTTGCACCGTGGTCCTCGGTAAACGATGTCTCGTACAACGGTATTCTTGTGTATGGCTGCCACGACAATAAAATCCACTTGACTAAATTTCTAGAATTGGACAGACAAATCCTGTGTATTTATGTGACAGGTCGTTGTATTTCAAACTAGATAAGAAAACAAGATACATTTTGTTAATCTTGGGTGGGTTCTTTATTGAAAATGATGCCGTAAAACTTTGCATCCTTATTTTGCATACAGTAGGGGCGTACCTACTATAATAAACACCCCCCCTCCCTCCACAAGTTTGTAGTTATATCTTTGTGGGGACTGTGCATCACTCTAATCCCAGCATGCCGACTTTACCCCTACCCAGCCCTAATCCTAACCAAAAGTAACCTAACAAAATACGGGACTTCAGCATTTTTACTTTTTTGATTGCATCCACAGGCCTTTGTGGAGACCTGAAAAAATTGTCCCCACAACGTCAAAATAACTGTTTTAATCATATTTTCTGGGAAATTTGGTCCCCACAATTTAATATAAATCTAATCCACACGCAGACACACCACCAGGCCTGTATGATCTATTCTTAAGTATAAATACTACCTTTCCAAGGGGGTATTCCATGAAACAGGATTTCTTGCTTCGCTGGATAACTTGTTGGATTTAAGGTAGTTTGGATTAAATTGGCTTTACCTTTGTCCACTGACATGTAACTCAGACTACCTTAAATCCTACAAGTTATCCAGCTAAGCAAGAAATCCTGCTTCGTGGAACACCCCCCAGGTCTTAGCTGGTGAGACACGTCTGTCCTTGGGCAAAGCCATTCGGCAAATATCAATAAAACAATTCCCGCGCTAAATAAATGGTTATAATCCATAAAACATATCGCTCTCGAGCTAAATATACAAGAATAATAAAACATTCTACCGTACCTTTTTTTTTTTTTTACATTGTTTATTTATTAAAACAAATGAAAATGTAAAGAAGGTACAAATAAGAAGAGGAAAATTAGATACAAAAAGGAGGTATATTACTTATAATAATAGTGCAAGAATTAAGGAAAGCTATCTGAACCTAATCAAAATTAATAGAAATAATTTTCATATAATTCCAAAAACCTTCCATCTTTTAAGCCAAAGGATTGCGCAAGGATGAGGGGTTTATTTAAATGAGAATACAAACCAAACCAAAACTTCTGAACAAATTCACAAGAGAAAAATAAATGTGTTAAGGTTTCATCTTCGTTGCCACAAAATGTACAGGAACTAGGAATATCAAGATATTTGGAAATAGTTGAGTTACATTCTACCGTACTCTCACTGAACTTAATAGACTTAATCGGCATGCCTTTCGTCATGGCAGCGCGTCCAAACCGGACCAACGTGACAGTGCATCTCCCTGGTAACGTGAAGCCAAGGAGCGGTTCGTACCATTACGTGGGTACCTTGGAGGGGGGAATAACAAAACATCTCTATATTTTACATCATAGTATTGAGCTTATATTCATTTCAGTGTATGAATAAAATCAATTGAATGTTATATTAACATATTAGCAACTTGTGCAAGTTTAAGAAGAGTAAATATGACTGTATTTACTACAATGCATTTCGACAACCCCTATATATCTACGTACTTCATCTAACAGTCATGGCAGAAGCGTCTGTTAGAAACGAGGAGAGGTAAATTATCCGCAGTTATTTTGATGTGCGGTTCCAATGTTTGTCGAATTTTCCTTAAAGATTTCGAAGCATGAGTTGTTTGCTATGTTTTGGAAAATATCATCTTTTTTGGAAATGTGAAGTACTCTTCGACGAGTAACCGAGGTTGTTGGTTATGCTAGCTAGTTAGCTGCTGCTGAGTTTTCGCACTTCTTATTTTCTGCTTGTTTTCTTTGTTTGCATTTAGCGTTTGTCGCTAATTTTAGAGCGATTCCACAGCGAATTACACTGTAACTGGCGAATTACACATATTTGGTTCCCGTTATCGGCCGACAGAGGACTGTCGCCCTCCGAAAGGTCTAGTGGTGTGAATGTATCCACATATTTTAGCGTGAATTCCTTTATTTCAGATGATCACGAATGAGCAAACTTCACAATGACGGAGTGGAGAGGCGTCTTCGAGAGCCGCCGTGCGGTGCCGCCTCACGGCCAGACCTCCCGCCTGGGGCAGGAGCCCTCCCAAGGCCTCCAGATAGTCTTCAAGCATTTTGTTTGCGGAGGACAATTTGAACAGGTGGGTGGTTTAAGAAGCAGACCCCGGGGTCAACTTACTGAATTCTTAATTCATAATTCAAACATCATTTTATAATCCATCCATCCATTTTCTGAAACTGCTTAATCTCGACTGGGGTCGTGGCTTTCCAAAACGTATCACTATTTTTAATTAAGAACATAAGAAATTTACAAACGAGAGGAGGCCATTCGGCCCATCAAGCTCGTTTGGGGGGGAACCTAACTAATAGGTCAGAGTTGTTAAAATCTTATCTAGCTCTGATTTAAAGGACCCCAGGGTTTTAGCTTGCGCTACACTAACAGGGAGACTATTCCATACTCCGACTACACGCTGTGTGAAGAAGTGTTTTCTCAAATTCAGTTTAAAATGTTCTCCTGCTAATTTCCACTTATGGCCTCGAGTTCTTGTATAACGAATATTGAAGTAACTATTTGGTTGATTAGCATCCAGACCTGTTAGAACCTTACATACCTGGATCACGTCCCTCCTTGGTCTTCTTTGCTTGAGGCTGAGGATTCAGCTCAACTAACCTCTCCTAAGTTGCTCATTTTGTTGTCACTTCTTTGGTAGTTATTTTTGTTTTGTTTATAAACTAGTAATACACAACTAGAATATGTTGGAGTTATAATGAATGCAATGGATAGCCTATTACATGGGCAGTCACTAATGTCTACTTGACTACTTGTATTGTGTAATTTCCACAAGAAAGCTATTACACGGTCATAATTTCCATCCGTAAAGGATGGTTCTGGTTTATCTCTGAGTTCCATGTGCTGATGCCAGCAGGAGTGTCACTTCGCAGTGCTGGTATGCCCAGATGTGGCTGACTACTGTTATGTTTACTTGATCTGCAGAAACTACCGCAGGGCCTTCAGGGGGCCCGCTACCAGCTGAGGGTCTCCTTGTTTGATGTCAGCCACAGACACTTTTTCGGAAGGACATGGAAGGGTTCGCCTCAGCAGATGAAAACCAGTCCAGGCCAGTCCAAAACAATACCATTTAACGAGGTATGGAGTGACATCTAAGCCTTTCACTATTGATTCTTTCACTAAAGTCCCATTATAGCCAAAAGATTTTGCCTGAAACGGTCATCTGAAACAGGAAAAATTCTGTTTTTCAAAAACGTTCGGAGAAACAAATATTTAATCAAGATTTGAAGAGTTTTCATAGGTAGAAGTGATGTAATTTAACAAATCAATGAAATATTTAATATTGAAATTTATTTATTCAATAAAATTTAACAGAAATATGACAGTCTTCCTCCCATCATATTGCTGAGTAATCCAGAAGGAAAGTTTTAATCTGTACTTTTTAATAATCGAGTAATTGAGTCTGAGCGAGTAATTGTAACAGCTCTGTCTTAAACCTGTTGGTAAGTCTACCCATAATGGTGCTGTTACTTTGATCTAAAGCTACAGAAAGTATTTAGTTGCTGTAATTGCTGCTAAAGTTGGCCGAACCAATTACTGCTTGAGAAGGGACGATTGCTTTTTCCTGTTTTTTGCATTGCCTGTTGCATACCATTCATTATATAAATTTAATGTTTGATCAACATTCAGCTATAAAATTGTAAACGCAAAAGAAACTTTATAGGTGGCAGATATATTTTTCACTTTTTGATGTTTCCTTGGGTGTGTGCATTTCTGCAGTTGCATTTTTGTGATGCTAAAAACAATTGAAACCGTATTTGAGAACTCAAAAAAATATAAAAAACACACTTAAACCACTTTTAAAGTGCTCAAATTCCCAGAATTGTAACTTATTTTTTCCGACGTACTTTTAGATCAGTTGCGGTGTTTTTGCCTGCTGTAAAATTAGTGAGTAAATATCAGGATATTCCTGACTTTTGCCTTTGGCTGAAAGCTTGTCATTGTAAGAAAGGAAGTTTATATTGGGAGTCTAGTTAGGAGTTGGATTTTGAGTTTATCAGCATGAACAAGCAGTGAGGGAGCATGTAGTGGTGCCTTGCAACAGAATTAATAGATTTTTGTTGGTGGTTCTTGCTTGCAAAACCTAAAGTCTCTCTGATGTCACCTGGCTACTACTCTCTGGCCTTGTAAGATGCTGCCAGGGATAACAGCCCCCATTAGCTGAGGTTCTGCAACCATGTTGCAGTAAAGAACTTTGATAGACTCTCATGTGGCACTGATGGCATTCTTAGCTCACATTTTCTTTAGGCAGAGGTGCCACAGTGACGGCAGGCTGCATTGTCAGTGAGGAATTCTATTGTGCTGTGATGTTAATTTGGCTTTTAAACAGATTCCCCAGTCTGGCCTCATGTTGGGATTGCCTTCGTGTTTGCTTCTGGACTGGTGTGGGTTTAGTTGGTAGCATATGAAGTAGGGCTGCAAAAATGTGATATTTTAATGGAAAAATATTGGGGTAAATAATATTTTGTTTGTCCCAACAATGACAACCTTAACCATAAGTAACCAAACAAAATACAAGACCTTTGGTAGTAAAGATACACATACACACACATACAGTACCAAGTGGGGCACTTAATTTTTTTTAACCGAAAGAATATGAAATCATGAAAAATCATGTGAATATTAGAGAATACCCTTAAACAACAGCCCATTCCAGTCTACTGGCCTCAACAAACATCAGCCCATTTATTACCAGTACTCTGCTGTACACTTTGCACATTAAATTGCCTTATTTATCTAGACCATTTGTGAAATATACAAACCATCTAAGGTTTGTCCCTGAATATACAAAGTTATTACTGAGTACAATGGGAGCACTACGTTTTGGACTCGTTATTAAAAGTTCAAAATTACCGGCACTGAAAAGTGTACTGTGTTACTGTGAGAAATGTGAGATGTCACGGTCGCACAGACCGCTAACACGTGAGTGAGATTGGTCGCCAAGAAAAAAATGCGCGACATACTCAAAACAAAACTTTTTAATATTAATGATAGCATTCACATATTAATACATATTTGTTAGTGTATTTGTTTTATGATTTTATTTATGTTTCTATGATTTTAGAACTCGTGGCCATAAGTGGAAATTAACGGGAGAACATTTTAAACTGAATTTGATAAAGCACTTCTTCACACAGCGTGTAGTTGGAGTATGGAATAGTCTCCCTGCTAGTGTAGCGCAAGCTAAAACCCTGGGTTCCTTTAAATCAAGAGCTAGATAAGATTTTAACAACTCTGAGCTATTAGTTAAGCTCTCCCCAAACAAGCTTGATGGGCTGAATGGCCTCTTCTCGTTTTGTAAATTTTTTATATTTCATGTTTTGTAACACTTTTCTGTTTAAAAGTCACCATGTTCAAAGAGTTTTTTTTTATTCCACTTGTTTGTATGCTGTCATACAGAGTGTAATCTGTCATTTATCTTGTTGGATTGTGTAGTCTTTCTTCTGATTGCTGACTTTGATAAAGTGCCTGTCTCTGAAGGCTCGTTGTTGTATCCTCTGGAATCAAGATTAATTATTTAATATTTTAGGTAATATCAGAACATATAACCTGTCACTCATTTACACATTTCTACTACTGACGCTTGTGCTGAATTTATTAGGAATGTTTTAGTTTGTTGATTCTCTTTTGAGTTACCTTAAGTAACGTCTCGTGCCATTGGAAGTTCGAACGGGAGATTATAGCCGCGCAGTCGGGATTCTTGTATCGTTTCTTGCCATGTAGGATTCGGTTTGCATGCCAGTCAGTGGCTTGATTATCTGGAAGGGTCCTGGTCCTGGTTTTGGTTGGATGGGTTTATTCAGAGCTCTAAATGGATTTGGTGAAAATTGCTGTGAATTTAAAACTTTTAGCATGAAACTGAATAGAAATATCATCTGATAAGAGCCTTGTAAAACAGTCAGTCCTTTACTTATCTCTGCACTCCTCTGTAGCTGTTTGCTTATGATAGTGATACCAAGACTCTGAGCTGTTTGTCAGATATATATGGAACAGGTTGGCAGTTCATAAGATGGTTTTTCAATGTGTATATGTGTATTAGTATGTGTTTTTGCATATTATCCACGCAGGAGTCTACAATGGGAATTCCACTCTTTGTTAATACTCGTAAGATGCATTTAATATTTATAGTGCCCTTGTCATGGATGACCAGTGGGAAGATGGATGGATGGATGGATGGAAGGAAGATTTATGTAATGAAAGGAAGTTGCATTCCCCTAGTCCAGGGGTGGCCAATCTTATCCGCAAAGGGCCGGTGTGTGTGTAGGTTTTTGGGGTAACCTTTAGGTCAGCTGTTCAAACCCAGGTGTGAGGACTCTTCAGCCAATCAGTCCTAGTAATCTAATTAGGGAGTTGCAGCAAGAACCCCGATACACAGCGGCCCTTTCTGGATAAGATCGGCCACCCCTGCCCTAGCCTCAGACAGAAATCTGGCCTGGAAGTTAACAATTATTTTACCATCTTTCCTAATTTTGAGTTTCCGATTCTAATTTATAGATTAAATCTCACGCTGCGCACTGCAAGCTGCCAGTGTCTTTCTAATCGTAGTTTGAGCCACTTTTCATGTTTTTGTTGTGTATCATCTTAGAAAGAAAAGGGTCCTTTTTAGTTTCCATTAATTTCCCATTAATATTTGGCCATATGGACAGGTTCATATTAATCTAGATGTTATCTAAATGCTGAATAGAAATCCACACGCCAGGAAACAGAATCTTATTTTAATATACTGAAATAACAGTCATATTTTTCTATGGAGTACTAGCACTATAAACATAGCAAATAACATACAGTGCCCTCCACAATTATTGGCACCCCTTCTAAAGATTTGTGAAAAGGGTTAGAAAAAATTTACCTTTTGGTGAAGCAGCTTCATGTCACACTGAAAAATTGAGAAAAATGCTAACAGATTATTTGGAAGGTATGCCAGGAAAACCTTTTTGTTTTTTGTTAGTTAACCACAAACGTAAGCACCTGCAGTTTGTGAAACACTGTTACAACTTTGACTGGAACCAAATTCAATGGTCTGATGAAACAAATGAACAGAATAAACATAAGGTGGGTTTGGCGTAAAAAAGGATGGCTATAATGAAATTAACCTTATTCCAAACACAAAATATGGTGGAGGTTCTGTGACGTTGTTGGGCTGTTTTTCCTCCAGAGGCCCTGGAAACCTCATTAGGGTACATGGCATTATGGACTCCCTGAAATGCCAGGACATTTTAAATCAAAATTTGCCTGCCTCTGCCAGGAAACAAAAGCAGTCACTGGATCTTCCAGCTGGACAGTGATCCTAAGCACATGTCCAAATCAACACAGAAATGGTTAGCTGACCGCAGAACCAAGCTTCTGCCATGGTCATCTCAGTCCCCTGACCTGAACCCCACTGAAAACCTGTGGGCTGAGCTGAAGAGGAGAGTGCACAGGAGAGGGCCGAGGACCCTGGGTGATCTGGAGAGATTCTGTAAAGTGGAATGGACTCAGATGGCCTGCTCTGTATCTCCAACCTTATAAAATGTTATAGGAGACTCAGTGCTGTTATACTGGCAAAGGGAGGTTGTACAAAGTATTAAAAGCAGGGGGGCCAATAATCATGGCACATGTGTTTTTGTTAAAGATAATTATTATTTTTCTTGGAATAAATTTGTTAATGAAAGGTTGGATTTCCTCAATTTGCTTCACCAAAAGGTGGATTTTTTTCTAACCCTTTTTACAAATCTTTACAAGGGGCGCCAATAATTGTGGAGGGTCCGTAGAATGATATTTTCTATTAATCCTTTGTTTTAATCTTCCTCATCCTTGGAAATGGGAGAAATTACGCGTCAAAAACTTTGGCTGGGTAAAAGTGGCTGGAATGACCAGTGTGACGGCCGTAAATGCTGTGCATGAAAAGCCACAAAGTATCCCATCAGCTTAACCCAAACCGCTTAAACCTGGAATGAGACAATGTAGCCACGCTTGGTGTTTATAATGTTCATTTTTGTTCACTCAAGAATGTGATTTAAATTGATACATTTATAGATCCGTCTGAACTTGCTGGTGCTTGTCCATGGAAAATGGATTCTCTTCTGTTAAGATTACATCTGAGGTTATTTTGCTCTGTGTGTTATATGTCCTACAGACCAATTAAGTATTAAAAAGGTCTGATATGAAGTGTCTTACTTAATGTTATCTTTTTGCTTGATCATTAAATTATGCATCCATAACTATATAATTATATGGTGCATTTATATTGGATCTTTATCTGTTCTTGCAGTAATTTTATTTTTAAAATTTAATTTTAAAGATTTCCAGGACACTGCACCCCTGTCTTTTTTAAAAGGTGAGAAATGAATATACAGTGATGGAAATAAAATGAATTTTCCTATATCTTATGACAAGCAATGTCATATATCGGCTGTTAGATGTTTGTGCTGGGGTTGCTGATGTTATGCAGAGGTAAGGAGCGCACACTGATACCCACCACAGCGACGAGAACCCGAATGCAGCCGTGTGGCAGGTGATACCTCAGGACCACACTAGTTCAAATAGAATGAAACAGTGTGATGTTTTTTTTTCCGGTGGCTGGAGTGCCAATCCTACCATCAACCCCCACATTTTCCCTGGAAGTTGGAGGACCTGCTTACAGGGCTGGATGTAGGTTATCATACCCAGGACAGAGCAATTACAGGTCAAGGGCCCAACAGAGTAGAATCACTCCTGGGATTCACTGGTTTCGAATGGGCAACCTTTTGATTGCTGGCACAGATCTCTAGCCTCAGACTCACTGCTCCGGAGGTAAGCCGATCTGCTAAAACGGTGGTGCTCAGAGGTGGCCCTGACTGCCGTGTCACGTACAAGTTTTCTTTCTGCTCCAAGCACTCGACTGAAGTGCCTACAGTCCCTGTTATGTGAACAAAAGAACATTGAAAATCATTTGCTGTGTCTCAAAAGGGTAGCTGGCGGTGTGTACTTGAATCCTTAAGGATTTGTAAATGTGAATTTAAGGTATTTCTCGTGGCAGGTGCTTGAGGGCATGTCTGGCTTGTCTGGCCTGGAGATGGGCCTTCTGTAACAGCGAGCACTCTGCTGGTTGGTCCTTCACTGGCATTTCTGCTTACTTTTTGCTGTAAAAAGGCACTTGATTCCAAAACTGACATACAGCATTCAACACCAGATGACCTTCATTGTTACATTGTTGTTATTTTCGTTAAGTAACATTTAAAATTGGCTTCCTTCTGAGCCCTTGTTGCTTCTAACACTTGTTTGGGGATCCCTCTTTCTTCCTTTCTGCTTTCAATATGCCACCATGGATTCTATGAAACTTGGAAGATTAATATCATCTTGAGCATTTTGGGTATTGACAGCTCCAGTGATTTTGGATGAGAGTCACGTAGACGCACTTTGGGCTATTATTCTGAAATCCGTTCAGGTTTCTGACACCTTCCAAGGGGCTGCGACATGTAAAATGAAGACAAGAGATTATGTCCTACAAATGCTGATATTAAATAGCTAATGACTTAAGAAGAGTGATCTGTGCCTAACGCCGTGTTCCGTTTAATGCCGTTCATAAGGATGACAGCTATGCCCTGTTAGAGTCATTGAACTTCTTTCTTGTGAGACCTCGCTAAACAAAGATGAGCTGAAATAGTTCTGCTGTTAATTCTTATCTTGGCTCTTTTTGAAATTTCCATTTATGTTTCGCTGATTTTTTTTCCAGTTTAAATTTTAATTTGAGTGCTCTGTTGGCTCGACAGTATAATTAACTTTTGTTTTCAAAGGAACTTTTCAAAACATGGAAATTAGAGCTCATCAGATATATTGGTTGGCTCATAAAATGAACCACCATTAAGGTTCCACAAATGTATCCCCACTAATGTGTCTTTAAACCTTTTACGATGAGACAAGCAGCGCTCATTCTGGAGAACATAAAGAGAAGCTGTTCTTCTTGCATTATAACTAAAAAAAACACTGAACCTGTATTATTAGTAAGGTTGACCAATGAGTTTTTAGTGATCAATTGCGAATGGAAATATTGTACCACACAAAAATAATGCTGCACAAAAAACGTTAGGACCTAAAATATTTTTTTTTTATGTGTGAACAGAGTACATTTTTATGGTGCTTTCATTAAGTAGATAGTACACTTTAAATACGTTTTTTTGTTCACAATTGTGAAGGAAGGTTTTTATATTGGTCAAATCCTAATGGAAATGCAGAAAAAGGATAAATACTGACTCTATTCACTACAACAGAGTAACTATACAACCAAATGAGAGATTAATGTATAAAACTCGTATAAAATCTAGGAGGACCTGTGTTTTGGAGGTTAGTCTCAAGTTCTGCCTTTTATAATTTTTTTTTGTCTAGCCGGTGTCTCCTTCAGCCATGGCACTGACTTGCGTCTCTGTCGAAATAAATTCCTTTTTCCCCACTCGCAGTAAATATATGAGATTTTTCTCCTTTTTTCTCAGCTTCACACCTCAGTAACTCAGGAAAGAATGATCTGAACAAAAAAAAAAGCTGATTACTAAGGTATGAGACATTACAGCTGTCAACTGCGAGTACGTGCACCTGCCACGCTAGAGAGGCAGAGAATCGCGGGACACGCTGGTGTTCTTTGTTAATGTATTTTCATGTCACCGTGTTCCTGTCACCCTGTCCAGGATAGATAGATGGTGGTGGGTAACACTGTTCGCTCACACCTCCAGGGATAGAGAATCAAACCCTGTGTGTGTGGAGTCTGCATGTTCTCCCAGTGCCAGTGGGTTTCCGTTAGGTACTCCAGTTTCCTCCTACAGCCCAAGATCTGCATGTAGCTGTATATCTGAGTGTGTGTATGTGTGTACCCTGTGGTGGACCGGCATCCAGTCTAGGGCGTGCACCTGCCTTCTGCTCTATTCTGCACCAGATAGGCTCTAGGATCTCTCTGACCCTGCATCGGTGGAGTGCTTGGAAGATGGATCAACGTTCATTCTCTGTTCATGTTATGTTAATTGCTTATGAATTTATTGTGGATGAAGTGCATTTTTGAATTTTAAATGTTTGTAATTATTTTTCTATTTTGTATTGTAGTTACAATCGATGTATCTGCATGTCTAGCTATGTCAGCAATATGCATGTGACTACTGCTATGTCTCAGTACCATGTGCTGTCTTGAGTCTCTGTCTCTTGTGTCTTACGGTGACAGTACACAGGGCAACTTTTTGAACAATGTTGCTGGGCAATTTTGCTGACCAGTGTTTTGGGCAATTTCCTATTGATATTGGGCAACTAATTTCTATTTGGCAAAATTGTAATCAGCAGTGGG
Organism: Mormyrops attenuatus; assembly: GCA_026777985.1. Taxonomy (NCBI): domain Eukaryota; kingdom Metazoa; phylum Chordata; class Actinopteri; order Osteoglossiformes; family Mormyridae; genus Mormyrops; species Mormyrops attenuatus. The sequence goes on along the minus strand of JAODKC010000107.1, from coordinate 1,238,228 downwards.
CAGCTTTTTGCGGTCATCCAGATCCAGATGGGTTGCCCTTTGTCTCGCTTTATTGGCAGTTGCCCAGCAACATTGCCCTGTGTATCATCACCTTCAGTGTTTATCTGTGTCTCACTGTCCTTTGACACCGTAGTCAATATATCACCAGAGTCTTTTGTCTGTCTCGGGTCTTGATCTCTGTGTCTCACCCCTTCATCCTGTTTAATAGTCCAAACAGAGAAGGCAGAGTTGGCCTGCTTGTGTTCTCAAAGGGAGTAGCGAAATGCTAGGGGGTTAACAGCGAACGCCACGCTGTCAGTAGCTGGCCTCCCCCTCTCACCCCGCAGCACCCGCTGGTGTCCGTCAGTGCTCCCGTCTCCCCTCTCACTTTCATTTGTACAAAGGCTCCCTCATCCCAAAAGACACAAAATCAATATCTGACAAGAGCTAAATGGCAGGCAGACACAACGTTTTTCGCAGAATCCATAAAAATAATGATACATACTGCGAAGTAAACTTATAGCTCCTGTATTTTTGGGAGTTACTTTGAAATGGCAAAGAAGGGGAGCCGGTTTTTATTACTGCTTGACCTGCCGATAATAAAAAACGAAGTTGCTGAAATTAGTTCTGGGTTTCAAAGAATTATTTAATATATTTTGACAAGTTACGTACTTGTCAAAAACTGGACGTATTGTCTTGGAGACTTTGGTATTGTAGCGTTCTTGTTTCTGCTGTAGTACTGGGGTGATTACTTACTGTATTCAGCTGGACTCGGCAGAAACAAATGTTACCTAGTCTCTCAAGACAAAAAACGTATTTTCATACATTTTGAGTAATGCCACACACATTGAAAGGAATGCTAGACAAAAGGAATCAAATTATTTGAAAGTCTTAGATTTTATTTGTATAGTTGTGTGCTTTTCGCATTGTCTTGCCATCGTTTTTCAGTTAGTTAATTTGAGTGAGATACTGTTTAATTAAAATACTCTTCCTATATATATGTGTGCATGAGTTTTGTTGCATGTGTCGACACAAAACATGTAGGGAGCACATTCTTAAAAAAATTAATTTAGCAGTATAATTTGCCCTTGGTTGCATTTTTATTCCTGAGATTTGTTAACCATGTTTTTTTTCTGAGACTGTTGTCTTTTTTAAGTCTTTGTTTGATTCACTAGGGGGGCACTGTTTGATTATAGGAGTGTGTTGCCATGGTTGCATTGGTACTGTCAAACTCTTTGACCATATTTCACTCTACAGGGGCAAATTTTGTTTTCGTAGCTTCTAGGCTTGTGTTGTTCATAAGTCATCTGTCCGTGTCTTATTTGTTTAGCTGGAATAAGTACAAGTGGCAGTGTGTTTATTAATTTAACCTGTAACATTCCCTTCGTTAAATGCACTGAATGGGACATTGAAATGTAGCTTATCCATGTCCTTTGGCTTTCTTAGAGTTTGCAAAGAGCTAAAATTTCAGCCAGCTGGACAAGTGTTAACAAGCAATTGATCATCATGGATAAGTTCTGTGCCTTTGTTCCAGACACACCTCTGTTACATTAGGGTCAGTGAGCTTTGTAATGCCTAGGTAATCAGCCATAAGCATTGAATGACCAGATGGATGGAGAACTGGCCTTGACACCAGCAAAGCTAAGAGTGGCTGCCTGTGTCCCTAAGCCTGCGTCCCTTAGCCTGTGTCCGTGATGAAGTCCAGGGAGTGACAGCGGTAGCTGCACTTCAGAGAATGGGCCTGACTGCTGACCCTGAAGCCATGCTAATCCCCAAAGGATGCCACTTGTGGACTTGCCAGCTAAAAATTGCAGTTTCAGCTTTCAGGGAGAGCCCTACTGTTTTACCCCCGAGTAAAGCACTTATCCTGTGTTTTTTGTATAAGTAGGTAATATTTTACACAGGCTAAGGCTTATTTCTGAGCACCTGAAGACTAAATGTATGCCAGGGAGTAAATGATGATGACAATACAAAGTGCATGTCACTGTGGTCATGAGCATGGGGCTGAACTCTAGGGGGACTGGAATGTAGGCTGGTGAAGATCTGCGTTAAAAAAGACACATTGTTTTGGTAAAATTATTGGAGCGAAACAGTATGTCGGCTTCCTTCTTTTAAAGGGAGTGGGCAGTAAGTAATAATACCCCCCACTTTATCCTGATGCTCATTAGAGGCTTCCTTTTTGTGTCATCTCAAGGGAGCTGCCAGTCACTCTGACTTATCACCTTTTTTAGCAGACAGGTTACCATGAGGCAGTATTCCTGACTTGGTTTTTCCATGTGATCTTAGGTACAGCCCTTTTTTGCCAGCAGAGGGCACTGTTGCACCAGAGATGGCCAGTTGACGAAACGGCATTCTGACAGGAGGAATAATGAGTTTTCGGTATCGCCAGGTTCCCGATGATTGTCACTTTTGGTCTCTACCCCCAGTTCCTCACTCTTTCTGCTTTGTGTGAGGCAGAGGTTATAATTAAAGACTTGCAGCCCAAAGCAGTCATAGTTGTCTTTGTTTTTGTCAAAGGGATTGCAAAATTTGTTGATGAATTGCAGATTTGTGATTTGGTGATAATTGCTTTTTGTCTGTAACTGCGTCATCTTTTTATATGTACTAAAAAGGAGTGCCATGGCAGTACGGTCATACATATATCTCCTGTTTGATACTGAAGAGCAAACTCATATGTGAGTTTAAGTACCAAATACAATTCTGCAGTGAAGGGGTTGGAGATACAGCTTATACTTTCACTACGTCTTATGACAAGATAACTGGAGGGCTCTGGGTGATTTTTCTTAATTTTTTTTATTTTGCTCAGATATTTAGATATTTTAGCACCACTTTCAATAAAACAATGGAATATTTTAATGGAAACTTCTTTTAAAAGACATTTTTTTTCCCTCTCGTCGTGTCCAGATTGATAGCGTAGGTCTTATTCTCTTATCCATATTGTAAATAACATTTGAAATGAGCAGAAATGCAAACTGCATTGGTCCATCCATTCACCCTCTCACCATTCCATATGCACATATGATCCTTTTAATATAGGGCTACATTTGCACGCATTATCACAGGTGGAAAGTTCAGGTTCAGAAAGTACATATCCAGACCAAGATTGTTTCAACCAACCAGTTGAGTACTCTGACTGTGACACTGTATACTTAAGTGATTGGTTGAAGTAAAACCCTGGTCCGAATTTCTGCTTTCTGAACCTGAACTTTCTACCTCTGCCAGTTGTAAATTGTAATATGTGAACATGGTTTACTGTTGCAAACGTTGATGGTGGCTGAATAGATAGGATGGTGTTACCAGGTGCCATTGCTGTGCCCTGCTTGCCCTGGGATGTCACTGCAATGGGGCCAAGCACTGTGGCAGGAGCGTGTGTCTAGGAAAGAGAGCTCTCTTCCACCCCCCACCCCCTGTGCCTCTCTCCAGTCTGAGACTAACCTACTTTGACTGCGATCCCCGGTATCACCTGGGCCTGCTTAGGGTCAGGCAGCTCTCCAGACAGGGTGCTGGTGTTGAACCTGGAAGGGCTCTCCACAAGGAGCAGGCCCTCTTCCACGCCCAGATCACTGGACTGGAGAAGCAGGCCTGCTCTAGGATAAATCAGCAAGCTGGGGTCACTGGGAGATGTGGGGCTCTTTCTTTATGTATGTGAATACAGTGGTCACGTCACCAATGTGTCGACCACGAGCGAGTGGTAGCCCACTGGAGCCGAGGAGGAGACCACAAAACAATTATTCGAAATTAGATTAATTAATTAATACCATATATATGTGGCCCCTATCTGTACCCAGTGGGTCAAGTCACAGCATTCCGTTTAGATTTTCCTATTAACAAGACTGATATAACACTGTAAAATAACACTACTTCTTAGTTGTGTTTTATGCGATACAGTTTGCAATGCTCCACCTGTATCTGCTGTGTGTGTGTGTCTCATATAGGTAGGAGGGGCTCTTGAATGGGCCCCCATTAATTTTCCCTGTTCATTTCGCTGCTCTAGAATGTTCCGTTCCACCCAGTAGTTTTATTCCCTGCTTGGAGATGCACTGGAATGGGATTGGAGGCTGGGCCATAAAGCTGGAGTTGTGCTTATCAATATTTCACATCCTCTGGTGGTAAACAGCCAAGGGACCAGCTGCTTCTGAAAGGCTCTGTGGGCGGAAGTAGCAAGGGAGCCAGAATCCATTATCGTGACCCCGGGTTTCGGGAATAAAAACCCTCGCAATGGGGCGAAAGGCCATTTTAGGTGTTTTACAAAAAAAATAAAATACTTGTATCAGGACCCCTGAGGTCCTGTTTTTATCAGACTGCATGGAGATTGCTGGGGTTGGTTCCTCGCCAAGAGTGGCCTTACCTTGGTCACCATGTGCGATTTTTCTTCTGCAGTTAATGCACAAGCTCTTCCCCCAGTGTTGCTGGTGTCGAATCTGTCTCTGTGTGTGGAGGGCAGGGTCGCCAAAGGTCTCCCTGTGCCTTTTATAGATCGTTTGAAAGTAAAGCTTGTGTCGTAGGCCAGACACTTCCCTGGAAAGAGCCTTCTGCTGATGGCAGATCAATGCTTTCGGTGCGAGACGGCGGCATCTGCTGAAGGGTGATCTGGCAGGAGACTGGGCCCCGTCGCCTTTAACCACATTAAACACCATGTCATTTAAGCATTTATCGCATATTCAATGTATGTGTCTGGCAAACATGACTGTCAGCCAGTGATACAGCAGTACACCAGCTTTACATGGTCCTCTTGTACGCAGAGTAAATGGCCGTGTACCTCTTATGGAGATGCCTCTGTTGTCACTGTACAGATGCAGTGAAATATCGTTTGGAGCCAGTCTGTAGATACCAGCTTAACTAGCACTTATGGGTAAGATACATTATAAATAAGCATGAAGAATAAATGCCAGTATTGGAATCGGCAATGATTAGACTGGATAAACACACACATAATGGGGGGGGGCGTGTAGAGTAAATGTAATAAAAATAATGAAGGAGCTGTATTATTCGAGATAGCTGTGTGACATTTTACCTGATTTATTAAGCACCTGACATCGCTTGCTAATCTGCTTAATTGTTTTTTTTTTTTTTTTTTTAGAAGTGACCTGATACCTAAGTGGCCTTTACTGCCGTCTCCCTTTGGGGATTTGAGACAGGGCTTCATCTATAAATTGCTTGTTATTCACGTGTGTTTCTTTGAGGCCGATGGACTTGCGTTCCATCCTGCGTGGCCCCTGTCCTTCTATGGAAGGATCCAGGCGAACCGTAGTCATTTCAGCCACCACATTTCCGTTCGTTTAAGTATGTTACTCCCTATGTTATGTAGAATGTGCTGTGCCATTGTACAGAACGTGCATATAATACATGTGTTTGGAGCTAACAAATAACATCAGGATAACATCAAAGTAAACCAACAGGAAAATGGCCATTGCATAATATATAACATTTTTTTCCTGTAGTTTAGCAGTTCCTGTATTAAAAATGTAATACCCTTTTGCCCAGAGACAGGATATTTCGCTGAGGCAATTTCCTGAAGTACCATCCTCGGGAACACAAGTGCAGCCCTCCAGGGATTTGAACCTACAACCTTTCGGTCCCCATTTTTATTTGCTGCAGAGAAACAGTGATGTATTTGTTGGGAGCACTAGATTATGGAGCCGGCAGATAGCTGCCGCTAGCCACGGGAACATTCTGGAGGGTTCTGTTTTTGCTTCTATTTTTGCTGAATTTCAGCAGCGTCTCTAGTGCTTTAGACTGCATGCATTAGAAGACTAAACATACAGATCACTTTCTGGGAGTATTTATATGATGGGTTTTAGTTATTTACCGTGTTATCTGCATGACAGAGACAGGAGTCTGTTCAGTAATAGGCTCCTGTCTCTGTCATGCAGAACAGACAGGCTCAGAAGGTCCTTTGTCCCTAGGGCCATACAG
>JAODKC010000107.1:1189824-1232233 GCA_026777985.1 Mormyrops attenuatus | reverse complement strand
TATGTATACAGTGTATAAGCTACTGGACACCTAAATTTCCTTCGGGATAAATAAAGTATCTCTATCTATCTATCTATTTTTATTTTTTGAACTACAAAGAATCATTTTATTAAAATGTTGATTTGACCCTACATTAGAATTAATTGCTGAATCAAGAACCAAATGATAGGAAAGGTGTAATGTGCACTAGATCTGGTGTTAAGCAGATTCTTGTACTGCATTTACAACCTTGGGGATTTTCATTGAGCCAATCAGCAAATTGCTGCACCACTGAGCTCTTGATTAATTAGTCACCTGACTACCTATGGGTGTTTTAGTTCTTAGCAGCTAATAGACAATTACGTCTAACCCCCAGCATCCGGATTAAACGCAACTATAATAACAGTTCATCAGCTTGTATACTTCCTACAAACCGCGCATGTCTTTTGGACACACAAATTCTACGGCGTTCTAAGCACAAGTGAACAAACCAGCTGATGTAATGCTTTCATTATAACTTAATAATAAGGATTCCAGCATTAGGAAGTGCTAAATGTATCCTATCACATCCCCGGGCTAATATTTTTAACCTCTTATTTACAACACTTATTTAATGCCGTTTGATAAAGGTAATACAATTAAGCGGGGAATGTGGGTCGTCCTGGAGATGTAAGCAGGTCGTCACTGGAGGAATGTGCAGCCTTTGAAATCCACACCTCTGTGGATGGATGAAGGGGCTGACCGCGCCGCAGATGATTTAATGAGCGATTTGTGCTGCGACGCCTTGCCGCCCCCACATTTGGCGTCCCGCACAAAGGAGCTGTCAAGCTTGTGCAGAAAGCACATGCCATGCACAAGTGAGGAAAGCTTAGGGTCAGGGGGCAGTTGGGGATGGGGGTCTTGCTCCAGGGCCCAACATGGATGATTACTGGCAGACATGGGATTTGAACCCGCAAGCACCCGGACCCGGGCACAGATCTGTAACACACCAAGCTGCATAGTGTCGTCCTGCCAGGCAGTCACATCCCCCTCCCTAAGCTCCATATCAGAACATCACAGTTTAATATCTGGCTGTGCTTTCTCTCCTGGCGACAGCAGATTCTGCTCAAAGGGAAGAGCGTGGCGGATTTGCATTCGGAGCCTGTTTCGCAGGAGGGAGTGCAAGACGGCCCGGTGACCCATGTCCTTAAGGTCCCTGCTTTGCCTCCATAGCATGTCATGGCGTGCTGCTGTTTTGTGATTAGCCCCCTGGCAGGATTGCATTGTCCCGACACTAACCTTACAGCCGAAATGAATGTCTCTTGTATGACCACCTGCCCCATTCCTTCTGTTTCCACTTACGCATATTGTAACCAACCCTCTGTTCGCGTTTTAATAACCTGTACGGTAGCCGTAAATCTACCTGTTTTTTGTGGTTTAACATAATCTCATGTCTGCCAGGTTTTTGGTGAAGATATACCACCTAATATTAATGTCTGCCTTATTTTTGGCATATGCATCGGGACCTTATGTCCACCTGGTACACCGATGTCCAGGGCTCAACGTGCAACACGCGACACCAAGTCCACAGCAGAAGCTGAAGAGGAAAGCACTGATGTGATATGAGAGTTTCTTCACTGGCATAGATGGGCAGTTATTTAACCAGGTCAACGAGAAGCGTAGCTGTCTGCATTTGCTCCTCTATGTATGTAGTATGTAGTTTGCACTGTAGAAAGAAAGTGGAGGGTCTCAAAGCAAATATGAACACTTGGACTCCATAGACCCAGTGTGCCGTTGTGCTGTCAAATGTAGGTTGAATTCCAGAGTTCTGACTTAAAGCTTTTCAACCAGTAAAAATGTATTCCTGGCTAAATCCTAAATCCCATTTGTTGCTTTGTCATCATATTGTTATTTTGGCTCATCCCTACAATTATTTTGACGGGAGGCCACTTAACGCACTAAGGAAAGGTGAACTTTTCATCGGTATCACTGTATAAACACAGTAAACCAGCTTCATTTTCTGATACATGTTATGTATTTTTAAGGTTTTCTGAATTACGTTAGGCAATAGAGTAGCTATATAATACTATATTTAATACAGTACAGTGTAATAAGCCAAGTAGAGCAGAATATTTAGCAGCATATCTGTCAGCATGTCTTAATGGTTAGGGAACACACTTGTAATTGAAGGATTGCAGGTTCGAATCCCCAACCAGCAACCCCTGACGTACCTTGAGCAAGGTACAATGTCACGACGTCACATATGGGTTAAATGCAGAGGACACATTTCGTTGTTGTGCACTGTGTGCTGTGGTGTGTCAACAATGACCACTAATCTTCAAATTCAAATTCTAAACTCAGTGGTACACGAGTGCATCCAGCAGGAAGCATATTTTCATTTCTGTTGCCATGTGATTTGGCCACAAACTTTGCAGCCACATTTTTATTAAAAAGCTTTTAATCATAAGCTGACTATTCTGTATTTTCATTGTTACACTGTAATAGGCCAGCTCACATTAAAGATTTTCTTTTATATCACATTGCAACTTTATCATGAAATTGTTTCGTTGTATTTTGTAACTGGCTTTGAGTTGTCGAACATATTGTAGTTATTAGTAAAGAGGGTTATACGTTGTGGGCCCCAAGAAGATTAGATTCAGTTACAATTATTGAGGGAATGAGTCGATGCAATGCAGATCTTAAATTTCTATTACAATTTGATTAATCGGTTATTCAATTATTTTCATAACTTAAATTCAAAGATTTTTTTACTTTACTGAATAAAATTCACAAATATTACCACTGGAAATTAGTCACAGACTATAAATGGAACAAAGTAGGATCCCAGAGCATACATTTTTTTATTGTTATTATTAAACGGGGAGAACACACCGGAATGAACTTGTCAAAAGGCCAACTACGGAACTGTATGAAAAAAAAACACATTAAAGGAAATACTACGTGACTTTGGGGGGGTGGTTAATGGTGGTGAAACCCGCTGAGCTTGCAGTGCAGATTAGCAGAATGACGTCACAACATTTTTTTTATTATGTGGAAGACGAAAGATCTATCTGTGAGCCAGATTTAATAATGAATAATAAAGGTGTCGCAGGCCGGTACATTGAGACCTCTTCTAAGTGGTGGAAGAGCTGACGAAATCCCTCACTCCACTATGGAAAAAGCAGATTGTAGCGCAAACCATTAGGACCTTAGCACTACAAAATAGGGGCGAGCTTCTCAAAAGCACTGCAGAACAAAGATCATGAGGTAGCGCTTCCTTTATGAATGCTAATCTTTGTAAGCCTAATTTGTTTTCGGTTTGAGGAGACTCCATTGGCTAGACGTTCAGTTATCCATGAAGGAAAATTAGCATCAGTGTAGCAATATATGCTCATCCCACATGGCATGTTCTTTCTTAGATTTGGAGGTGAAACAGCAATTTGTGGAGAGCATGCATATTAATATCGTCCCACACTGAAATATGTGCTATTTGCCTGACTTGTCAGCCTCTGATAAGTGTAAATGAAACCTGTCAGCTGTCTGGTTTAGTACTTTCAAGTTTATGTACATGAAAGTTATATAGTATAGTGTGATATATTTTTACTGTTCTGTTCATAAAGGTATATTAAAAACTTTAAAATGATGATTTATTATGCTTATTTGCAATCATCAGCATTTCAGACAGATCCATGGAAGTTTGAGAAATGCAGAATTTTCAGCTGTATACCTCTAAATCATCAGGATACATTCAGGGTTTAAGTATTACATCAAATTAGCCAAAATTAAGTCCATTAAAATGTATTAAAAAGCATTGAATGACATTTGCTGACGCTTCATATTTCTTATTACTTTCTTCGCCTCAAGCATGAGGTAACTGATTGATTATACATTTACTCCTTTAGTAGCACACTTGGGAACCATTTGAAGTTACCTGAACGATGCATATTTTGTGCCACTTGAAAGCTGTTGGTGTGTCCTGAGTACATAGTTAGCAAATATGCAAAGATCGAAAAAACAGGGAAATTTTCTAAAAAATGAGGTCAGACTTGTCTTAAGTCTTGGTTGAAGCGCATTGCCGATAATAGCATATTGTGCGGCATGTAAAAAAAAGTGATGAAACTAATTAAACAATTAATTTAGTGACTAAATCATCACTGTCCGATCACATATGAAGGGTGCCGTCCAGCCGACAGCAACGGGGGGGAAAAACGACTTCGGGTGACAGTGTCACATTTCCTTACTATTGTTAAAGTTAGTGGTGCATCAGCATCCATGACTCTGTCCAGTTTAGCTAACACTGCTTGCCATCACAATAACCAACTCTTCGGTTAATGTTACCTCAGCTGCAAAGAGTGGGTCTCGACACAACATCCCCAAATGCTGTGGTGCCTAGAGACTGCTGTAAAGCATCACATTTATTGAGAGGTATTTCTGATTCGATTAAAAGTAGAGATGGGCCGATTGTATTGGCCAGCCCTCGGTATCCACCGATACGGCAAGTCAGTCATCGGCCGATAGTTGAAAATGAGCTGATATTTACTGCTGATAATTCCCTTTAAAATGGTGACCCATATTGCTTTGTACACCCACGGTCTACACTGTTAGAAACGTGTCTGCTGTGTGGAGTTATTTTAATGTTGGTGAAAACGATATTAGAAATGCATTTTGCAAATATTGCTCTGCTAACATTTCATGAGGAGGATCTACTAATAAACGTTTCAACCCAGCAAATTTGATTGGTCACCTTAAGGCAAGACGGTAAAGTGAGTAATACAAGCATTTGATAGCAAAAGAAAATTTACTGTGCAAAATCAAAAGATTTTACTTGGAAAATTACGTGGTGTGTATCATACTTGATCAGCCCTTCTCTGTTTATCAATGTTATAAGTGTATACATCTTATATATTTATAGAATATAGTGCTCTGGGACTGTCATATGCTAGACTTGGTGTTTTCTTACCAAAAACAATACTTTTCATGTTTGGAATGTAATTTATGTTAACTTAGCTTGGTATTTCCCTTTAAAGTTATTTAATCGGGACCTCCCAAACAATCAGTATTAGTCGAGGTGTCGTTTTTTCTAAATAACTCGCCCTACATCACTTAGCAAGACAATGTTTTCATCTGGCAAACATACAATGGCGTCCTCACTAGTTCCTTGGGGTTTCTCAAAATTGCAGTCTAATTTAAGGGAATGTATTGTAAATAAAAGCCAAAGGTATGTTGCCAGTGTAACTTAAATTGTCTTAAATGTTTTAAAAAGGGTGTTAAAAGGTCTTAAATAGAGGTCACTGATACTGGCAGATACCCCTTTTCTTTCCTCAAAACAAGCAGGTAAATAAAAGTCCATTTATTAAAAGGCTGCAGACCTGGCAGCCACTTCATAATCAAAGAAATGAAAAACTCTGCAACCCTTCACTTTCTTATTTGCATTTATTGAAAATGAGGTGAACTGTTTCAGAACATAATGTGGCCTTTATCAGACCCCTGCCCCAGACTAACTGCCTGAAAACAAATGCGTCGTCGCAGAGAATGATAAGCGGCATTTTCAATATGCTTATTTCTTGGAAAAGTTAAGAGAGAATTTGCGTATGCCTGCACAGGGAAAGATGTAACTATGTGAAAAGTATAGCTGTTATTGTACACATTGCGATTTTGTCAATAAAATCTTTATTACATTTATTTATTACTTTATTAGTATTTGTATGTGTTATATGTGTTGCTGTATCCAATAGCAACATTCTAACCCAGTGATGTCCATTTTCAATATGCTGCTCTTGATCCAACTCCGTGCGGATCGTTGAATTTAAAGTTAAAACTGCAGTGGGATAGACCTCGTGGTTGGCTTAACATTCCACTTAATCCTGTTTAACTTCATGCACTGTAATTTGCAGCCCATTTTTAGAGGAAGAGCCATCTTCACTGTGTTAATTTTCGCAAGATTCAATTTGTCCAGCTGTTAATGGATTATAAGTACTATATATTCTCAAGAGTTATTAATTAGAACATAATAGTAGTATGCAATGGACAAAAGGCACTTAAAGTCAAATTATATTTTCTCTGCGTTGTATTAAAATGTGTTTGTTCTTTACTGAAGATGTTTAAGGTTCCATTTGATAGGGAAATGAAAGAAAATGTTTGACAAATATTTGACAAAATGTGATCAGTATTTTTCTGTTAATCATTTAGACATACCGATAGTCCATCAGCTGATCTGTTTTAGCTGTATTTAGGGACAAAGCAAATCCTTTTATGCATCCCGTGATCTGTGAATGCCTTGCTTATTATTGGGGTAGTGTAATATTTTATAGGAGGTACTGGAATTGGGTGCAGAAATGTCTGGAAAGGTGAAGGGTTGAAAATGTTTTGGGCACACATTGATAAACGATGCGAATCTGATCCTGGGGCATAAATAAGATCGATATCCAGCTGTAAGAATCAGTAACAGAAGGTAAAATGTGACAGATGACAGTTGCACTGATACTTTTTTACAAATATCCAGCATGACAAGTTATTGTTTTATTGCTGCTCAGTGTCTAAATCTCTGCTTTGATCTCACTATTGAAAATGCAGTCCTATGAGTCTTTGCTTGAACTGAAAAGGTAGCTGTCTGGAGAAAATCTGTCATTTGCACAGCGTTATGGTGGGATGCATCTGGAAACAAAATAAGAATAAATCTGACTTACCTATGGAGTTTGAATTGAGATGATGTTTGTAAAATAACACTGATTAGTCATCTTAATGAGGTGCGGTTTGGGAAGCCTAAAAAAGTAAAGACTAGGCCATTCAATCGTTAGCTTGTATCGGTACTTGTGTGTTTCGTAATAAAATGTGTGTGTGTGTGTTGTTACTAAAACGCTATGGTTAAATCTAAATATTTAATGACAAGTATCATCTGAAGAAATCGGTAATGACTGTTACCTGGTTTTACGAACACAAAATTAGTGCATGAAAGTAAGAATGAATATGAGAAAACATAATGTTCATTAGCGAAAAGCACAATTTATTGAGACAAAGGACATTTTAAAAAAACTGAGCCAGGCACTCTGCAATTTAACTGCAATTATGAGCATAATTATGATGTCATTGAAGGTGGTTTTCTTGTAGGAAGCTGGAAAATATATGAATTATCAGCTAGGGTGGTTTGCTACAGAATTTTAACATGCCAGTCTTGTTTCCCAGTTGTGCGATGTTCTTCATAAATGTTAAGCTCATGTAGCTGAATTGTGTAAGATTTACTGTATAAATCGCTTCGTGGTATGTTGCGTTTTTCAGATTCCTAACTGTGCCTGAACCAGGCAGGCATTTTTGCATACATGCATGAGCGCTGTAGTATCTGACATCTTTTCAGGGCCACCACTCCCATTCCGCCGTAGCCCTCTCCGCTACATCCAAGTCTCTCTTTTCTATTATACATAGGAACTTCCATTCCATTCCTCCCAGTTGGCTACTGACTTTCTTTGAAGCAGCAGACGGTATTAGCAGAAGCTTATAGACCTGATTTAAAGAAATTTTACAGGAATGTCTCTCCCTGGTATTATTTATTGGAAACATTTGATATATGCATTAACGCAGTGCATGGTCTGCAGAATATCATCAGTGAGCCTCTGTTTGTTCAGCTCACAGTCCTTTTAAGTAGCTCTGTGGCATGATCAGCTTGCGCACATTTAAATCTCCAGCTCTGTTACAAGTACACTTTTAAGCACTATTACACAAGTGGAATTATTCTCTCAAAGAGGGAGAACATGCACTGTGCGGTTACTTCATTTGGAATTACTTCAAACACACAGACAGATGTCTTTAGTTTCTCTACAAAATGGCTCAGTCCACAGTATCTTTGACACCAAACATGATTTCATCCCTGTGCACCCTATTCAGTTCTCATGAAATGTAATCAAGCCCTCAGCAAAAAAAATGTACTTTTGTTTTCCAGACAGGTGCCGTAAATGCCAGAATTCTGTGCATGACCGACCTGAAAGAGGTTGGATCAGGCTGTTTTAATGCGACACTTAACAGCACAGAACATCGTTAACAGATTTTAATATTTCAGTTTCTGTATATCCAAGACAATTAAATAAGAACATCGTAATCCTAAAAAAAAGTTCATACTAGCTGATATTTCTTTATGAACGAAAAATATAATCTTTAGAAATTAAGTTATAATCAACTGCCAGTTCAGTTTGAAAATGACTGACAATTATAAAAAAATATATTTCAACTATGTAATTGGCATTTAATTTTTTAATAAAATGACATAGCTGGTGTGACCTGGAATTTTAGTGACTGCATTGTGAATGGATACTCTGGCTTAAAATTGCAGCAAGCAGTTTGAAGTACTTTGAATCTAGTAACATTCATGGTATTTTTTTGCTTTTTCTTAAATGAATTTGCATTTCAAAATTGTCATTTTTTTCCCCCCCAGACAACATCCCTTTTACAGTTAAACCTGTAAGTCTATATAGAATATATCCACAAACGTCTATGTAAAAGGTAGATTAGATTAGATAATCCTTTATTAGTCCCACAAGTGGGAAATTTGCATCGTCACGGCAGAAAGTGGACAGTGCGAGATAAGAGCAGCAAAATTAAAAGAACAATAGAATAAAAACTGTACCAACAGTACAGTATAAAAAGTACACTATACAAACAATCTGGAAACATAAATATGGGTGAGTGTATTGAAAAATATAAATGTGTGTGTATATATATGTAAACTTAGATAAATATATGTATGTATATTATGTACAGCTGAGTAAAAAAGTGATATTGACAATTAATGGAACTTTAAAGCATTTGTAAGTTTTTAGATTTGGATTTTGCCTGCACTGTTACCTGAGGACAAGCGGGTACAGAAGTTGGATGGATGGATTTTTACAATAAAGTGTCTCTTAGGTTTTGTTATTCAGACACATTGACAGACACATTGCTCTTTCTAATTATGCTTGCAGTTTTAATAATAAGTGATTTTAATAAAAAATTCAGTTTTCCAAGTTGTACCAAAATTCACCCAAGCAGGAACCCAAAACTGAGGTTTGTACTAAACTGTGAATTTTGTGTACTGTTACTTTTTCACACCACTGGAATTTGTCTAACAATAAAAGTAAATTCCCTTTTTATTTATTTGTGTGTTTGGGGGGAAAAAAAAAACTACTCATTGGACTAAAGGCCAACACACACACAGGGAGTGGAGAATGCATTTTGGAAACCCTCCATAGCTCAAACGGTCACTGACCTTCCTCCGCTTAGGCCAGGTGTACAGCTGACAGGAAATCCATTAATGCAGCGTCGAGAGAGTTTCTTTATGCCCCATGAGTCTATCGGGTCAGTACATCAGGGACTCTCAAAGCATTTGTCATGAGCAGCATTTTGAGGAAAAATTGCCAGACTAGAAGTCGGTCGATCTGTGTGTCCCATTCACAGACAAACACATGCATACACGTGGTTATAGTAAACTTTAGTAATTCTCTCAGCAGATGCCGCATACTGAACTCCCGTACGATGTCTGCAATCCTGAGCACTGTATGTAGAATATTATTAATGTACCTTTTTTTCTAGAAACACTTTGTTCACCTTTCTGCAGGTTTTTCTCCTGTAGGTTTCCTTAAAAGCATGTAAAATGCTGTACATCACAAATGAGTGTCATGTTGATTAATAAAATCTGCAGTTAGTCTGAGGCCTTGCCCACAGATACAGGGGTGTTTTTGAAAACACAGCTTTTTCTATGCATTTTTGCCTTTCATCCACACACAAACGGCATTTAATGTCATTAAAAAAGGAGCTGTCCAGGGTGTGGATTTTCAAGTATATACTGCTGCAGCCAGGACCTACGGGTTGAGTGGGAGGGGCAAATTTGAGTAGGAGCGGTTTACTATGAGGAGTAGGAGGGTTTTATAACGAGTTAGGGTTGGGTTTAGAGTATCAGATGATAATGGTTATAAACCCCTCTAGCTTTGTGCCTCCTACTCGACATTGCCCCTCCTACTTGACATTGCCCCTCCCACTCAACATTCAGCTCCTGGCTGCAGCGATATGCCTGTGAAGATTTTCAGAAAGTCGGTTTTTAGAGTGTCGACGTGTAGACGGAAAACTGTTTTTGGCTTGTAACGTCAGAGTGTGCACCGTTATCTACTTTGTCGCCAGAGTGTGCACTATTCACTGTTTACATTAGCTGTTCTTAGCCTAGCAGAACTGCTAAGAAGGCTTCTGATTGGCCAACATGGCTGTACGGTTAGAGTTATATCGCCTCCTTGTTTGTTTGGCATGCTCTTTACAGCTCGTTTTAACAGAAAAACACCATTTATCAAAATAACCGTGTATGTGTGGACAAGGCCTGAGGCGTCGTAATACTCATGAAGACAGCTGAAAGTCATAGTTTTAAAAATTGTCTTTAGTTGCCGAATAAATATAAAACCTGACTAACATTCAGAAACTTAGTCTTAGTGATCACTTTTTAACTTCTGTTATGAGGGGGTCGCTTACCATGGCCCAGGTACCTGGAGTTCTGCCTACAGCAGAGGCCCCTTTCCTACGGTTGAGCTTCCAGTTGTAAGACTATCACCCAGCCTCTGCTTCAGGCAGTTGATAGGCTTTAGCCCTGAGGGACCCTTAAGAGAGTGTGTCAATGTGCAGAGTTACCAGAGACCCTTCAGCAGGTTGGAGAAGAGATTGGTTGGAAAAACTAAGAGCAGGACCGTGGAGGATCAGGGAGCGATTAACACCAAGGCGATGAACCTGAGGGGATGAGATTAAAAGAAGCTAAAGCCACAGCAGTCAAGTCAGGAGTCCGGGGATCTTTGTGAAACGAACTTGGTGTTGAGTCAATTTTTTCAAAAATGTGTTCCTATATAGCATCCCAGAGGTACGCCAAGAAGGACGGACACGCTGATTAAAGGTGTCCCTGGGAGTTTCAGGGGAGTCGAGGCCCAAAGCTACCCGACTGGGCAAGTTTTTAGCCAATTATGTTGAATCAATATTGAAAAACTAGTATTTCTTTAGTACACTTGCATCATTTTATAATGTCCTTATTAAGCCGGATAGTCATAGCTGCTGGGCCAAAATTTGTGACCCCTTGCATTAGGCCAAGTATTCAAAAAAAAAAAAAAGGTTCCAGCTGAAAAAGCACGTTACTTGGCATAAATTGGAATTCACAGGATGGTTTTTCTTTTGGTCTGGCATTAGATTTCGCAGTCGCATGCGATGGTAGCTAAGAGCAGGGTCAGTGCATATCCTCAGAGCAAGGAAAAACATTTTGACAAGGACTGTCCCCTTAATTGAATGTTTTCCCCCAGTTAACTGTGCTTTTCAGATCTTTTGTCACTTTTTTCCCCCTCTGTGGATAAATAGTTTCAGGGAGTCTCACTGTACATGACCTCTGCGATATCAGTGTAAAGCAGATGTTAATTTTGTGTGAAATGGTAATGTCATCGTGTCACTTCCAAAAGGGACGAAATTTCTGTTTGAGAAAAATAACATCAGGTTGGATGTGCTGCAAATTAAGTTATGTTTTAAAAGGGCCACGGGAATTTTCCATGAGCCTTCATCTAGGGAACTCGAGCCCCGTCACCCTCCCCACACTCATGGTCCGCTGTTGACAAAATGCATTTAGCTGACTGTCGGGGGCCAGCCATACCAGAGTTTGTTTTTTCCGAATGATGGGATGAACACATATATTAGCAGGAGTGGAGTGGGACTGTCTTTCAGCCCTGGAGTTGAGTGTTGGGGGGGGGGGGGGTGACACTCCTAATTAAGGTTATTCTAGTTTCAGAAAATTCCCTCACCTACTGCTGCTGAAGTATAGTTAATGGGTTACAATGTTCCTCTGTTCTAAATAAAGCTGAGATTTCTGTGCATTTCCTTGCATTCTCCTCCCGTGTCTTTTCTCGTCTTATCCTTGCTTTCTAGCACCACCATTCTCTGTTTTTTTTTTTTTTTTTCCTTCCAGTTTGCCGTTCTTTGCAAAATGCAATTCGTTGGGATGTGTGGATCTACACTGAAATATCGATTCTTTCGATCTGAATGGTTTCATTTTGAAAATCGTTTCTAACGTAAAAGTATCGATTTTGTTACTTTAAATGTTCAAGTCACTATTGGGAGCAGGGCATGACCTACTAGCGCATGGGGGAGAAAGGGGGAGGGGTCCAGACACTCAGAAACTGGAACGATCACATCCCCCTCCCCCCACCGGCTTGATTCGGCAAAATGGTTATTGTTATGTAATTGTTAGGGTTGGATCATAATTGAGTATTGATATCAAGTTCACTGTTAGTGATACCAGCCTTGGATCAAGTTGCATCGAAGGGAAAATCGGTGGTATCGCCCAGTCGTACGGCAGAGTCGCCAGCTCTCTCATATCTGGCATGACACTCACGCTTTCAGACTCTCATGCAATCCTACGCCAAATCTATATTATTCCATTATATTCCTATAATTAGCTACATGAGAAGTGTTGGGGTAAAACTCTCACATGTAAATGTGTGTGCAGACTGGTTGGCAGCCCTGCCTATAGGTTAGTTTCATGTGCAGCACATTTGCAGCATTTTGGTTTGTTTATATTTATTTTCGGAGGTGCCGCCCCCTTTACCTTACATTGGACACATGCGTGCAAAGCAAAGTCATACCTCTTGGGGAGGGACTGTCTGTTCATTGTTTCACTACAAGCATCTGCATTTATTTATGGGAGTTAAGGGTGCGCACAGCGGCTCGGCCAGCCCAGCAGTGACATCGCCCCCCGGGAATCACGTCGGTGCTTCCGATGGCCGCTCTGCTCCTGTGTATTGCTGCATTTCATCTTTTGTAATTGAGCTCTTAGGATTGCCTGGCCGGATGATCGGGTTCTGGTATCTTGAAGACCAGGCGCGCCAAATACTTGACTAATGTCTCATGCATTAATGATGCATTTTCCACAGCATCAGTCAGAAATTCCTTGAAAAACCCAAGGTGAGAACTGAGCAGTCTCTATTAAAAGGATTCTGGGTAATGGCTGGCCACTTAGCTTATAAAAGAAAGAAGCCTTGTGTACTAAGTGTGGAGGGTGGCAACCCTTGCATTTTTCATCAGACTCTGACGGGCAGACATGAACAGAAATAGCGAAACCCTGAGTTCAAGTTTGAACAGGGTGTGCTGGGCACTATGGCATTGATCCTGTGGTCTGTATTAAATTGTCTTTCGGTCTGGATAGGAAAATACATGACAAATCGTATCATGTATTGGTTCAAAACAGGACACAGCGTTTTATTTTTCAATTCAGGATGATCCCATAAATATGGGATGGATGACAAATCTACTCTGGTGCCAAAAATTGCTGGCAGAAGGCAAGCCAGCCTTTGTGACTATTTCATGTAAATGAACCAGTCTGATAGTTTCATTGCATTTTGGAAAAATGTTTAGGGAAATGGATGATTTCAGATGATAATGTGGCTTTAAAATAGCAGCACTGGAGGCCTTTGGCTCACATATGCAAAACGATTTTAACAGTTGACGGTGCAGTGTTCCCTTTTTTATTTATTGTTAACTTGATTGTCTGAACGCTTTGTATTATCAGAGTTAGGGTATGAATAGAAAGTGAAAGAATACCCCGCTTGATTGTGAGGTAAAAGTCCTTCATCTGCTTTAATATACCTGTCAACAAAGAAAGTCCATAGAGTATTTCCTCCTCTGACCATGTGCACGCACCTCTTTTGTGGTTCATAATGAAGTTGTAATGTTGGGCAATTAACTTTCTTTTCCCTTTGCAATTTGGGGGGGGGATTATTTACCCTTGTGACACCCAGTTAATGATTTGTTGATAAAGTAGCTTCGAAATTAAATATCAACCCATTAGATAAACCATATGGTATCCCTGGCAGTGTTATAGTGCAAGCTGTTTCCTCAATGGCACCCAAGTCTGCATTTCCTGTGGTGAACACAGGCGAGACTTCACGGGCTATTTCTTTGGGTCCTTATGTATCCCTGGCAGAATTTGGTTGGCACCATTTTCTGATGCTCTGGTGATGATAGTTGAATACAGGAACATGTGAACAATAAGCAAAACAATATTTCTTAGTGGAAGCCCTGGGTTTGTGTTGGTTGTAAACATGTATTACCTTTTTTCCGGATAATATCCATGTATCGCAACACCAGAGATTTAAACACCTTTCAGCAAGTGTAGAAACTGACCCCCAAAACTGTGCCAACCCTAGATCTGAAGAAAACTGTCTGCATTAAGTTCTCAATGGAGGACATTTTGTTCTTAACCTTCTGGGTTTTGTCATTCATCAAGATGCTACTTTAATTCTACAGATTCCTTCCACCAAGTTTGGTGCCGTGTTGCAGTGTGATATTACATGATTATTCTGTATTTACAATGGTAGCATGAATAATGAGGCAGACAAAGTATTTTGACATATCAAAAATGTAACTTTTTTTTTTATTGGCATTACATTGTATATAGAGATTTAGACATAAGATGCAGATTGTTATAGAACCCCTTATTCGTCCTTCAACAGAAAAAATATAGATATAAAATAGTTTGTATAGTCACGATTGAAAGCAGACAATGTAACTGTCAATTACTTTGTAATTTGAGGTGTTTGAAAATGTCAGCGCTTATAACACCCTCTATCAGCCTCTTTAGAATCCTGTTTGTAAAGGTGATTCAGATCTAGAGGGTAGACATTTTGTGAAATTTCCCCCTGCATGATATGTTCTGTGGTTTCCCAGAATTTCTTGTTTTTATGTGTTATTGCTTCTGTCACTCCAGTAGATTATATAAAATTTTTAAGTCTTGACAAATGGCCTTTCCGCTGACTTTTGGAAGCTTGGGCCCCCACACATCGTGAGTCAATGAACCCCCTGCTGGAATGTCTTTGTCACTATTGGATAGACAAAATATTGCTGAATAGAGACTCTGCATCCTGTATGTAAAAGTATATATAGGGGACATTATTCTTATTTCTGTGTGAATAGCTCATTACAAACTTTTAAATAAAAAAACTGCACATAAATGAGCAGAAAGCAGTGCCTGCAGCTCTGTGATTGCTTGGCATTGGCCCGGGGGGGGGGTGATTTGTCGTGGAATGAAAGTGTACGCGTCCTGCAGCACCCCAGTATGCGGGAGTGACGACCTGGCCTAGCTATTCTGGAATGAGTTGGTTATAAAAGTAAGACTTGTAGTGGAGTCAGTAGGGCTGGGGTGGCACTGGCCCTCCCAGAAATCAGACAGCCCCGAGTTATGTCAGTCATAGACCATGGACTGCAAATTCCTCAATGCACGCAAGTTATAATTTTAGTAATTCAGATTTGGATGAATAAATAATACTTTATTGATCACTGTGGGAAAATTCTCTTTGTCTCCCCCAACAAGCTGGCGGTGGAGGGCAGTCACCCATAACTCCCAGCTCCCTGGGTGCTGCTAAGGGCCTCGCTGAAGGACCTGCAGACGTGGCGAGGCTGGGCTTCAGCTGGTGACCTTATGATCGCAGGCACACAGGCTTAGCCCACTGAGCCACACGCTGCCCCCCCCCCCATTACAAAATGGGTATAATTTATAGCCGTCACAATTACCTGATAATTTTAATCGATACTCTTTAATTTCCCTTATTTATTAGTTGGTAGTATGGTGAAAGGAAGACTGCAATTTGTTTGCAGCGATTAGTAAATATTTTTTTAGTGCAAGTTATTGATTTGAACCCAACCGAATATTGTGGTCCTTGTGATGTGACATGTTGAATGTGCATGAAATGCCATGTTGATATTAATCGTTGATTACCTGATTAATATAATAAACAAACAGACAAACAGATGAATAGAAGATGCCATATATACCCTATTAAAGGTGCCCCCACTGGCATTTTGCCCCTTTCAGGTGCTGTACTTCCACACCTCCCTCCGGCTCCCCAGCATAGTGGCTGTCGTGGAAGTGGTGGCCGTGACTGATCAGGCCAGTGGTTCCCACCACGCCCTGGGCTGTGGATTCGGAATTTTACGCCTCTTTTCCGCAAAAGCAGACCCAGCAGAAGCCCTTGACTCCAAGGAGCCGAGAAGGTGAGCAGAGTGTTCGGTCTCGTGCTCCATGTCCCAGTTGTACTGTGTAACTTTATTAGCATTTTGCTTTTTCTCCACTTGCTGAAAACCCCCACCTGCTCGGCGGATGTGTGACTGCAGCATGTGATATGCTGCCTCCAGGTTGGGCCATTCATGTCGTATGGAAGCAATGAGGTGAAATAAGAGGTATATTGATGAAGACTGTGCTCCCCCGCTTTTGTTCTGTCCCTTTTGAAGGCTGTGTCTGTACCATGGAAGCCCGAGGGCCCTGCTTCACCCTTCTTTGCACGAACCTGTCGAAAGTGAGTTGCTTCCTGTTTTTGTTCCATCTCTGCTTATTATGAGAAGTTCTTTACAATATCATTAGAAGTTGTAAGTGGCTTGGAATCTCTCTCCTTCTATCACTTGTTTTTATTAAACCATTTTAAAGTAATTTTATTTAACTGCCAGAATTTATGGGTGATGTTCATTTATGAATAGAATTATTTGTAATTTGCTGCCTCAAAGATGTATTGTCATGCCTGGAAACACCATAAAAGTGTTGAGATGGAGTGGCTATGACCTAATCCATTAGCGGTATGATGAGCCTCCCGCTGCTTTGGTGGCACTGCAGTGCCAAAGTGGGCAGGTAGAGCGGCTCACTCAGCGCTTGCGTGTGGGAGCTCCTAACAAGTGGCTCCGTTATGTAGGAATTATTAGCTGAACTATTATAGTTTGTTTTTAAAGGTAAAAACAAGGAAAACAATGTCAGCCTGTAAATGCAAAGTTCTCCCTAGTGAAGTGACATTCTGTTAATTTGAAGAATAATTGGCCACGCTTGGTTGAAGAGCATCTGGGTGTGGGATCAAGGTCCATCCCAATAAGTGGGGTGAAAGAGAAGACTGCAGATATTTATGGGCGTATCAGGTGCATTGCGAGCAATGCGATTGTGGTTTGACATGCCACCATTTTCCATAATGTTCCGTTTTTTTCAGAACAAGTGTCTTCCTCTGAGGAGGTGGTTAGGGGAGAACCTTCCTAAGCCAAGTCGGCTGCCAAAGACTCGTGAAGGGGTCAGGGGTTTGGAAAAAAAATTACTATTTAATCCTTATTTAACATTCACAGCAAAGGGGGGAGTTCAACTCCTGCCTCCGGAGGAAGTTTGGCCAGTTGAAGTTGGTGCTCACACCCCAGGCACTGCACTCGGTAGTGTTTGGCAGGGCACAGAGAATGGAGCCTTGTCTGTCTGTCCCGGCATGGGGTTTTTAGAGCTGTCTGATGTTTTCTGAGAAGTATCCTAAAGGGTCCTTGAGTGATTCATGCATCATAAGGGTGTTTCCCATCACAAACTTTCCAATAATACAGAATCTAACCACAGCTCTTCAGCCAAAGCATGATCACGACGTATAAGACGCCCTGGTGTCAAATAAGCATAAAATGTATAAAGAATAGAGAATGTATTGCCCAGAACAGTGTTGCCCAGAACAGTGTTTTTGCATAATAGAGTGAAATAGATCATTATACTCCATCCATTGTGTGGAAGTCCGACGTCACTGCATGAGCTCATTGATGCCCACAGCAGATATCAGGTTCAAGTTGTACTCGTGTTCATGCCAAAATCCAAAATAAAATTTTTGGCTGGGTTTATAACATCCTCGTCTGTAGAAGATGGGCAGTCGCCCTGACCTGAATGGCATTGGAAGTGTTTAAGAGCATTTGCTTCTTATAATTAGTATGTGGTATATTTGTGTACTTTTAGCATAATCCTTATAAGAAAGGCAAGCACTGAAACATACATAGAACTGTGTTTTTGTTTACCTGCATGATTTTTTTTCTGACATTGTACACAAGAAGAACCTTAATTGATATCCAGTGATTTTGTTGCAGTATGTCCAAATATAATATGGTTTTCAAATTCTAGATTTGATGTTAGGAAACGGTTGTTAATGGACCTGATCTGTCCATCTCAGCCATGGATCGGTGTGGGTATGAGACTCACGCAGTCAAACACAAGGGGGAGTATAGTGACACTCATTCGTGGATTTTGTGGGAGGACACTGGAAACCTACCTGAACAGAGAGAACATGCAAATGTCATCCCAGTTTAAGCAGATAAAATGGTTTCTTTTTTTATTTGGACTGTAGGGTTTCATTGAATAATAGGCTGTGGTGAGGGAGTTTTGATTTTTCACAGGAGTGTAATTGCAGGGTTTCTAAACCAGACATTTTATTGTCTAAAAATGAAACACACTTGCATGTCCTTTAAAAACTGCTCACTGAAATGGAAACGGGCAATAAAAACTTCAGAAACTGTCATTATCAAACTTAGAAGCACGTATGCGGATGGACAAGTTCCTTCCTGCTTAAGTGCCTACTTGTCTTAACTCTCATTTACTAATGTAGCACAACCAGGACCAGGTGTGCGCCTTTGATCAGGGGTAATAATCCGCGAGGGTGGGGCTGTCACCGTGCCAGTACAAAAAACCACACAGCCCCTCACCTGCTCATACACAGACTGAAGGGGTATGCTGCTGAAATTTGGTAATTACATGTTATTCAGTGCTTTTACCTTAGCGAGTAATTTGCACCAAATACTGCTTAATTTATTTTTCTTTTTCTGCCCTGGGGACAGAATGTCAAAGGTTCCTAAAACTCCTGCGAGCACTTTGGCATCAGCTGGAGGGCTTTTTAATTTTCACAGTCTCAAAGAGCAGTGGAATCTCCAAGAATGAGAGCAGTGGGTTCTCAATGGGATTGAAAACATTAATACAGGAACAAGCATGTGAAGGGTTGGCCCTTAGATCAGAAAAACTGTAGAAGTGTCCAGGTGGCATCCATCTCTTTTCAAGGGCATTTCTAAAATGCGTAAGGCTGCAGATGTTTCGAGGAGTGAGGATTGTGAAGGAAAGTTTGTGCCAAGTGGATGTGGGAGACTGAAAGCAATGGTGCACTTCGTACCATTTGCTCATCTGCTTTAGAGAAACAAATGTGTATTTGTATGTTCTTCCATTTTGCCTACCGATCTATACCACACAGGTGCCAAAAGTCTCCCATTCCGTCCTCTGTTCTCTCTGTCCCATCAATGTGTTTGCCATCCTGAAGATAATGAGTTTCTCAAAGCGTATAATAAAAAATATTCTAGCCTATTTATGCTGGTGGTGAACAAAATGAACTCTGCATCAACTTTGCAAACTTTAAAAATAGCATAGCCACACCCACAGTAGAGTCATATTACAAAGTCACATTGCATAAACCAGGGGTGTCAAACTGCATTCCTGGAGGGCCGGAGCCCTGTGTAGCTTAGTTCTTTCCCTGTTCCGCCACAAATGATTCAGCTCAACAACTATGTGGTAATTAGCACAAGAAGTTAATCAGGTGTGTTAAACGAGGGGAAACCCAAAAATGTGCAGGGCTCTGGCCCTCCAGGACTGGAGTCTGACACCTATGGCATAAACCCACCATTTGAAAAGATGTACAAGGATTGCATTCCCCATAAGACGCAATGTCCTGTGCCCACTGTTAATTTTAGCAGGGGATCTCGGATTTCTTGATCAAAAGTCTGCATCAGATTTTTGTTTAGAGTCAGAGGTCCTGACCAGTTTTCAATAGCAAGACGACATTTCATGAACTTGAATGAACTGACATTAACTTTCATTGTAGACATCAATATATATCATGGGAACTTTTTACAATAACGCTCACTAATCATTTAGACTCTTCATGGGTGGTGGGGTTATGGTGAATTATGAGTGTGCGAAATTTGGTGGTACTTCAGACACATTAAGCCTTCTTACGTTACCATATTGATTCATAAGTTGCATTATCAGCTAGGTCCGGATTAACTTGTTTAGGTTGGACGTTTAGGTAGACTACTGTAGGCTGAGGCTCAGGAGGACCAAGGTATGTGGCCACCAGATATGATGGAATTCTGACAACTTTGACACTGGAATGATAAAAGGCTGGAAAGAGGGAAGCATCTTTGCCAATTATTTCCCTCCCTGCAATGAATGCATAACAGTCATCCCTGTGAGAGTGAGAACGCCTTTCACTCTTTTCTAAGCACTCAGGGGTGACTCCAATTAACCTCTCTCTTAAGCTTACGTCCACAGAAGTTTAATGAAGTACGGGAATCCTACAGGTTAAGAGGACTACAGTTTTTGGACTGATTCATAGACTATTAGTCTCTGACATTTCCCCCTAATTTGACGGAATAGTTTTACTGAACCATCGCTGTGAGTTAGAAGGATACAGATTATCAGATTATTGTGGCTGCTTATTCTGCCTTATTTGCCTTCTCGCTAGGAAACAGCGCTTTGAGTCTTTTTATCACATCGACCAGCCGGACATGCATATTGGTGATCACAATTAGGGAGGGGAGGTAGTTGGATTCCTCTTCGGTACATTTGCCAGTCTGTTGGGCTTCCTGAGGGAGAGGGAGGAAAGAGAGGAACAGATAGGAAGAGCAAGGCGATTAGGGTGTGCCTAATGTGCTGTACTTTCGCTGATGCTCCTGGCGCAGTGGACTGGCCATTGAGCTCGAGGTCGGGGTCCTAAATGAGGAGGTTATCTTTTTTTGCTGTTCATCATTTCTTCCCTCAAATCATCCCACACATTCATCTAGCATGTCCCTCTAATGGCTTTGTGTAGGTGAGTGGTATCGTTACAGTCCATCTCCGCTAAGGTCTTAGAGAGAGGATGGATTTTCATGCTTCTGGGCCTGAGAGAATAAGGGTTTCTATTGACGCTTTGGTTTCGAAGGACTGCATTATGCTGGAATGGGTTACGATACCGTGTTTTTCTGTTTATGGAGTTATCAGTAAAACATGGCTAGCTATCAGTCTGACAGTGTAACATTTCCACTTTAGCTAGAGTGCTGTTATTGATTTGGAATATTTTAAAAGCAGGGAGAAGAGCAGTAAAACTATCTAATCATCCGATAAGATGTCGCTTGGTTTTTCGAGCTTTCAGCATGCGTCAAATGTCAAGCTGCTGATTGCAGAAAAGAGGCTATATTTACAAACAAGACAAAATATTAATCCAACAATAAGACCCTGTTTGAGTAACGTCCACGAAAGCCTTGAGATATTCCTCACCTTCATTCTGTATTCTAACCAGTCTGAAACTTCTACACAAGTTTCGCCCATCCATCCATCCATCCATCCATCCATTTGGGTTGCTGGAAGGGGGACTATTCTACCCCAGGCAGCACATGGCATAATGCTGGGGTAAATCCTGGGTGGATTATATGTGTAAAATCGTAATTAGGATGATTAAATAAGTAACTGGCACAACAGTTGAATAAAGTTCTGCAATCTCTAGAAATGGGGAGCCTTTCAGCAATTGTGGCCACTACGTTTTCATCACAGTCATTAAAAAAACCATAAGGATTGTTCTTATTTTGTCATGTTTTCACTGGATCATGTGTTGCGGTTCATCATCCCACTTGCAAGCACTTGACTTTGAGAAATTAAAAAAAAATGTTCCTTGTCATCTTCAGAATGATGCTGCTAAGGGGCCGCGCGGTAATGATGTGACTTACGGCTCCACACTGACAGAGCCTCTCGTCTCTGTCACTTCAAAGCGTGACCTCGATCCCTGGCACTGTCTGTGAGCGGCATGTTTCATTTTTGCTGCTCAGCACAGATTTGGGCTCTGAATATGGGTCAGCATCTTTCTTTGCCTGCCCTTTGCTCCCTCACACCTGCTTTATCCTCCAGCTGAGAGCAGAAGAGAGAGCAGAGATGTGTGGGGAGGGGAGTGTGTGTCAGGGGGGATCAAATGCAGACACAACGCCCAGCCTGACTGATGGTGTCTGATGGCATCGGCAGAGTCCATTTTAATATGATGAAAACAGGACTGGTGTTTTAGGGCATGTGCGTTTAATCGAAAGTCGTTTGTTGAACGGTGCTACGAATTGATCGTTCGGCATAGTGACAGGAGTTCAGGGAGGTTACTTTTGATGTGGAAACAAGGTTGCGGTCTTGTGTAATAATTTAAGGAGTGTTTAATGGCAGGCTTGTCTTTAAGTCAAAATGCGCTCTATGTTTTTCATCCATGTTACCCTCATGTTTTATTTCTGAAAACCGGCAGCTGTGTTTTTTTGGTATTTTGCTTAAATTAAAACGCAGGTTACTTTCTGTATTGTTGGTTGCGTTGAAGTGAGACCATTATACACTGTATTTCTTTCAACCGTTGCAGTCATTGATAAAAGATTAGTTATTTTTTTCATTGTCTTTGTAATTCCCTTATTGCTGTGTTCATATGGATTAAAATATTTGCAACACATAGCAGTAAATTCTACCACCTGCTTTCTTGTGACCTCTTTTCCTGTCAAAATGGAATATTTTTATCGTAGCGGCAGGTTATTGCCGGTTACTAAGAAGAGTGATATTTTGTTGCCTGTGTCGCTTTTACATCACATGTTGTATATATTCTAGGCGTTTCATTATGTGCTTAATTTTGGCATTAAAAAAAATCGAAATTACTCTGTGGTATGGAGAAACACACACCTCTGGGCACATTCATGTAATATATTCATACACAGAAAGAATAGTTTTAAGGGTCTTCCATACATAGCTACTAGCAGACTGTAATTTGTGAAGAGTTCTGTTGACCTTCCTACAGACTGGCCTCCAGATCAGCCTATGGGGCTGTTCAGTGAAGTCTACCATGATTGAAAAAGGTCTTCTCTGATTGGTTGCTGAGATAACAATCATTAATGTATGTTGTTATTATTGGCACGATGGTGGGATGCAGTGCACTGGAATTTCACTTGGGGGTGTCCTCTACTTCCCAGGATAGGCTGAGGGATCACTGAACTGGACGGATGGTTATGGAAGATGGATGGATTTCTACATGGATTATTGCACCTATTGGTTCAGTTTCTTCACTTTGGTCCGGGATAATGTGCCTTGAACCCCATGGCAGCATGAGCCAGACTCATGTGTTGCTGTTTCTATCAGAAAACCAGCTGATGCTGCCTATGGACGGCGCCTGCCTGCACTGCTGCCTGCAGCCACACCCCCCACTGGAGCTGGTCACGCCCCTCCTGCCCCAGAACATGCTGGTGTCCGGCTCCGAGCCCATCCCAGGACTCATAAGCTCCTCGGACAGCGGCGGTGAGGGTTCCGTTGCTGCCCTGTTGTCGGTGACACCTTTTCTGTATTGCACTTTTTTCTGGTTTCTTAAATGCCTCTTGGGTCCTGCCACATGTATTCTAATAGGGGCTTAAGAACCACAGTGTCTCAGGAGTTTGTAGATAAGCTGTTGCTATACATTTAAAAATGTTATTTAGACAACCATTAAAAAACGCTTTCATTTACTCACAGAAGGCAAGAGGAGAGAGACTATAATTGTGTGTAGATCTGAATATTTTTACTAAAGTAAAACATTTTCATAGTCCTGGTAGCATCTATTTGAATATTTTATGTGCAATAAAAACGTTTTTTTCTTTTTTTTTTCTTGGTGGGTGGATCATGAGCAGTTTCCTTTTATGCCCAGACTTCGGAAGAAAATAATTGTCATCTTAGCATTGTGGATGCATGAATTCACCCTTAATGTTTGTTATGAAATAATTACAATTTTTGACTATACTCTGTGATTCTGCGTCTGGAGTTTTGGGGCTCTGATATCTCATTCTACCAAAATCCTGAGCAATATGTGTGAACTATACAGCCCTGTAATAAAGGAGGAGAAGTGACTTGAACCAGGCGATCTTATAACTGAGTACTACTTCTGTTTTACAGGGAAATTATTTGCATGTACACATTTACATGTGTTAATTTAGCCAACACTTTGTCCAAAAACGAAGGCAGATCAGTAGCATACAGCTGTTAAGTGGCAGTTTAGGTACGAGTGCTGCATTGCTGAGCATCCAGTGAGGGACCAGCAACAACAGCAAGTTCGCACTGAAACCAGAGCTAAACAATATGTTACAAAACACCGTAAGAGCTGTTCAAATCAAAACCCCACGAGGACTCCGATTCTACTAGAAAAGTGCAAAATACAAGAGCCACGTAACCAAAACCAAGCGTGCCGATGATGTTTTCAGGGATTAATTGAAGGTTGAGAGGAAATGTGATGACCAGATGTGGATAGGTTACTTGTTCCACCACTGGACCGAAATGTCAAAGTATTTACTGCCTGTCATCTTGAGTTTAAAGGAAGATGAATGTTCTCTTCTGCCTTATAAAGCTTGTTGGGGAGTTGTCACTGTAATAGTCGAATTAAGTCAAGGATAAAATCAGTCTCACTGTCCTGGAGTGTTTTACTGAGTGTGTAGATAACCATGTGTTGACAGTTCTACTACTTCGTGGGGAAAACGGACTTTAAGGGGCTTCTGGTTTGTCTGTGATGCAGTGTGAGTATAGTAGCACTGTGTACTATTTTACATTTCATTCACTGGGTTTTGTTCGGTTTGCATTCTTATTTTGATTGTTTTACCAATGACACCGTGACGTACCTATAGTGTAATTATATATATGATTGTCATTTGTGTTATAGCACAAAAAACAACATTGATTCTTAATCAAGTGTTTTTATCTGAAACATGAATAATTAATTAAATGTATTCATTTAGCATTCATCTAATTGAATGGCAAATTTATATGCATTAGGTCACAATAAGCAGTGTCCTGAATATATTACTGGAACAAATACTTTGCTGCGCACTTCTATTCCCCATTTTCTGGATGTGGGACACAGGGGTGACTGACTCATGCCCGCCCCCCCCCAGTGGCCCTGGGAGTAGGCCACTCTTCTCATATGTGAACTGAGTAATTGTCTCAACGGGTGTGGGCTTGAGAGACCAAGTTGCAATTCATTTGCCTATCCACCAAATGAATTTCATCTAATTAATGGTTTTGATGTTTTGAAATGTTTCAGAATATGAAGTGTGTATTCACACTGTGCAAGTGTTTATCTGGGTGAATAGTCTGATAGAAAATCATCTCGGCTGATTATTGGAATAATTACAGAGATGACGAGCACTGATTTAGTCGCTACAAAGAAATAGCATATTTAAAAATTTAGCCACAAGTCAAAGCCAATAATATTTTTAGATTTTACATTATTTGCATTTGTTGTTTTTTCTTGACCTTATTTTTATCTTTGTTAAACAATTGATCAATAGATTTTAAAAGGCGCACCGGTCAGCAGCCATTGGGCATGTGAGAGTGGCTCCGTGGGGGCTGTCTGTAGGGCACTAAATTTGTCAGGGAGATTAAACCCTCAGTGTAAAACGCAGAGCCCCCTTTATTGTTTTTTTCAATCCATCAGTAGGTGCAGCAGAGAAAAGCCAGGCACCTTAAATTGGCTGACACAAGCCAGAAGTGCCCAAAGTCACCCTCCCTTTCGTGGGACCTGAGTGAGAAACGTAGCTTGCATTCCTGCTGCCCCTGTTGTTGACAGTGGTTTGAGCAGAACAAAGAAATAGCTTCTGAAAAACACAGGGAACTGGCCAGAGGTTTTGCTGAAAAACAAAATGCTTGTCATTCAGATGCCGCATAAACTCTTCCTCTTATATGCTCAACATGTATGGGAAGGTTTATCCTAAATTCTTAATGACTGACTTACACCTTTAATGTAGTCTCTTAGAGAGGCACCTTAAAATATTTTTTTAAATATCCCTGTGATAAACAGTGTGTTCACATTAGGCTGTGGCTTGGCCTTGTTAATATGTGTAATGTATTAACCTCAAGCAGTGTTTTGCAAATTTGCACATTCGTGTTTTCAGAATTTTGAAATAAAATTTGTTTATTTATTTTTAATGTATTGTGACCCTGTACAGGAAGCTGTATAAAAGCATGGGTTATCTTTATTAGAAAAAAATGAATGTGTATCAAAATGAGAAATAAAATATTGGTGATAAAGGACAGACCCATGTACATAAATGCGGCATTCGTTTCTTGATTTGTCGGGGTGACTTTTTCTGGAGTAACGCAAATGCTTTGCCCTCTTTGGATTTCAGCTGATGTTCTACAGAAGCCCCGGTTGTTGAAGAGCCTCACCTGTTATCTAGACAAGCTGTCCATCTCGCTGTATCCATCCCTGGAGAAGTTTGAGGAAGGTCTGCTGCTGCTGCTCAACATGGATCGCCTTAACCAGGTAGGGTTTATTTCAAAGCCATAAGTGGTTTCGCAAAAATGAACTAGTAAAGGTCTGTGATTCAGCGGTTATCACTGATTCCCTCACACTTTCCCCTGACTCTGTGTCTGTGGTGTTTGTGTCGTCTTCAGCTTTTTCACAGGTAGTCAGGTTTCCTCACACAATCCATTGACTGGTGTCCTGTCATGCAGTGGCATCCTACCCAGTTTCCCATGGTCTGTGTTCTGTGCTTCTGGGATTGCCCCAGGCCCACCTCACCCCTCACCGACGCCCTGGATGAGCCATTATGGACTAAGTGCTATTCTGTGTACAGTGATTGATTCTTTGTATCTCATCGTTAGGTTTTTGGCGGCTGTGTTTTTCATCAGACCTGCTGTTGGTTTTTCTCAGTCATCACTTCAGAAATTCCTTCCTGAAGGACTTAGCTTTGGGGCGACGTGAAATACGCAGACCTTTACACAGTATCCCTCCCTGCTGTCTTACTGTGGAGCTCTTCCTCTCTGATTGTGAGGAGACAGGGCTCATAATGATGTGTGACAGATGCATTCATGCATCCGCAATTATCTGTACAGCCGTGCGGATCCTATTCATCTTAGGAGATTTGAGAGATGCTCACCCATGGAAGGGATGCGAATTGATATGGCCGTACTGAATAGCGTTTGCCTCTCAGGCTTCTTTTTAATACTCTGCTGCGTGCCCTTTCAGAGTGGCGCCATGAATTCTCCCCGGGAGCCAGAGCAGTGTGTGCTGAGACAGTCAATTAGCTACTTCAGGCCTGCGATTGTTTTTATCAAGGCCTTTGTGCCATGGGCTTTGCCGCGTCTCTGAGATCGGGTCGTCGTTTATGCGTTCACATCGCCAATTATACACCTCCCTGTTGCATAATTTGCTGTTCAGAATGGGATCAGAGCAGGATGGGATTAGTTACATTGTCCCTGTGCTCACTGAAGATTTATTAGGTTCAACTGAGAACTATTGGAATTAGATTTTGTAATTGTCGATGGAACTTAAGGACCAAAGCAGTACCTTGTGGTTTCTTCTGCTGACGTTTTAGCGTGTTGTTAGCATTTACATAAATGTAAACAGATTAGGAACACGTTGTGTAAGTGTCCTTGTGGGCCTGTGTGTGAAAGGCCTGAACTCTGGAGTAGGACTGGGAAAGAGTCGGCCCAGTAGCAGCTGTGAAAGTCCCTCACCACTCCCAGTCTTTTACAGTCCAAAGAAATAAAAAAGAAATACTGAGGAATAGCTTGTCTCCCTTACCTTATTTTACATAACCTGAAATGCTCTTGTGCTTGACCACATCTAACCCCCCCATACTGCTTTCTCTGGCATGGATTTTTGCCCTGCAAGGATATTAGCATATTGTGATTAATGTAATGTATTTGGATTTAGGGATCTCTCTGCTGAGCCTCTTTAATAAGTCATTTCTGCTGTGGCTCAGAAGTGCAGCATGACAGGGAAGCCTGTGCCCTGGCGGCTGCGTGCTGCCTGTACTGTATATCATGCTCAAGTTACCAGTCCCTGGGACGAACGAGGCAGAGGAAGCCCAGCCCACTGATGATGTGTATCTGTGCTCGGTAGAGGTTATGGACATTTTCGTAGGACCAGCCAGATTTTATCCTTTGGTTGACACGCATCCTCTCTATGAAAGTGATAAAAAAAATGCAGGGTAATATTAATTAGACCTGCTGAGAGCATGTGACCTTTGGAGGTGTGATTTCATGTACTACTGGAGCTTTTTATGGCCAGATTCTTTCACTCCCCAGGTGCGATATCCTCGCTTTTCCCTCTCTTTGGTAAGTGAGTGAGAGAGAGAGAGTGTGTGTGTGTAAGGGAGACAGCGTGAGAGGGAGAGAAAGCATAAAACAAGAGCATCACAAACACGGACCAAAATCATTGTCTTGATGAACAGGTGACACTTGACAGTCTTTTGAAACCTGCTGTCTGTCAAAAGGTCAAAGGTCAGCTCTTATGTGGGGGGGGAAATGCAGCCTTGGTTCTGTCATTAAGAAATCAGTCATCAGTAAATAAAAATTTACATTTCATATTAATATCATAGTATATATTAATGTGCCCGGTGTAGTTAATGCCGTTTTCATATATACTGTCTTGATTCATTTTAGTTTTTTTCTGGAAATGTTTCCCTTTCTGTTGTGATCCGTAAACCATTCAAGCCGTTATCGCTTGTCTGAGGTTGGTGACGCACAGCTGCGATCGCTTCCGCTGGCGGCGGGGCCTGAACCGTCATCATTTCAGGTACAAAAACTCCAGGACCCTGCAGAGATTAGTCCAGCGTGAGTCAGAACGCGCCTCACTTTTTGCTGTATAGTCTTTATTATCTGTGTTTTCCCTGTGACTCACCTGATATATGATGTTATGCTCAGCACTGCAAGGGACCTGCAGTTATTTCTCCAGGAGGCCCTTTTAAAAGAAAAAAAAAAAAAAAAAGCAGGACGTTGGCTGTTTTTTAACTCCGGGAGTGTATATGGAGTCGACTTTACAGTTTCTGTGTGCTCCGTCCTAAGACTTAGGGGACAAAGGCCTTAGGAATGACATAAATTGTCTTTCATGCTTTTAAATGTCTTTGTTTGAGTGGACTGGCCAGGGGGATGCTCCCAGCTGTGTTAGGAAAAACTTGTCTGACCTAGTCTAGCTCTCGCCGCCTGAGTTCTCTGAAGTCATCTTCAAAGGCACAATGTTAACATACAGAAGTTTCTTTATGCAGTTACCGATGGTGAACAAATGAAATTGCTAATCAGGTAATTAGACATCGTTTCTTTAAACTACTACTTAGCGATGGCGATTAGAGATTTTCGTTTGTATACAGGGATCTACTTTTTCTGTACGTAATTAGTACACCGATTATATAGATAACCACGTTATCAGATCCTGAAGGATTTTCCAGAATTATATTGCCCCCAGTTTTTCTTTAGTCTAGGATATTTCTATAATTACTGTGAGAATAAGTATAAGAAATGATTGCAGGCATCATTGTGCAATTAATCTGTGAACATACAGCGGGCTTTGGTAGAGCTGCTGCTGAATGCAGTATGGGCTCCATGCATCCAAAGTCTATGTCTGGCTTTCACTCCGTCTGGCTGCTTCCTGCCCTGATAGTATCTGCTGTTGTAGATGCAGCAGGCATGGAATGTGGAGTGATTCTATGAAAAGTTCAATACTTTGCATGTATATATTTTTTTGCCAATTCTTCGCGGTGCTCCAGTTTCCTCCAGCAGTCTAAAAACATGCATTTCAACGAAATAGCTTTGCTAAGTTGCCTAGACTGTGTGGCTGCATGATAGTGTGAGGCTTGTAGTAGAGAAGCGTCTCATCCCACTGATAAATGGATAAATGGATGGATGACTCTTTATTTTTCTCTTACAATAATTAAGCACAAAAAATACAAGGCAATCAATCTAGTCTGTTGTTTTTGCCTGCAGCCAAATAAACTTGAACTGGAACAGAGTTTTACTGCACTTGAGAAGTAATTTGTTTTAGAGTACAGGATATAGTTACAAAATTTCAGAGGATGGTTATCAGTCAAATGGAGATCCCATTTAAAATCTTGGTCTGAAATCATTCATAAAAGGATGTGAATCGGGCATGCCTTCTTAGATTGCTGCCTCGCAACCTGACCCCGGACAAGATGGATGGATGGATGGATAGATGGATGGATGGAAATTACTGTACTTAGCAAGGCATGCTATAAAATGTGTATCATGCAGGTAGGGCCGTTAGGCACGAAAAATGTTTTATCGTGATGTTTTTTCCCCCATACTAAACAATACTGATAATTATCACGATATAATTCAAGCCATTATCTTGAATGCTCCATTTCTGCTTAAACCTCAGTTCTGCTTAGAATTGCCCTTCATTCAGAACATGAAAAAAAGCGACAGGTCGTTCATGTTTACTTATGGTTAAGAAGAACGTGGGCAGGTCAGGTCTGTCACGTGTTTGCTGTCTGAGTGCTCATTCAGCTTTGTCTTTAAAATGTATAGATGTAAAGATTGTTTGAGCCGAGCCACATTCTGTAAATTATCCCCTTTTCTGGTGGGTGGTTGGTTGAGCCTTCTGCAGATTGAAACTGACAAGTCTGAGTCTATAACAAATAGCCTACATATATCATATAAGCTGATAATCATAGTCTGACGTTAATGATATGTGGGAAGGATTAATGTATTAGCGGTTGGAGGATGGATGGAGGGAACTTAAGGAAAAACTCCTTCTAGCAGACGTACCTCTAAGATAGGAAAATAAATTCAGTTAAAAGCATAAATTTTGCAGATTAAATTAAAGCGAGTTTCAATTGATAATAGAACATGATCTTAATCATACTTACCATTGTCATCATGATCATAATAATGGTAACAGTTTATAACATTGTAAAAGTTAGGTAATTGCTGTGAATTCAATGAGGGTAATGAACTTTGACCTTGTTGCAGACCCATGAACAGAACCCATCCATTTACATGGTGTCGCTTCATCGTCCAGTATTTTGGCTTATGGTTTCGCTAGCCCCCCCCCCCTTATTTTTGACAAAAAGGCGTTGTAAGTTAAAATCTGTTAAGGAGCTGAGAAGTGGGAGGATGGGACAGAAGTGCTAATGATCACGCCTCTTTCTGTCGCGCCACCACGGATGAGTCACCTCACCACGGCGGCAGTGACGCGCACAGCGGCGGCACGGGCCTCCGACAGCTCGCTAATGTCACCCCCCCCCTCCCCCGCAGGCAAAAAGGAAGAATGTCCCTGGGCATGTCTGACGAACAAATGTGAGAACTGCTAACTCCACTTTTTAGTTTAAATATATCATCACACGTTGCGACGGAGAAGTACGGATCCTTCCAGAGTCATCAGCCATGGGCTGGTTTATTACTCCAGCGGATTATAATGCACTGCAGTTTAAAATGTCAACATATTTTGCCATTTTATTTCATTTTTTCCTACATATTTTAGTCGATGCTATTATGCAATGTGTATTTACATATTACATATTTTAATCTAACCTGCAATTAAGGGTTATTCCCTGCCTTGCAGCCCTTGTTTCCAGGACAGGCTTTGTGTCCTCGTGACCTTGCCTAGGACAAATGGTTATGGGAATTACCAAATATTTTCATCTATTTTCACAAAGTTCTTCTTCCTGTGTATTAATTCATATCATTGTAAATATATTATTTTATTATTAATAATAATCATCTTTTTATATAGTACCTTTCATACATTAAAGGCAGCCCAAAGTGCATTATATTGAGAATAGAAATGAGACAATGAGACGAGCAACTAAACAGTCTTAATCTTAATCTTAATCTTCATGCCATTTGCTGCCCCGTTACGGTATATCGCTGCATGTGTGTGACACCGGCCGAAATGAAAAGGAGCTGCGGAGATCTCTCCCCACTGCTCTGTTCGCGTATCTACTCAGTCTGTGTGTTTTTGTTCGGGTCCCTGAGTCTAGGAGGAGGCGCTTGACCCTCTGGTGCAGGACAGCAGCTGTTGTTTTCCTCCAGCGAGTGATATACGCACATCCAGAGCCGCGTTTACACAGGCGCTGTCTGCTCGGATGGGCGTCCTTCGTAATCAGAGAGCGGCCTCGCACAGGAATTCCGACGTTTCCGTCTGTCGCAACGCGATCTGCAAATGCAGTTTGGAACCTGTCGGCCAAAGGAGCCCTGTACTGTGTACGTCAGTCTGATTACAGAATCCCATTTCGTCGGCAATAATGTGACTAAATTCCAGGCTCCAGCAACCTATTAAATGCACCCGTCCTCCCAGCTCATCTGTGGCTCCTCACCACAAAGAAATAACCTTGAGAAGCCAATTTTATTCTGCTTTAAAAATCCCTTTCATTTTGTGAAACTGAATACCATAATCTTTCTCCTGCAGCTTTTCATGGGTAATAGCTATTATTTCCAAATTTAGCCCAAATGATGTTTTAGCTTTTCTTGTCTTGTCTCTTCCTGAGTAGCCTGGACATTCTCTAATATGAATTAAGTTTTTTTTTCTAGTTTTTTTTAGGTACAAATTAAATTATAAAAGCTCATGGTGATGAGGTAGGTGGTGATGTATGTGGATATGTGTGAATTGATGACACTGCTGGTGCTAACAGCTCAAATTTTTACATCTGTATATTTGTATATTAAAGTTTCTAAACTTACTTCTCTACTATAATACAAATTGGTGGCTACTTGGTAACTTATGGGATATTCTGATAGTTTTGTATTGTCTTTGAAGGACTTATCTCCCAGGACAACGCTGGGAAGAGCTTTGTTGACCATTAATCTGATAGTTTTGTCAAAACTGACTTAATCAGCTTAAACCCTTTTTACCTTTTTTCTGCAGTTATGTATTTTTGAAGCTATCTAGGTTACCTGCCTCGCTGAAGGGTGCCTTACTCAACAGCCGGCCTCTCCTGAGATGGAACTGGCAGCTGGTAGATTGCAAAGCGGCGTTCTGCCTGCGGTAATTCATAATACTCAGCGTAGCTGGACCTGAAGGCGCCCTCATGGCTCTTACTTTTTTTTTGTATTCATAAGAATAAAATGGGAATAGTCAAACCAGGGTATTTTAAGCCATTTCCATTATGTCATCAGTCTTTTTGCTGTGCAGGTTCTTTTCAATCCTTTCTTTTTCTGTTTTCTTAATTAGCTTGTTTACTGGGCAGTTTCGCTAAAATATGAGTGAAACCAGTGGTTTTGTTATTTTTTTATGCATGTGATAGTGAAATTTACTTGCATTTAAAAAAAAAATACAGAAGTCCCAGAGGCCTGGGCTAATTTATGGATGAATATATGGTTATTTGTGTAATTCACTAGACCTTGTGTCTGATTCCCAATTATTTACATAACTTCTCCTTCTCTTTTTCTGAAATTTAGTACTAATGAGCCTTTAATGTCAACTTTGTGGCTAAATAATATTCTTTAAAGGCTTTACTTGTAATTGCCTCAATTTACGAGTAAATTTATGTATTTTTAGTTTTTATTTCTAAAAGAATGCGACGTGGATGCTGTCTGCTACGATACATTATAGGATGCCTGTAGTTTAAGATGCCGACCGTCCAGCAATGCATAGTGCCAGGAGACAGGAGCTTCCTAGCAGGGAAATGGCATGAAATACACCGTCACTGAGGCTTCTGCTCTCTCTGCATCACTCATTGTTAGTTTTATGCTCGAAAATGGAGTGTAATTTAACTATGGGTGAGATCATTGTTCCCCTTAAGCCTCTTAGCGGTAAAATATTCATGTTCTAGTTTGGAGAAACAAATCTCTGATGATAAATGTAAAAGAATGAAGTGGGGGACTTCTGATTACAGGCGGAGGACTTTTCCTCATTCAAGTAATTTCGCACTCTGCAAGACGACCGGAAGGGTGGTCTGCATTCTCTTCTCTTCTGCGTGTGCTGGGTCTGTCCCGACCGCAGTCATGCTGGGCTGCAGCAGTGAGCAGAGCACCCTACAGATGGTCTTCCCTCTCAGCTGTTACCCAGTAATCTCATCTCGATACACATTATACCAAGTAATACAATATATTAAGATTTCAACAGGCGGAACGGGTGAGGTGCTCCCAAGCCGGGCTGTGACTCTATTTTCATTCTTTGAGACGAGAGGTGACCTTGATTAATGCTATGGAGGGATTGAATGAGGGGGACGTCTTTTCTGTTTTGTCTTTGCGTGTGGCGTGCCATTTAAGGCCGTCCGGCTCGTCACTGGCAAGCCACGGGTACGTCGTCGGCCGTGGGATGTTCATCATCAAGCTAAGGCCATACAAAACGAAACTGAAAATCACTGTTATTTTACATGTTTCCCATTGTTTGTTTATTTCTTATTATTGTCTCTGTGACTCAGCATAACAGTAATTCAGTTGCTATTCCCATGGATCTTGGTAAATATGCTTTATGACACATGAATCATACCAGTATATGTAACAAAATATGCAATATTTATTTCTTTTATCACCCCACCACTTTTTTTAAACCTTATTTCTTACCCATTTGCATCAGCTGACGTTTCCTTGTTTTGCCAAAATGACTTGTATCACTCTAAACACTAAGCAAATGGAATTCAAATGCCCCGCTTGTAGATCTAGCCCTGACAGAACATGTGAATGATCTTATTCACCACTTGACACAGTGTGATTCCTCCTAAGCCTAAGTAAACACTGCCCTGGATTCTGGATTGCAAGCTTCTTAGAGCACCCGCTGTACACTCCTTTAGGGGATGCGTTTGATGATGCATGTATCCTATGTTTTAAAATGTTAGCCTAACAAGTTTATAGTCACCCCAATACTCATCTGCAATAGCACATTAAAAGTGTTAGTTGCATCATAGTTTGAAAAGAAAGTGCATCTCGACACAGAGAAAATGTGTGACTAGGTGGAGGTTGGTCGGTTTGTGCCTGTTTGGTCTGCCAGAGTGTGCTCGTTTCTGTGTCCAGAGGGGCTGTGGCCCAGACGGGAAGGACATAACTATCCAGGAGCGACGGCTTCACGTGGGGGTGCACAATGGCTGGGGCTTCCTGAGTCGGCCCCAGGTGGTGCTGCTGGAACCCGAGCCCCTTGCCTCCAAGGGCCTCCGGCAGACAGGGAGCCTTCCACGAGGATCCCTCAGCAGGTCCAGGTGCGTTTGATCTTCCCTGCCCTCCTCTGAGCCCCAACATCTCACCCTCCTTACTGACAGAGCCAGGGAATGCTGAGAATCCAGCCAGCCGCCTCGGCATAATGCTATTGGCCGCAAATGAGGCAGTTTCAGCTTTAAATTACTTGCATGCATTTAAAATGACTTTTTTTGGTTTTCAGTTATGATTAACACCTATACGAGGCAGCTTGATGTACACTTTTAAACAACAGATAAACTGACACAAATCTAACATACCATTAGTCATCTAGTCTACTGCATTGACATCAGGCCTGAGTTTGGTGCCTTCGTCAGCTAAGTGACTGTCAAGGTAATTGTTGCTTTGAGTGATAGTCACAGTGACTGTAAAAGGCAGATCTGACAGTAATGACAGGGTACCAGAAAAGTGCCTAACGGTGATGATACTTTGCGCATTTCTCACTTGCAGTCCCACGATAAAGACTAAACATCCTTTTCGAATTGAATAATTAGGCTGCGCTCCATTCTGTTGTCCCCACACAGCTATTCTGCATTCATTTGATAACTCTAGAATGGGTAGATATATTTCCTTGCTCTCATCCCATTACCATTACAGTGTTTGAGAGTGGTCTCCTGAATAGCGCTGCGTAGGTAGTAATTAGGTGGTTGTTGCGCAGAGCCCTTTGCTGGGCTCCGTAGTAACACTTGTCACTTTGTGTCTAAGTGAGCAGAAGAACCTCAGCTAACGGCCCGGTGGCCGAATGTGCCCCTGCATTATTGGGAGAGCCTTGCTGTAAATGTGTCACTGATGTACCACCTGGGTTTCACTGCTGTCCTAAATACTAAGCTGTATAACCCCACATAATCGTCTTCTCTGAGGGACTCCCAAAGTTGGGCCGAACTGTATGAAAGTGACTGGTGGTACATGAACAGTGTTAAGTGAAAAGAAAAAAAAAAAACACACCAGGGAACATGAATACTGTGTCCGAGCAGTCCGATGGCGCGCGCCACCGAGAAGCGAGCGCCACTGTGACCAGTCTGCCTCCTCGGCTTGTCTTTGTGTGCTCCAGTGCTCGCTGTCAGGTTCTGGGCCTACGCAGCCGTCTGCAGCTGAAAGAGATGGTGAATCACCCCGCCTTTGGCGTCGTCTTCCAGCTGGAGTACGTCTTCTCAGCTCCCCTCGGCGGAGACAGCAAGGTAGCAGAAAGCCTCCATCTGCGGAAGTGACTAACTGCAGTTAGCAACAGGTAGTATAGCAGCTAAGTAAGTGGGTATGTATCCTGAGGGCGGCCTCTCCCAGAATGCTTTGTGCTGTGCTGCCAACGGGTGAGACATTCCAATCGCTCAGATTAATCTAAATATCTCTCTATTAATTAGGTGGAAAAACGAAAGTTGTTTTGGATTAAAGCAATATTTAAGCGACTGAACGTGAGGAAAACATAGCTGTGGAGTTGCCCAAGCGTGTCTTTGTTGTGAGTCTATGCGTTTTACGCAGAATTTTTTTCCCCTTCCCTGCTCGTAGAGTTTTCCCAAAGGAAATTAAAGTGCTGTGCTCACTCAGCCCACCTCGGTAAATAACCACACAGGGGAAAGCAGTCACGGATATGCTGAATCCAGGCGGCTTAGAAGGCCATGCACAGTCTTTCTGGATTTATTCAGCTCAGGTTGCGTCCCCGTAAAACCTTGTGTTCATGTGGAAGCAGATTCCCCTCATGCAGAACCTCTTCTCTACCTCGGCCGCTGAAAACCAGAGGAGTTTGTGGCATGAAGGCAAGCAAAAAAACAACAGCAAAATAGAAACGCATCAAGGACATTTACGCAGAGAGAAATCATTATTCATTGTTTTTTTAAAATTTTATTTTGTTTATTATTTTTTTAAGTTTTAAGGGGTAGGTTCCACCAATTATTTGTGTTGGTGGAGATTAGCCAGAATAGGTTTAAGCCTAGAATTTTTCACTGTGCTTTTTTGTTTTGCTTCATGAGCAGCAGACATGTTGAGCCCATAATGTCCTCTTGTCAGTATGTGGGCCAACTGTATACCAAAAAAGAAAGCTCTACTTTTGAGGCCGACTCTTAAAGGTCAGTGTACTCTGTACTCAGCGACTGTAGGAATGTGTGTCTGGCTCACTACTTGTGTTTTGGGTTGTTTCTGAAAGCCGGGTGTCAGATGCCCGGGAGACTGGTAGAGGAAAGAGTCTCATTAAGCGAATCTGGGTGGGTGGGTCCTCATGCAGGCATCTCATTAAGCGAATCTGGGTGGGTGGGTCCACATGCAGGCATCTCATTAAGCAAATCTGGGTGGGTGGAGCTAAAGCATAAAGTCTGGGTGGGCGGAGCTAAAGCATAAAGTCTGGGTGGGCGGAGTAAAATTGTAATATCTGGGCGGCTGCCCTCCCTGGTCTCATTCGCATGCAGGCAGACACACACACACCCAAGGGGGCAACCACCTGCCTGCCATACTGCATGTATCTTTTATAAGGCTTCTGGTACTTATACTTACATCCCTAGGTGTGTTGTAAACATCTACACAATGTCTGTCAGGCAGGTGAGATGCGTTGACTTGTGGCTGCGACTAATCAAGGTGGAAGTATGTGCCGCATGCTGAGGAGAGCGCTGTGATCAATCCGAATACGGGCCTGCAATATTAATAGCTGTTATTCCGGTGTCTTTTCTCCTAGGCAAATACTACGTGTGAAGAGCTTGTTATTTACAGAGACTTTTTGTCAGACAGAATTCAAACAAATTGTATGTCACCATTTGAAATGGAAGAAGCGACCAGACTTCTGTCGATGTGTGGAGGCGCGGTCCACAGTCTGCTCTCACATGGCATGTAAAACCAGGAACCACTTATTATCTTTATTGTCAAAAATAAGGGGGGGAAAACAGAGTTCCTGATTGGCTGCATTGTTAGATGTATCATTTGAAACATTAGTTGTGTATATATGGTACAAATGGCAGTGAAACATTCCGAATGGTTTTTGTTTCGTTTTTTACTGTCCCAGATTGCCTCACTTATCTGCCGTAACCATCATGCCACATATGATTTTGTTACAAAATGCATTCATTTCCAGGAAGGCGTAATGGTTCTCCTGTTGGCTTTCAGAGAATTGCCTCCCTATTTAGTGCTGGGTTGGGTGATTTCCACAGTCGGGGGAAGGCGGCTGTTTCTCCAGTTCCTTCACGAGTTGCTTTTATTTTCTGAATACTTGTAGCTTATTGCAAGGAGCATAATCCAAGCAATAAAAATACCATGAGCATTATCATATAGAGAAGAACCTTGGCTGTGCTGTGGGAAATGCCTGGCGAGGAGGATTTGGTCGTATTGAAGCCTCTTCTGACGGATGGCTGATTGCTTACGCTCTGTACAGCATTTGTGCCTCATATCCCTCCCTGGATGATGCCTAGCTGTGATGGCTAAGCACCAGTAGATGGAGCTGTTTCATGAAAAACCAGCACATGCCGTGGCCCGCCGTCACATTCCCAGACTCGCCGTCACATCCCCAGACTCGCCGTCTGTGAAACGGAATTAAGGTGTTTTTATTCGCTTTTTAAAGGCTCCCCTTTATTCTTTAAACACGATTCAAGCTTAATTGTTAATGTGCTGAATTTAGTTTGTATATTACATAAAATGAGAGTTTGCATATCCTGAAATAATCCCTTTTGGGCATTTTAATAGAAAAGAACAGTACTAATTTGGATTGGATATTAAATTTTTTTACTAATTGAT
Source organism: Mormyrops attenuatus (assembly GCA_026777985.1). Lineage (NCBI taxonomy): Eukaryota > Metazoa > Chordata > Actinopteri > Osteoglossiformes > Mormyridae > Mormyrops > Mormyrops attenuatus. The sequence goes on along the minus strand of JAODKC010000107.1, from coordinate 1,193,856 downwards.
TTCAGGCATCTTATTCTTGTGTATTTTTGACCAAGCTGGCGGTGGCCCAATATTGGAAATTCTGTCTCTCAGCATGTAATATGATCAGCAATATTTTGCAAACTTCAGAGAAAATTAGATTTTCCAAGGTACCAGTTAAATTGTTCCATAACCCTTTTGCTATCTTCTTGACATGCAAAATTCTTAACGTTTTTAATATCCCCTTAATTACTGCATGTTTTTAATATTTTTTTACATTTTGTGTGTGCAATGACTCTTCATGCCCAGATAGGGAACTGGTGGGGAAAATGAAAATGCTGGAAATAGTGAAGCGTGGTTTGAGGGGGCAGGAGTTTTCCCATCTGCTGCTACCGCAAATGGGTTAAAATAATCCCCAGATGTGGAGCAAGGAGTGCTTAAAAATGCTTGACCTGCTTCTTTGTTTTTCTCCCATCACTGTGCTGTTACATCTATATATAAGACGCCTCTTAATGGGATGAGAGGCCTAGTTTGAAGAGAAAATGAGATATGCAGATAGTCTGAATCAATTAAAGTGAAGAGTAGCTAACGTGCTGTAAAGGGCCATTGGGCTGCTGCTCGACAGTGATCGCTGTAATGCAAACAGGCTGTGATACCGTGCTGGTGGGTCACATGACTGGCGGAAGAAATTCTACATTTTGCTCTGTCAATAAAATTGATTAGGTTTGCAGAGTAGGGTATTTTAGCAAGTTTCTGGTCTTTGCTTAGGTGTTGCTGAAGACCTGACACATGTGTGGTGACATCAGGAAAAGACCTTGGAGCTGGGCTCTTGACTCAGCTCTAATTTGTGTGAGAACCTCAGTGTTTAGTTGAGACCTATCAGACTTTAACAGATATTGGCTTGTTATCCTGAGCTAACTTCTTGTGGAGAGCACTTTCACGATACCTTTTTGGTTGGTGTAAACGTGAACCACTCCACATGGGCCTATGGCACCACACAAGTAAGTGTAGCTCATTGAACTTCATTTGGAAATACAAAAGGAAATAGATATGTGAGAACGTCCTGTCTTTTCTCATGGCCTTTTATCCAAGCCACACTGCAAAAGAAATGATCAAAGTTAAGTGTAAATGGAAATACAAATAGCACCACTGATTGAAATGTTCTCCCTGATTTTATTTTATTTTTTTACATTTTTATTCTTAGCCAAGATGTTGGGTTTTTTATTATTTTGAGTGCTTTGCTTCTTCAGAATTCTTCAGAAAAATGTCAAGCAGCTTTCTTTGCTTAAAAAAAACACCTATTTATTCCCAAACAGTGATATATTTTTCCCCCTCCACCGTACAAATGAATTGTTTTCATCCCCCTGGCCATCTGGTCTTCTGGGTCTGACCCTATTAGACATAACGGACAGCTTTGTGGGAAGCAGGTCAGCTTGCTGTCACCATCAGGAGCAGCCACAATCCGGTGTTAATGGAAGCTAAGCGCAGAGATACGGTGCCGAATCGGCCGTGAGTTTCGCCGGTGAACACTTGCTGGACGTGTAACGGGCCGCTCGTCTTACCACGACTTCCGCTGCTAGGACACTGTTTTGCGTCTGCTCTAGATCAGATAGCTGGATTTTGCTTTTTTTGTTGAATGTGTGTTCGTGGTGAAATTATAAGGATAAAACTTGCTGCTGTGGCTGGTGTGTTTTTGTAAATGGGGAGACCCCCCCGCAAGCTATGACAGAGATGAAACCGAAAACCGAAACTTTGACAGCTGAGATCACCCTGGGCTCACTTTAATTGGTATCCTTATGTGTAGCACTTGGTGTTACTTGTGGAGACTGGTGCTTTTTTGGAAGGAAATAGGCATGATGAAGCCACTGACGAGCTCCCTTTTGGCTCCAGTCTCGGTTTTAATTCACAATGTTTAACTTCTGATAAACTCGAGTGACAGCGACACATTTATTGAGATTTATCCAGAGTGACAAGTTTTGTGTAATATGCTGTGGTGAGATCAGAGCTGAAACGCCACCACACTGTGATAAAATGGCTGTGTACAGGGATCTGGGGAGCTGCTTTTTGATTGGGAAACATTTGATAAAATAAAAAAGCAGAAAGGGATTTAGCAGGAGCTTAGGGAGGCGTGCTGCTGTCTGAGTGAGCTGAAGTGCTTTGTTGGGCGTCTTTGAAAGCCTGCAAGGTGCAGGGTTACGCCCCTAATATATTTAGCACTTAAAATTGCATTAACCATGTAAATGCCTAACTTTTATTTTCATGTGTATGGTTTCACTCTTACAATATATAACCTTTAAACTTGCCTTATGCACACCCTTAGATTAAGTAGTGAAATGAAAATGATCTGCCATAATTAAGTAATTTTACACTGAAAATCCGAAACAATTTCCTATGATCAAAATTCACTTGTCATCTAAGATCTATGATGGAAAAGTTTATCATGTCTGTATGATGCTGTGGGAAAAGGTAATAAATAGTGGCATTTTACCTAAAACAACGTTATTTTAAAGCTGTACATTTTTATATACTGTGCACTACCAAAGTGAAAAGTTTTTGCACGCGCTGATATGTCTCACTTAACATTCACTGAAAGTACACTCAATATTTTTTGCATATGTACATATAAATTCACAGTATGTTCACCATTTGAGTACCTTTATTAGCAATAAAATGTCATATCTTTGATTCATCAAAGTAACCTCCTCTAGCAGTTATAACCGCAAAGAAATTTAAAGGCATTCTTTCTACAAGGGACATTAAATACTGCTCTGTTTCATGGGATGAAACGGTTAACTAGTGCATTTAAGGTTAAAGGACAGCCTAGAATTTAACTCTGCCATCACCACACGACCAGTTCCATGTTTTTAGGAAACTTTTAACTTTTTATTTGACTTATATTTTCATTGATAGTTGTTCACTCAACTTTCCAATGCTTAATAAGAATTTAAAAAATCTGCAGTTTATTAAATAAATGTAAAAGTGGTAAAAACCTGTGGTGTGCAAAAACTTTTGACTGGAAGTGCATAAATCGTTATGCTAAAAAATGTTTTATGAATCACTATGTTGATGTGTACACGGAGCTACAGTTATCCATCTGGGTTTTTACATCCTCACCATGAGCCTCTGAAGAATGCTTGGACCCGAATTCTGCATTTTATTAATGAGGCAACTGAATTGCTGGTGGATGTGAAATGAGCTGGAGGTCCGGAGAGGAGTCTAAGGACCAGACATACAACCCCCAGAGAGCCGTTATAAAACCAGCCGATAAGCACTTCGACAGTCACCCAAAACCCGGCCTTCTTCCTATGAGATTGCAAGGATTCTGACGTTCAACTTGTACCTGTACTTTGTTTTCTTTTTCTTTCCCTTTTTGAATATTTTTGCAAAGAAACACATTTCTAATGTTGAGACAGTTACATGGTCAGCAAGAAGCCACCAAGCCAAGATGATCTTCAGAAGATAAGTGCTCCCTACGTGAAATCTTCCGTGTCTGAGATCATGTCTTGCCCAGGATCAAGGGCTGGATGTGGATTTAAGTTTGCTGCTGTGGTCCTGGAGTCCTGGAGTTTTCCTCTCAATTCATCCCTTGTTATATCAAGTGAAAGCTTCCATAGAACGGCTTCTTTAGCGCTTACTGGCTAGACGCTGCAGGTTTACCTAGACCTCATGTGATAGTTGCTTCGGATTTATCTGACCAGAACATCTGCTAGGCAGCTAAATAATGAACACACGCTGGGCGGCCCGCGTGGAGCAGCCTGTCCGTCTTCAGGTGGATCAGCCCTTACATCCCAGTCCTGCATATATATAAAAATGCATATGTGTGCATGTTTAGATTCTTAACAAAGGTGTGTGTGTGTGTGTGTGTGTGTGTGTGTGTGTGTATATGTATGCTAAGAAACTGAAGTATTATTAAAAGCCCTGAATTATCTTAATGATATTTCTTTTTTGGTTATGTTCCCTGATTTTTGAGCATTTTGTCTCTCCTGTGAACAACATACCAACTCCGGCAGTCTGTCTATTGTATTATGATCTCGTACTCATTACAGTACGCGTTAAAGCATAACACCCCACTCC
>JAODKC010000107.1:1171153-1186723 GCA_026777985.1 Mormyrops attenuatus | reverse complement strand
AAAGGTTGGATTTTTCTCATTTTTTCAGTGTGAGATGAAGCTAGTTCAGTAAATGGTGCATTTTTTCTAACCCTTTTAAAATCTTCACAAGGGGTGCCAATAATTGTGGAGGGCGCTGTATGTCATTTACCGTTTTTGATGAATGAATGATACGCCTCCCACATTGAAACAGTGTAAAGGTACAAAACTGGGAGATGGATATAGAAGTATTCTATGGATCATAGTGAAGTCAAATAGTAAGAAGGATCAGACACATCAGAGATACCAACTGGTCATGAGACCCTGAGAGAACTGCCAGCAGTTACGGCCCATGTTGATCTAAGGGTCTCCGTTAATCTGGGCTTGTGAGCAGAAGGAAAGAAAGTTCTTCTCAGCTTGGTTGAAAAATCCAAAAAAGCCAAATCCCCATAGAGTTATATGGAGCTTGATCATATAAAGACAGCTGTCCAAATTTTATCTAACGGGTTGGAACCCTATTCCAGAAGACTCTGAGGTTGTTATTCACTTAGGTCTCTCTTCATATGCCTTTAATATATCAGTAACTCCCTCAGCAAGCAAAACGATGGGGAGTCTGATGTCTAGATTGACTGGGAGAAAACCTTAACTTGAATGCAAGGTGGAGCTGACATGCAGACAGGCATACATGTATCCTAGCAGGATTCTCTGTTACCTTGTTAGTGTGGGATTTTGGATAAGTGATGACTGTTGGACAAATTGAATATGGCCAAAGCTGGTAATATGCTTAGTAAAATTTGATATATATTTATATATATTTTTTTTTTTACAAAATTGTATGCATAAAGTAAATATAAAACTGAAGTTCCCACTTCGTTGCCTGCATTTTGTATATGTCTAGCTGAAATTATTGAAATGTTGTACCTATGTTTCAAAAGCCTTACTGAGTATTTCAAAAATACTGTCCAAAATGATTATAGATAGGAAGAGTTTATTTTACAGTAAAATTGTTTCAGAAGCAGAATGACTTTAAAAATGTATCATAAGAGAGAACTGTCCAAAAGTCGCTTTGGGTTGCATTACATTACATGGATTCAGTTCAGGTACGCAGAACTTTCAGGACCTGTACCTGAGATTCTGAGGACAAACAGAACGATTAGCCTTCGAAGGATTGGCAGCGTTTCTCTGCTTGGCTAACGCTGGTAAGTCTGTGTGTGAATGAGTTATGTATTTATTGCAGTTCTTTGAAGGTGGTCTTAGTAAAACCCAATATAATAAAAGAGATGTGCTGTCAAGATAATTATTTTAAGTCTCAGTTTTCATGTTGGAGTGAGCATAGTAAGCCTAGGAAAACTACAGTGCTAATAAGATTTATGCCATTTCCTCCCTGTGCATACGTGGTAATCTCTTTGACATCGGGCACTTGCGTATCTAAGGTCAAAGTTAAAAAATAAATATATAAATGAATAAAATCGTCTGCTAAACAGCCTCGACAGCTCCAGATGCGTAATGAGTTTTACTTCTGGGGAGCATTGAAGTCGTGGATCGTTATTTCGTGCTTGTTGGCTGAAACTCTAATGCTCAGCCCTGGAGGGTGGAATTCTGAGTGCCCTGTTTATCCTCTGGAGAATAGTGCCGTATAAATAATAAAAAGTGAGTTGGATTTTAATCAGGATTGTGTCACTCCACCCCCTCTCCCCAATCCTGACATCAACCCCCGACAGAGTAAAATCCTCTCACTGTAATCATGAGCAAAATGGGAAACGGCAATGTCTACCCCTTAAATGTGTCGCTCCTTAAAATGATATAGCACACTTTGAATTGTATCCAGTGTAAATTGCAAAAATGCATTTGTGAAGATTACATAAACTGTCCTTTGTAGATCCTGTCAGCTACCTTCATGAAGTGGCTCTGTTTCCTTGGATAATCTCACAATTTATTGCTTATTTGCTTATGGCTATAAGTGGCTCACAGTAAATGGCTTAACAGTTGAGTTTACTTACTTTTACTGCAGGACCTTTTAACAGAAGCAAGGTTAAGTTAGGTACTTGTCTTAAGGGCTGAAATACCTGGAGATCTCTGGGAGTGAAACTGCATCATTTTTGGCAGCCATCCTTGTCCTTATCTGCTTTGCTGTTTTCTTGTATACTTGCAAATTCAGTTTCATAACAAAGAACTACTCAAAATTAAAGTAGGCTTTTGGGCAAGTTTTGTATCCAGGAATGAGGCCCAAGAGATGGATGTTGAGCCATAGATCTATTTATAAAATCAAACGAAAGGTTTGTGATCCTTTTGAAAATACCTGGAGTTTGGTAGGAATGGCTCTTAAAGAGGCATGGTAACGCAGTGGTTTGCACCAGGGTCGTGGGTTCGAAGCTGTGCTTATGTTTTGTGAGGTTTGTAGATGCTCCCCTCATCCTGCAGGTTTGTTTCTGCAGTCCAGAGACACTGATAGAGATGACAAAGAGTGACATAGTGGACACTTGAGTGTGTTTGTGCCATGCAATGTACTAGTATCCTGTCCAGGGTGCAGTGCAGCCATGTGTCCTTTACCGCCTGGGCTCTGGCCAAGATAAAAGCTTAAAAGATGCATGGGTGGCTCCTAAAATGTGATCCTTATCGGAGTTATATTAATGAATATAGGCTTTCTAACAAACACAGTATTTTTCTTATTTTTATTGAGCAAATGGTTTAAGCAATTAAGCTAATTGATGGAAAAGTATGTGAAGCTGTAGAATAGTGATCTCTTTGAAGAGGGTAATTGGATTCAGGTGTTACAATCAAGATTCAGCCTGCCCTGCTATATACAAGTCTACACAGTTTGGGTTACATGATCCTTACACCAACATTTTATTCCATTGCAACATGGCCATATCAAAGTAGATTTTTGAAGACCTCATATGTTGAGTTTCATACAAGTGTTAAAAAGGATTATATGATTATAAATGTAATAATTTCAATAGCAATTGATAGTAATCACAGTAATAGCACAGCATCCAGTGCGGCAGTGCAGAGGAACTGTAGGGTAAGAGCAGAGGACCAGCAGACACCTTATCAACTCTCCAAAATCTCTGTTCATGCCAAAAACTGTACATTCACATTTACTGCATTTAGCAGATGCTCTTATCCAGAGCGACTTACATTTTTCTCCAATCAGGGACAGTCCCCTGGAGCAAGGTGGGGTTAAGGGTCTTGCTCAGGGAGCCAATGATGGTAGTGCCAAAGGTGGGACATGTACATGGAAGAGCACCACAAAAATCATTGCTTTCCAAAAACAAAAATAAACGTCTTTGCTGAACATTTCAAGTTTCCAAAAGACCTGGAATGTTCTATAATGCTTTTGGAAGTTTTGTGGATGGATGAGAGAACATTTTATGTTTAGGGGACAAAAGGCACTGCACATCAATGGCAAAGCCTCATCCCAACCATGAAGCATGGTGGAGAGGGAGTGTCATGCTGTGGAGCTGACAGGGCCTGGATAGCCTGCTGTCATTGCGGGAACAATGAATTGAAAACTGTATAATGAAATTTTACTTAATGCAGTAAATCAGCAACAGAATGACTTCAACAGAAGGAATTGTGTTCTGGAATTGGTCAAGACAGAGTGTAGACCTCAACCCATTGTTTTGTAGGGAGGAATGGTCTAAAATTCTTTATATCCATTGTGTAAGACTGATCCGTAGCTGCAGGAGACCTTTTATCTAGATCAGTGGTTCTCAACCTTTTTTGCACCGTGACCCAATTTTTACTCTCTCAGCTCAGTCGTGACCCTATATCAAGTATAGATTTTAATTAACACGCACACAGCGCGCTCTGCAATTTACGCCAATCAATGCCTATCGCATAAATCTGATTGGATGTGCCAGTGAATTCTAAATTAAGCATCTGTGGTTTGACTTTTTGGTTTGGCTGAGGGTTCTCTAGTTTTGCGATAAGCATTTGCAGACCCAAGACCCGTTTGTATAGGTTAATTCTACGATTAGGCTGGGAAAGCTGATCGTGGATCAGCATAGGAGCTTGCTGGTTTTAAAATGTTACTTTTCCAGCTCTGCCCCGCGACCCTTTCAGAACTTGCCAAATTTGGGTCGAGAATCAGGTTATTCCGATTGCAAAGCTAAAAATGAACCTGGGGGAAAAGATTCTTTGCGCTGGTTTCTTTCCTCACATGGCAGACCCACATAAAAAGGAGGATCCTCAGAGACTTTCTTTTTGCACGACCCACTGTCCTTAGGCTAACCTAAATACGCTACCAAAAGTTGTGATACCTTGTAGCAGATGGTCAGTAAGCATCCACTTGTATTTCATGAGGACATTACCCTTTATGGGACAATAGAGAAGGGGATGAAAGAAGTGCAGGATGGCTTCATGCTAAAAATGAGACAGCCCCATCGACATATCTGTGGAGGCTGGAAAAGCCTGCCATTCAGAAATAGCCCCCATCAGTCATGGAAGGCAATGTTCAGCCCGGCTCCTCCGAGAATCGATCGGGGGCGCAGGCCGTAGTACTCCGAGGCCTGCTTACTAAATTTATCTGACATTCTGTTCTATGCTGTGCCTCACACTCTGCTGGCAACAACATCAAACTTTCATGAGGTAATACATGATGGTCTATACAGTCTAAACCATGTATTTTTATACATATATAAAGGTTTCTCATCTTTAGATTTTTCAAACTGATAAAATTACTGACTCAGTTTTTAAACTTGTGTTTTTTGAATGGAAACTTTTGGAAGTGAAAAGAAATGATGATACTTGATCCCCTTGAGGAAACTCTTCTGGTCTGTCCCGTCTTTGCTCTCCATGACACAGAGACAAGTCGTACATTACACACGGAGAAGTCATACATTAACCATGGATCATTCACTGAAGTCTGTCTCAACTTGACGTAGTGATATGGATGAAGCAGATTTTTTTTCTTTTATTCAGTATAGAGAATAACATTGGACTAAACCCTAGAAAAGCTACAATAACAATTTCAGTGCTTTGGGCAGTGAGAAAGTTCAGGTTAAAGCTTCAGTAACTGCTATGAAATGTACTTGAATTTCTTTGGTAGAATATCCAGCTGCTGAAGCAGGTTAGAAGTGCAAGAGCTGTCTCTGTATTTTCTGTAATTGGGTACCAACTTAGATGCACACTTCAGACATTTTAAGAAGCTCTATGTATTTATAAATAGCTGGGCGGCCCTGGTTTTATGGCCCGCGTTCCATAATGTGTCCCCTGGAACATCTGAGCATGCTCCTTCATAATGAGTGGTGAAGGTGGAATTAGTCTCCTGGAATTCATCTGAAAGGACACCGGGGGCCATCAGGCAACCATCTTGCATGATCCGAAGGAGTCCACGCATGGGAGATTGAAATGGGATTCTGCACAGGCTTTCCGTTGAGTGTGCCTAATTGACTGTTCCTTCAAACTGCATTTAAGAAACATTTAACCAACGTATTGCCACCAGTGTTGATATTATCTAATTTAAAGGTTCATTTTGTTCATATCAGTATAATGTAGCAGACGTTCCTTCATCCTAATGTCCAGTATTTGAGTATTACAATATGTGCATTCTGTAGTATCCAGTTAAATCAGCATACGTCTCTTCTTATGTATAAAGATTGGTTACTTTTACATTCAGTTAGCAGATACTTTCATCCAAAGTGACAAACACATGAGCCAGATGACAAAAATCCATCTACAGCTATCAAGGACTTGCGCACATATGCTGCTGGACTGAGCTTTCAGTGATTGACCGAAGACACGATATTTTGGGGGAAAAGGAGTTTTACAAACACTGCAAATATACACACAAATATCTCCCCAGAGAGACACTGAATCTAAACGCAATACATGAAAGTGCGGAAGAGCAGCTAGCGGAACCATGCAAGCCCCGTTAAGGTTAGATCAGGAGACTGTCTTGATCTGCCTGACACCGGATGACACCGTGATGAGCTGTGAGCACCAAAGAGGATGCATCCATCAGCAGTGCTGTGTAAGCTTGCGTCATCCCAGCACCTCATGGGAAATTCCTCCAGTGCCGAAAGCATGGCTGTGAGCTGCTACGGAGAGTCGCGACTCAGAGGGCAGAGTCACGTTCGGCTGCTGTAAAGACTGTAGCACCGTTAGACTCTAGCTGTGCCTAACAGACTGCTTTTGCATGTTCTTAGAAGGACATGTTTTGCTTGACAACAGTGCAGGCAGGATTACCTCATACAGGGTGGCCGACTTCGGTCAGCCGGCCGGAGTGAGATTTTCAATTCAAAACAAGTCTGTAGGGTTTGCAAACTACTGCAATGTTTTTGACGTGGTCAATTTTACGTTTATAATGGAATGATATAGATCTGCTGTACGATTTCCTGCGTGAGCATGAGAGTCTGAAAGCGAGAGGGTCACACCAGATGAGTGAGAGTTGGCAGCCCCGGTGGAGGTTATGTGAAAGGAGTAACACTGTGGGTAATGTACTGGTTAAGCACCTGGAATTGTGATTTGAAAGTTCCGGCTGTTTTCCAAAACCGCTTATCTAGTACAGGGTTATGGTGAGTGTAGAATATGCAGAGTGAAGAAGGCAATTTTAGAGAGACAAATTTACCTAAACTGTATGTGAACTGTGGAAGGAAATTCAGACAGACCCAAGGAGAAAACAAAGAAATGCAGCCTGCGGCCCTGGGCGCGCGCGGTCACGCTACTGCTTGCCGGGTCACTGTGTGCATTCGGGATATTTCTAGATTTATTTTCCCCAAGGAAACGCTCTTGTACTTTTGGGAAGGTGCTTAACCTGACTTACTTCAGCAAATGTCTTTCTGTGCATCTAAAGATGTTGTGGGTAAAAATACTCCCCAAGTGAAAGACAGCAGAGCGGCCTCGCTTGCCTTTAGGGAGTGTTCCACATGCGAAGGCCCCTCTGTCTTTGTGGTTTCAGTGCCAGTGTACTTGGTGTATTTTTGTTGAAATCTTAAGCTCCTTGTTTAGGATTATATCGAAGGGGACCTTTCCGAGACATGAAAACGCATGCAGTAATTATCTAATACCATAAGGATGTTAAAATGTAGCTAAAGCCACGACACGTAAGTCCGGTTCTCCTCCGAATCCTTGGCTTTTTTTTTTTTTTTTTTTTAACCCTTTGGGGCCAACGGCATCGTCGGCAATGCCGCGTATCTTTCTAGTCTATTTCCGTTTATATCTCGCTGAAATCTTCATGTAGAATCATGAAAAAAAGCTTCTTTTGAAAGGAAAGCAGGCCTTGGTATGCAGACAGGCATAATACCAGGGGGGGCCCAGATATGTTTTTGTCCTCATTTACTGGGTGCCCGGGATGATGCTCACCATGCTTGGGCTGCTACAGTCATTGTTCATTTATCTCTGCTGTTCTTTACGCCAAAGCGTCACATTATGTTGAGCCATCACTGTTAAAAACCACAGCTTTAGGAATATGTCACAGTGGGAGCCTGGCTCTCATGAATATTGTAGTATATGATGTATTGCTTCAAGGCATTCAAAGAGGGTCCTGCTATGTTGTGTTGAGGTACATCTGTCAAAATAAACAGTATCACGCTCTGCTATTATGAAGGTTTGTCCTTTTTTCGGTAATGTGGCGGCACTCTCATGCCTGTACCCTTATCAAGCTTTGTTTTTGAAGTTTTAAGAACCTTACATTTTCTTAATAGCACTAAAATGTTAATAGTTTCTCTAGATTCAAATTAAAGCAGAAGGTTTTGCCGGTTCTTAGTAATGTTCCATGTCACTTGTCAGTTTTCAGATGATTGTCTTTCCATACAGTACATTTAAAAACAAGAACATTGATCTGTTTCTTTTTGTCTTCCCTCCATTCTGATTCCACAGCTGTCCTTCACCTCTTCGTCCAAGATGGCCTACATGCAGTGTGTGCGCTGGGCGACGTGGTGCCCCTTCCAGGTGGTGAGCCGCACTGATGCGCCCTCGGAGGTATGCCTGGCGCTGCGGGGAGGCCCAGGCCCGAATCCCGGGGGCGTCATGGTGTACACAGCGCCACACCTAGACTGGAACTCCAGAGAGGTACTGTGATTCTCCAGAGGCTCTGTGGAGAAGCTAATCATTATCCAGGTGTCTTTCCTTGTGTTAAAACTGGCTCTCTATTAAATCCCGAATGAAAGACGCAGCTCTGCTTGTGCTGCACATGCATTAATAACATTTGCATATTGCTTAACGATCTGTTTTTTCTGAATCCCATCAAAGTGGCCCGGGTAGGAGCTAAGGGCCCCCTAATGATTTTGTCTTGTCAAAGAGCAGGGCAGCTCCCTAGGACATCACTCTGCTGCCCCTCAGTATGAGTAATGAAGGACTTTCTCTTTCATGTTGCTTTATATTGCATCAGTTTCCTCTGTGAGGAGACTCCTGTTGTTTTTCCTCCGCTTCAGTTTCCGCTTTCAGTAAAATAGTTGCTGTTTTCCTGCTGCCTTATTGTCTTATAATCTGCTGTTGCCATCTTAAGCCCTACAGTGCCCACTGGACTGGGCAAACAGTCTTCTCGTTCTGTGACCGTAATTTTCCTTTAACTTTGTTAAGAAGTTATAAGTTCCAGGCACGCCATAGTCAAGGGCGTTAGTTTAGTTCAGATCTGTCCCCTTGCATTGTTAAAAAGCTTATTCATTTTAAACAACATATATACATACATACAGGAATTAAATGTTTTTTATCCATTACGGGATTAAACTCATGCCATGTTTTTATCAACATGCCATTTGGACGCCTGAAAATCCATCCCGAGTCCATCCTCAACTATTAACATTATATGCTAAGTTTCTGTCAGACAATCAGCAACACTGACCTGTTTGTTCCCTTCATTTTTCATTTTCGTCAGAAAGAGACTGATGGATGAGCATTTTGCTTATGGATAATTTAGCATTTGCTTATTTTCTGATTCTTAGTTTCATTGTTCACTAAAGCGTTTTTTTCTTACATTTCTCTGTAAAGACAAAAGAAAAGCTTCATGGCAAGAAGTCGTGGCTTGACTTTCAGGAAGAAAACGAGTGCTTTAAAAATGACACCGCAGCCAGTGTGATGGATCGGTCGTTATTTTGCCTTTTTATAGCACTGTAGTGAAGCTGACCTCCAGCACACATGCTGTTGTACTTAAACAGTAATACTTTGGCTTTTACTGCGTACATATATCCTTTGACTCTGACCAATGTAAATGGTTAGAAGACAGGTGGATGGATGAATATATATATACACACTCATCTTATGTCTTTTTATGATTTTTAATTCTATGCATAAAAACATATGTGCTTTTACACACACACACATTACGAAGGAACAACGTTTCTGTAGTATGATGGCTTCATGGGGTGAAAATGGGAGATATGACTGTAAGCACCGGCCAAAATTTAAAGTTTAAAAGCAAAATTCTCATTCAGTAATTTTAGAGAAAACATAAAGATGTACCATCACACCTTTTTTCTTATTTTTTGAAAAAATGTCTGAATGTGTCATTTCAGAAAGAGTACTCATGACGTGAATGTGTCGTTTCAGAAAGAGTACTCAAGTGACGTGAATGTGTCGTTTTAGAAAGAGTACTCAAATGACGTGAATGTCGTTTCAGAAAGAGTACTCAAATGACGTGAATGTGTCGTTTCAGAAAGAGTACTCAAATGACGTGAATGTGTCGTTTTAGAAAGAGTACTCAAATGACGTGAATGTGTCGTTTTAGAAAGAGTACTCAAATGACGTGAATGTGTCGTTTCAGAAAGAGTACTCAAATGGCGTGAATGTGTCGTTTCAGAAAGAATACTCAAATGACGTGAATGTCGTTTCAGAAAGAGTACTCAAATGACTTTTCTTTGAGGATGATAGTGAACTTCTTCAGGTGTCAGTATATTCAGCAAAGCAAGAGTAATCAGATGCTTTGCAATGGGCACATCCACTTATGGTAATAGCAACCTGTACTGAAATCTGTAGCATTATTCATCCTATCACCGTGCCTTGTTGTGGATAATTGCGTAATGCTTTGTGTTTCCTTGTTTTTGCCGAGCACGGCAGCCTGCCTGGCGAGTGCTATCATGTTATGATGGTGGCTCTCCTACTGGTTTGCCAGGAGGACGCATAGCCAGTCGCTGTCTGCCAGGCTGACCTTACCTTAAGTGGCATTTACCCGCCAGCGTTCAGGTTCCTGCCAAACGCTCACATTTGGCCACTCTATAAGGTCAAACGGGGCATATAAATAATGTAACGATTTGGAGACATGGTCGGTAATCCTTACGGAGATGACGGAGCGATGTCTTGCTGCAAATGTGGTCACTCTCCTCACCTTCTCGAGCTGCAGCTGTACGTTTTTATTTTAGAAAACTGGATTGCCAAAGAAAATAATTAAGGACGGCTGCCAGCGTGATGTAGCTCCCTCAGCGCGGGCTTGTCAGCCTGCCATCCATTCTGGGATTTCGACCACGTCACACAGCAGACTTTGTCAGGCTCATTATGACCATCCTTCACTCCTCCTCCTCCTTTTCTTAATTTAGAGCTAGCACTAAACAGTATCTGTCGCCAGATGTGCACAAGTTTTTCCTTAGTTTCCCAAGACGCAATCTGTAATAAGTGAGAATTTTTTGTAAAAGAATCCGTGCTTCCAAATTCAGTATATGGCTTAGGACGAACAATCAGTGTGTATATATACCACAGAGTCATAGAGGTGCTGACTGCTTGGCTGTTTTATTTCAGGAATAATCTCAATACTCTTGTTAAGGTGCCAAGGAAAGAAATGACATGGTTTCTTTGCTCTGCTCTGGTTAATGGTCAGTTTGAAGAATAAGTCACTTCATACCACCAGCTGAGTTCCAATTAATATGTGGAATTAAACATTGCACCGCATCTTCCTTTCCAGCGTTCATGCTACGTGTAACTGAATTTGATTTAACAAGTGTAAATAACACTAGACTATATTTGTCATTCTTCAGTCCTTAAGTGAAACGACGGCTCAAAAATGAATAAATCATGCAATTCTTTCAAATGATTTTCCAAATGCACTAAGGATGTTAAAACTGTATCAGACTGGGAATGTGTAATGCCTCTTATGACAAGGCAGTCGCATAATACCATACTGAAGTAAATACTTGACTCTCAGAGTGTGTATGGGACCGCTTGCTGAGCCATTTCAGATCTTAGCCCTGGCTCAGTAATCAAGACATGATGTCTGAAGGGTGAACACCAGCGTAGATGGGATGCTGTGCTATGTACCAGAGCAGTGTGCTGTTTAAAGCCCGTCACTGCACGGGTCAACCTGAGTATTCAGTCTATTTAGGGAGTCATAGTCCCTCACTTTTGTACCTTTTTTTCCTCTTTTGGGGAACAAGTTGTCACCTTGCCATGGCCAATAACTCTGGCTTCTGAGCTCACGTTACGCAGACTGTCCTCAAATGTTCTCTTTCCGTTGTGTGCCAGGGGGAGGATACAGAAGGAGGGTCCGTGAAATTCAGGTTCACAGTCCGCTCCGAGGCCCAGGCCAGCGGCACCCCCATCTCTGCGAGGAAAAGACCGGAAGAGGCATCGTGGCACAGAAGATCCCCCTCTCCACTCCGAGGCAAGTCTCAGCTTAGGGACAGCAGTGTGACATTAAGCCTTAGTCATACTTTACTCTCTGTCTATATCTACCATAAGCATGGCCTGCGGTTTTACACAGCCGTGTCATCGGGATTGTCACAGAGCCACCAAATAACTGTGGAGAGCAGAGCTCCGGTTTAGCTTGTTTCTGAAAGTTAAAGATGTCTCCTGTCTGCCTGTGTCAGCCACTTGACCAGGGCTGCCTGGATTTCTGGGCACTTCAGCATAAACCCAGCGACACTCTTATTCGCTGTGTTTTGGACATGCCAGAAGGCCCGTGCTCACTGTGGGTTATTCTGCCATTTTACTGGACAAGTCCATGACTAATAGAGAAGGCTGCTGCTGCTGCAGATTTATTTTAATACATACACATGAGAAACGGAGAGAGACACTTGTGGTCTAAGTGAGAGAGAGCTGCGCCCCTCTGGGTGTGGTCCTCTGCATAAAGCACCAACTGCACCTGTTCCTCAGTGCAGCTGGCCATCCATCCACCCTCCCGTCCATCCATCCATCCATCCATCCATCAATCCACCCATCAATCAATCAATCCACCCATCCATCCCTCAATCAATCAATCCATCCATCCATCCATCCATCATCCATCAATCTATCCATCCACCCACCCACCCTCCCAATCCATCCATACATACACACATCCATCCATCCATCCATCCATCATTTTTTGTAACCACTTGTCCTATTCAGGGTCGCAGGGGGTCCGGAGCCTATTCTGGAGGCTACTGGTGCAAAGCAGGGAACAATCCAGGATGGGATGCCAACGCATTGCAGGGCACACTCACACACCATTCACTCGCACATACACACAGGCAGTTTGGTAACTCCGTATAAGCTCTGTATGTCGCTGGACTGTGGGGCGACATTGGGGTACACGGAGGAAACCCCATGATCGAGGGCGTAGGTTTCATATTAACACTGGGGGGGAAGGTATATCTGGGTCAAAGGTGTGATGTCATGTCGCCTTATAAGGCGATTCTGTAATTGTGCTGTATACAGTTTGTTTTTTTTTCATAAACTATTGCTGTTATAGTTACAATATAACTATAACATATATAAAGTGAAATTTATCTTTCCATTTTACTGTTATTCATCTTCACTAATTTGGTAGTTTAAATGTGTTAAGCCCGCATTATGTATGCTGAATTTGCGGGAGTTATTAAAGTTATGCACAATTTGTGAGATTCCACCACGAATGTCAGGCCATTCATTATGGAAAAATGGCCTCACCTCAGGGTCCATTATGATGCTCCTGTCATTCTCCTGAATCATGTCTCTCGCACAAACACATCCTAACTTTCTGGAAAGAAACACAGCACACATAAAATAGCGACTAGGACAGACCCACAGAAGTAAATATTGGGGATTCATCGAATCTCGAAAGCGATAAATAGAACTTTCTGCCAGCCCTGTTTATGAACTAAATGATTCTGAGATACTGGTAACTGAGTAACTTACTTTATGGTGTTTCCCATAAATGGCAAATCTGGCCCCGTTTTCTGATGAGTTTCTTACTCATTCTTACACCGTAACAGCAAACACAGTGGGATGAGAATTGTGACTGACACAAACGCTATGTACCGCTGCGTTATCAGTGTTGCTATTTTTGCTGTGCTGTTAACTAACCAAGCTAGCTGCAGTTTGCATAATCAAATAAGATAATCTTTATGAAACTTAATCGACATGAGAGAAACTCCACCATTTCACATATATAGCCTTTTATTATTGAGGGGGATGTCTATCCCCCCCCCCAAATTTATACCTATGCCCACAATGACAATAGGGAAACTCTACACACACGGTGCCTTGGCGGAAACTTGAACCCAGGTTCCTGAGTTGTGAGGCAACAGTGCTAGCCACTGTACCATTGTACCACCTCCAAAAAAATTATCCAAGTGGGACGCTGGACAGCATCTCACCAGAAAGCTGCTAGATGATTTCTGAGTAGATTAATGAGGAGGGATTTTTTCCCCTTTTTAACATCTCATAATACTTGATTAATGACTTGGCAAACGCACCACTTGCCACTGTTATAGGCGTGCAGAACTGAAGGGGGTCATTTCTTACACCTATAAACTTCTCAGTCAGACAAGGAGCAGATGAGCGACTGGTGTTCAGAGATTTAGATTTTATTGCTCTGTTAGCGGGAAAGGCACACTCTACTATAGCTCCCTTTTAATCTCGGTAAGAGAAGAGGCACAAGTGTTTGTAAACAACTTCTTAATAAGAGCACCTAAGGTGTCTCAGTGTTTGAATATTGCAGTTAATTTGAGTCATTTCTGGGTTTGCTGGCAGTGAGTGGATTTCATGCCTGCTGATTAAAGGCCACATGCTCATCTAAGAGGAGTCATAAAATAACTCATAACTAATTGATGTCAATTAAGCTCAAAAATCTTAATCTGAACCAAACTAGTAATGATATATGGTTATTAATTGAGCAGCAGTTATTATTCAGAAAATAAAAAGTGCACAGTGTCCAGTGGCAGTGAAAGTGCATGTGGAGCCCTAGGCAAGCCCACCCCCCTCACCCCACCCCACTAAGTGAAAGAGCAATTAACATTTTAAGGGAGAAAACCACTAGAAATAAGTATGTTGAACTGTCGGAATTATGAGAATCACTCAGACCAGAAACTTGACTTATCTGTAGGTTGTGATGTCTCCGAATGTGTGACGTGGTTATAACTCTGAATGGCGTTTACTGGGGTCATGAAGAGAAGGAGATAAAGTCTGTACAATGTCTCCTTGAGCAGAAGCGTTAAAAGGGGATTTTGGTTTTTTTCAGTTCTGTATTTTTCCAAATATTAGAAGCGCATTTTTCTCCCAGCAGAGATACATCAAAAGGTAGAATACTGTGTCACCAACCTGCCCAGCGTGTCATTTTGCAAAGGTCAGGATATTGAATATCGTAGCGTGTCACAGTAACTTCTGCATTTCCTACCGATTAACTCAAAGTCCTTGCGTAGGTTGTAAAACTTTTTACAGAACTTTGTGTGAATGACTGCCAGTAGAATGTGCCAGACACTAACTTTTTATGATGGAGGTCACAAGGATGCAATTAACTAAGTGTCCTTATCGTAATTTACCTTTTTTACTCTCTGATTCACTGATGCTTGCTGATGGGAGAAAGTTCATTCTTCATCTTGAGTAGGGGAAATAGTACCCCCACCCCTAGGGGGGTTTACATTTCCCACACAGAACTGTGCTCAGCGTGCTGGGAACTATACAAAAAAACGAGCAGCCACAAGGGCGATGGCTGGCCTTCTTGTGAGGTCACAAAGCTTCATTCATGAATATCCTATAGTTTCAAAATAAATGTCATAGTGTAGAACCAAAAAAAATGATATTGCAAAGTAATCAAGGAGCATAAAACCAGAATGGGTAGACTCTGCCAGCCCTCTCGTGTCCCCATTTTAAGAGTTAAATACGTTGGGGAAGCACCGCATGTTTGAGAGCACTTCAAGGTACAGATGTCAGCAGTCTATTTCACAGGTCAGCAGCATGGCGTTCCATGTCGTTAGCGATGCCTCCCGTGGGACATGGAAACAGATATTTTTCACAATACCCGGCTAATTGGTAGTAATCTACCAGTCTGTGAAGCATATTTACTACTTTGGTTAGCTTTTTGCCCCGGGATGAAAGGCTGATAAATCTGTTAAAAAAAAAAAAGAAGATTGAGTTTAAGCAGTGATCTTGGAGGTTAAGCAAGATTGATTTGAGATGTAATGGCGTAATGATTAAATTGGCTTCACTGGCAGCTGTAGCCCTTCTTTAGTTTGCTATTATTCTTCGATGGCCACACACACACACACACACTCTCACATACACACACACACACACACACACACACACTCTCACATACACACACACACTCTCACACACACACAGGTTTGTAATTATATCTTTGTGGGGACCTTCCATTAATCTCTGTGAGCAAAACCCTAATCACTTCTGCATTTTTAGGTTTTTGATTTCGGTCACCGGGAAAAAAAATATATATATATAAAAAAAAAAATAATAATAATAAAAAAAAAAATATATATATATATA
>JAODKC010000107.1:1150701-1169812 GCA_026777985.1 Mormyrops attenuatus | reverse complement strand
GCTACTGAGATGTGGGCCGTGGACCATTCCCCCCACGGCTACTGAGATGTGGGCCGTGGACCATTCCCCCCACGGCTACTGAGATGTGGGCCGTGGACCATTCCCCCCACGGCTACTGAGATGTGGGCCGTGGACCATTCCCCCCACGGCTACTGAGATGTGGGCCGTGGACCATTCCCCCCACGGCTTCTGCGATGTGGACCGTGGACCATTCCCTCCATAGCTACTGAGATGTGGACCGTGGACCATTCCCCCCACGGCTACTGAGATATGGACCATGGACCATTCCCTCCATAGCTACTGTGATTTGGACCATTCCTCCCACGGCTACTGAGATGTGGACCGTGGACCATTCCCCCCACAGATACTGAGATATGGACCATGGACCATTCCCTCCATAGCTACTGAGATATGGACCATGGCTCTGTTGGAGATTTGGAAGCTTCAGTCCAGCTCCTGGTGTCAATGAAACAGTAGTAGCTGCGTATTGGTTCAGTTATTGAGAGGGAAAAAAAATCAGTAAAATGTGGTGCTTGAAACTGCTGCTGAATTGATACCTGCAGGCCTCTGCTTTACATAATCGTGTTCTACCCATGATATAGTGCCTGCCCCCCCCTCCCTCCCGCTGCCACCCCCCTGCCAGCAGAGCACATGATGGAGCGCAGCCACTGCTCAGCCTCCCAGGTTGCCAGAGGTTGAAACCTGTCCCTCACCTCGCTGGCCATTTGACTGTTAACATTTACAGTAGCCCTTGAAGGGGGCCAGGCGAAGCTGATTTCCTTAATGCTGCACCAAGCTGGCTTCTTATCTCCAGAGCAGTGTTGCC
The DNA here is from genome assembly GCA_026777985.1 of Mormyrops attenuatus. Classification (NCBI taxonomy): domain Eukaryota; kingdom Metazoa; phylum Chordata; class Actinopteri; order Osteoglossiformes; family Mormyridae; genus Mormyrops; species Mormyrops attenuatus. The sequence continues at coordinate 1,168,986 of JAODKC010000107.1, read as the reverse complement.
GGTTCCGAGCTGCCCGGTCCATAAGCGTAACCTTACACACAATACAGCGTTGTTCCATTTGCAGCACATACGTTTTTGCCCATTTCCTGTTTTTCTTGACAGACTACAGTTACAAGTATTTTTTCCAGAGGTGCTAACATGTGTTTGTAAGAAAAAAAAATGGATTCAGCACATCTGCTGCTCCTGTGCACCTCATATCTCACCTTTCTGCCTTAGAGGTTTTTACAGTGAGGGGGCAGCATGTGTTTCCATTCAGCAAATGGTGTGATTACTATATGTGTTGGAGTCCCCATCCTCCATCCTGCTCCACCATGTTCCTGTAAGAAACAGTCTGCACCTAATCACCAGAGCTGCCTTATTCAGGAATAAGCCATTGGTTAACGAGGTCTAATGAGCACAGATAATATGAAACGTTTTTTCAGCTAAGTATCTATGGGATAGGTGAGAACTGTTAAATGCCATAAAATCAGGTAATGGATTATAGTACAGTCATGTGTCGCATAATGACATACGAAGGACCACATGCATCTGATAATGATATTAAGCAACTATGTTACGGTACTTGTTTACTTTTGTCATTATTTTAGAGTGTGCTAATTCTACTCATAAAAAAGATTACTGTGAAACAGTATGCTGTATAGCACATTGTGTATAAGTAGCGCTGGCGATATGACAAAAAATTTTATCATGATAATTTTTCTTCATATCAAATGATATAGATAATTATCACTATATAATTCAAGTCACGATTTCTTAGCTTCAAGGCTCCGTTTTTTTTTTTTAATTCTCTTAATTGCCCTTAAACTGATGCAGAATGTGAAGAAGGTGACAAATAGAATGGACTGCAAGCTAAAATCTAATTTTAATAAATAAATAAATTATTTTTTGCTGTTGGCTTAACACTACAAAATGCTGACGGTACATTTCGTTGCTGGGTATTTTTCTCTGACTGCCTCCTTGTTTTTTTCAGGGAACGGGTTTGACTTGGGCTGGGCGATATGCCCTTAAAATGATATCACAATGTTATACAATATTCTGCAATATTCTAAAATTCTTCTGTAGAAAACGGTAAAATATGACTGGTTTTTTTTCTGATTATGACGATGAAATGTTCTGCAAACAGTTATGCGACAGGTCTAGTGATAAATCACGGCTACAACAGGTTCATACCTCGATGGAATTTGTGTAAAACTGGAATGTATCACCCAGTCCTATGTGTAAGTGCACTCTATGGTGTTCGCACAACACTCTATGGTGTTCGGACACGACAAAATCGGCTAGCGATGCATTTCTCAGAATGTATCCCTAGTCTGTAAGCGACGCGTGACTGTAATACATCTGTTTTTGTTTTCCCTGTTTGGTGTCCTCCTGGCTTCCTGCCTTTCCAGGTGGAGTGGGGCATCAGGCACTGCCCAGTCCCCCTCCCAAATCCCCACAAGGCCCAGGGGTAGGTGCTCTTGTCAGCGTGCTCCGACACTGTGCTACTGTACAGTACACACAGCATATTCACATCTCCTCTTTTGATGCTGTGAAAAAAGGGATTCACTTGGCTTTTAAATCAGTTCTTTCAGAGCAGTATCTTCAGACCCCACATAAAAAGCCCTTAATAACTTTCCTCAGCATTCAGGTGGAGATGCTGCATTTTGTACCTTAAATTACCTTTTGGAGTCTGGCTGCTGGCGTGACATTTGGTAATTAAACCTCTACCTGGTAATTAACCATGTGCACATGGTGCTTTGCATATGTATCTGCACATACAGCACAGTGAAGGTTAGCCCTTGTTTTCACCAGGAGATCATTGGCACCTTGATAAAAATGTATATTATTTGAAATCACCCCTATTTGTTAGAGAAAACACAGAGAATTTGATTCTAATATGAGACTTTTGTTCATTAGTGCATTCTGGCATTATATAAATGATAATTGTTTCATTGTATGTTTTAAACGTGTACTTTATCTGTTACAGCTGTCCATATCCCAGCTTGCAGCAACTCCTCGCTACCCCACAGTCAGCCACACTGTCGCATCTCCATGGCAACAGCAGCTCCCCTCTCAGCCGCTCCCGTCTCCGATGGCGTCGGCCTACCAGCTGTCGCATGCCGTAAGAATCCGCACAAACCCATGCCTTCAAGCGCACACACAGACATGCATGTGGGCAAACACTCTGAGATGCATGCAGGGAAATTACGAATCAAAACTTCTTGCTCAAATGTTCTGGCTTTTTTGATTTAGGTTTTATGTTGTTAAAAAAGCAGGCTTAAGTTGCCTGATTTCCTTTTCTGACATGTTCCCAGAAACCCTAGGTTACTGCTTAACAATTGAAGTAAACAAGACGTCCTAGTATGTCCTGTGCTTCTTTAGATGTATATTTCTGCCTGGTATTCCTCTTTAGTTCAGCATCTGCTACTTTATGTAGATGTGGAAATGTCTGTATGAGAGAGTATTGAAATCTTATCTATTTTAATGACTTCACAGGCTGTTTCTGGGAACAGGCAGCCGGGTCTTTGTTCTACATGGATGTAATTCCATTTTTTGTTTGATTAAAATGTTTAAAGTACAACTTTCTGTAAATTAAAATAAATATTAGAATCCCTTTCTTGTAAAATCAGCAACAAAGGGACAGTAAGTAACAAACGTATAGACGATACAGGCTTTGTGTGTAGTGTGACATCACAGTCCTGGGTCTGAGCGACATTACATGTAGGTCATGGACGAGTGAGCCGATCAGCCTCTCGCTTGCCCATCACGCTGCGCTTTCCTAGTATCCAGACCAGCGCGACACACCACACATCAGGACGGCTAAAAGGCAGGATGCCTATTAGTGGCTGACATCTACAGTACATTCTATCCTCTCACCATCACACTCATGAACAGTTAACCAGTCACCTAACTTATTAACTTCTGTATATAATGGTTATTACTGTACATATATCTGCACATAATTTACTATCTAGTAAATTCATTACCCAGAAAATATCTGTCCTGTATATTTTTTTAATACTCCAGTATGTGTATATTGGGTACTAGTAAGTTATTATATACTTGTAATTTATTGTCTGTAATTTCTCTGCCAGAGAATATAACTACTGGAGTTAAATTCCTTGTGTGCATGAGCATACTTGGCCAATAAACTGTTTCTGATATAGTAACTAGTAGTATCACCTGCAATTCAATTCAGTTCACATTATTTTATATAGCGCCTTTCACAACAGAGTCGGCCAGTGCGCTTTACTTGTGTGTGTTGTGATACATTACAGCATCATTAAGACAGAATCATTATCACATGACTGCAAAGCTGCACCTTTTTGGCCTACAGGAGCTGCCCTGTGCCAGCAGCATCGCGCACCTGGAGGTGAGTTTCAGCCGCCCGTCGGCGGATCCGGCCGTGGCCGATGAGGAACCACTGCGGGAGGTCACCTTCACGCCAGTGCACGCGCCCGTCATCACCCTGGGTACCCAGACACCTGGGTGAGTGATATCTGCCAATCAGTGGGCATAGAAACAGATGAAGGTCCTGACTGTCCCATCATGCTATTCAGCCCTCTACTGTGTTAATGTAAACAGTACTGGCATTATATTAAACACGTTTGTGTGTTCCCTATCTGTGCAAGTAACAAGGACAGTTCAGTCAATGATGGCCAAGTGAAACCTTATGAACCATGTGCTGTATTTTCTGATCCCACTAGGTGGTGCTCTTGGTTTGCTTTTGGGCATACTTTGAGTGTTTTTTTTTTTTTTTTTTTTTTAAAACAGAGAGCACCATCTATTGGATTCAGATAATACTGCAAATGGTTCATGAGGCTTCATCTGGCCATCACTAGCTTCAGTACTCTTCCTCTGTCAAAGCGGCACCCTGGCCTGCGAGGGCGTCACTGACGTTTTTTGCATCCTATGTTAATTATGAATATATAATCAGCGGGTTATTTAAGGAACGCTGCCTGTAACATGAATATTGTCAATACAGCTAACTGAGTTTTGTGAAAGTAATTGTAAATTGGTTGAATGATAATTTATTACCTTCTTCCATATAAGTGTAGATATTTTGTTGTAATTCTTATTAACTAGACAGGAGTGTCTGTAATTCTCATATGAACTCCCGGAATGGCTTGGTTTGAAAACTCTAGTAGATGTTTGCAGGAAAATGACCTACTTTTGAAAATGAGACTCCATGGATCACACTGGTAATTATACTGTTTATCAGATTAAACCCAGGCCTGTGGAAATTGAAGCGGCAGTGTTAATATTACCCAAATACATATGAATTGTGTTGATGTCTGAGAGCAGTATACCTGCAGATTTAGCCATTATTAATACAGTAGTTCTTATATTAATATTTCCTTATGGTTTTTACGTTTTTTTGTGAATCAAGCTGGTCTTTTCTCATGTATTTGTTACCATGATTTCAAATGACAGCAATCACCAATTGTGGTCAGTTTTTACTATTACTTAGGGATAATACTGAGTTTTTTACTTCTATATATTGATCTTGGTGTTTACTAAGTTTTGTAATGGGTCGGTGATGAGTTTTTGCTTGTACACTTAGAAGATAAGATATTGCCCTTACAAAGCAGAGCAGAGGTTTCTGTTAGTGAGAACAACTTTGGGGCATAAGGCAGTGTCAAGAATCCTTGTTATGCAGTAGCTCAAGGGCAGAAGGTTGTAAGCCCACTGGCTGATGAGAACCAAGGTCACCCTAGCAGGTCAGCTCACAGTGCATGTAAACAGCCCTGCTCATTAGACACAACTGACCCCTGTAATGGAGAAGGTTACCAACAGACGGGTGAAGCAGTGTGTTGTCTGTTGCATGTGGAGGTCAACAATCCAAACATGCTGCAATCTAACTCTGATTTATCTGAATGCTTCAGATCATGGTCCAAGATAAAAAAAAAAAAAAAGGTCCAACCCGCATTGTCCCCTATCATGAAAGAAAACAACTACTGTAATATCACAACATTATAGCACCACATGGCCACAATACCTGTTGTGTTGTTGGCTTGTTGTAATGTTGGGGTCAGTTCCTTTCATCCCAGCAAAACTGCTCTTCCACCTTTGTTTGTCTGGCTTTGACTTTTCTACTGTTAATCACGTCAGATCTGGCTGCTTGACAAGCATAAATCGTCTGGCTTTCTGCAAAGCAGCATTCATCCATGCCTATTGTAGAGAATTTGCACTGATATTAGGTATATTAGTAACTGTCCATTTGAGGTATATTAGTCACTGTCCATTTGGAAGGAACATATTCAATTTGAAACCTTTAATGTATTTATCGATGTTTTTAATTGAAGAATGAATTACGTTACACAAGTGGTCGGCAACGTGTTGCCAGGCTACCATAGTAGCTGACAAGGAGTCAGTGAGTAGCTCGCATAACACCGGCCCACTTTTGCCATCACCATCCGTTCCCCCAGTCAACAACTGTGGCCATCGCTACACAGGCCCCCAACCCTCCCTCACCCCTGTTGTCAAACATTTTTACCATTGCTACCCTCCCTCCCCAGTTGATTTTACCTTTTATCAAACACGTAGCTCCCTAGATTTTTTTTGTTATGCAGCCAGTATGAAATTCAAGGTGTACCTAACGTCAAGTTCAAAATGTTTCTTGCGCAACTGCATCCCTTCAGTCAGTCCAGACTCTTAAAAGTCATTTGTCCATATTTGTTAGGCAGGAGTAATCTCACTCCATATTTGGAAGATAACTGCCTTCCATATTTTGAAGGTGACTTCAAACCTTATATGGATAGAATGGGTCCATATTTGGAAGGCGAGGACAATCCTTTGTTTGAAGTCAACCTCTCGCCTTTTTGGTAGGTGACCTCACAATCTCTGGTACATTTCCCAGCTCCTCCTCATCGATGTCTCGGAGCTCCATAGCGCATCTTCACTCGGCTGGCTTCCCAGAGATCCTGGACTGCAGGGGGCAGGTGGCCGATGTCCTGGATCCGGGTGAACCCATCAACTTCAACCCCCAGAAAGAAGAAGCTGACCCCCTGCAGTGTAACAAACTTGTCCTGCAGTTTCTGGCTTTCTCCAGGTGACTTTGTCCTGTCCGCACTTTTGTGTCTCATCTACTTACCCATCAGCATTTGCCAGTGGAAGATGCAGTTGTCTAGTCCATGATGCATACTGAGTGGTTTCCTTCCCATTAGAGTGTTCTACCAGCACACTGTCGGCTGTGGTTTCAGATGCCTGGAAAACCTCTCTGGTGCACCCTTAACAAAGAGTCCAGTTGGCCATTCTCTTAACCACCCTACTGTATATAATTGATGTGCAAAAAAAATACAGAATCAGTACATATATCACTGCTGTCATACTTGCCTCAACAATATCTGACAAGTGAAGAACTAACATTGTCATTAGCCAGGTCGCCGTAGAATTTTTGCAGACACAAGGTCCAATGTTCCTGCTCTAATTGTTAAGCAGCGCTCCCGAAGTCTTGTTTCTGAAAGTTAGATGGGGGAGGAGGGTGAATCTTTAGCTACCTTAAGCAATTAGCATGCATGTTGCGGTTCTCATTACCTGATAAACAAGACAAAAGGCCACGCAGGGCTGGTACTCATTGTACGGGTGCTTTAGTTGTGGTGTAATTCCTTCTTCTCTCCCAGGCTGTGTAATTATCACTCTTGTCTGTTTACTGACTGAATATTAAGGGAAATCTTTAATTGAGGGCTATCACTGCTTAATCTGAAAGCTGCCCCTAGATTATTTGGCTGGTGGGATGATTACATGAGTTTTATTTGACTAACAGACAGTTGTCATTGTTTTTAAACAATTTTGCCAGTTTATTCAGTGCTGAATGATTGATTGCTAATCTTCTAACTGGAGACGGAAAACAAATTCTTTTTGCTTTAACTCAATATTTTTTTTTAATTAATCAGGACTATAGTGGCCAGCTGCCCGCCTCAGGACTGGATGTGGTTTGGGGATAATTTATCTTCCCTTTAATTTTGTGTAGTCCTTCCCGTATAATTATCTGACTATGAAAGTAAATACTTGATTACTTTCACTATGAAAGTAAATTGAATGTCTAATAATGGACAGTTGATGAGCCTCGGTTGCAGTGTTGTTTTATTGTTCTGTGCTGAGCAATGCTTCAGACACACAGGCCCTCATCCTGCGACCCGGCAGTCCTGCTAAATACCTACGTGTCTAATTGTAATGTGCAATAAAATGATATCTTGAGACCCTTATGTTGCAGGTGATTTAATTCTAAATTGACGTTTAGGACTGGAAATTGCAGTACTGCAGTGGATCTAATTTTTAGTAGTTACCATGGTCTCCATCAAATAGTCTAAGCTTTGGAATTGTTTGAGAAGTGGAAGCTTGGCAAAATGAAAATTGCGATGGAAACAGAGAAAAACCGTTGAAACTTAACAAAATTCCTTTTTGTTTGTGTTTTTGTCATACAGATAAATATAGCGTGTTTTCCGTCTTAGAACCATCACGTTCTATTCAGCTAGATGCACAGGCTGGGTTCTTGGTTTCTGCTTCCCTTTTGAATTAATTGATTTTTTATTGATGGTTTCTGAATCGGCTGTTGCATGCTGATTGGATACTGGCAGCTCAGTGCAGTTGTTAATGTGGTTGTTAGAGATATGACTGTACATGCCTTACTGGAAATTACATAAGGAATCTGTGATTCCTGGGGAATGCAGATATGAGATTTGTGGAGTGACTGTATGGTATAACTACACAGTCTTTGTGATACAGTATACTGCCTGAGATTTATCATTTTTACTTATTTTGGTAACTTGCAGCTTAAATTTATAGTTTTTCTATCTTAAATCCAGTTAAAACAATCTCTGGGATAGTTTTTATCAACTGATAAATGCAACATTACAGATTTATATCATTTATTTTTTTGTGGCCTCTTGTAATATATTTCATGCTTGAAATAAGTTTTTATTCTTTTCATGAAATGCAGTCATTGAGGCCTGTTTGAATATAGTTTGCCGCCAAAGCCTGCTATTCCCTCTGTTGTCGCCCTCTTTTAGAGTACCACAGGACAGCATGGGTGCGGACTGGCCAAAGTCTGTGTACTTCACCTTCCAGGTCTATCGCTTTCCTCCTGTCAAAACGCAGAGGCTGTTGCTCCTTAGCACTGGGAAGGGCCAGCTGGACACTGCAGACCGAAATCCCTGTGTCCTGGCGGTAGCCAAGAACGACGCCAGCATCGGATCTGGTAATAGCAGCTCAGCTTACTTTACTATTCAGGTGTTTTCTTATTTGAATTGCTCACTTTATGCTGGAGAATGAAGCTGTTAAATGTTTCAAAATGTTTAATCTCTGATATATATGCGCTTTACCCCACATCATCATGTTTGAAATGGTTTCATACAGAAATTGCTTCACAGAGAGAGATCCACGATTCAGCAGACCTTCATGTAGAAACCACACTGCTTCATGCATAAGTTACATGGGTTTATACAGATCATCTCCATGCCAGTGTCACATGGGTTCGTAGGGAAAGCTCTCATGCGGCTGTCAGACAGACATTTTAGTTCTGCTCCTAACAGTTGATGCCGGTTGGTCAATAACGCTTTGCCCATTCCGTTCTCTATCTGCTTGCCTGGACTTTCTGTTTACCTTTTGTATCTGGAACCCCCTGAAGGTTGGCCCCTAATTAGGGGAACCTGGGTGTGATTCAACCCACCTCCGCACTGTTGGTTTTCCCTGGACTTTTCGAGCCCCACCTGAAAGCGGCAGAGCGCATTCCGCCTCATGCCTGTCATCTCACTGCACCCCTACGACTCTGCTTAGGAGAAGCGGTGTGGTCATGTCTTTGGCTGCAAGCTTCCGTAGACAAGGTGGACATTGGCCCTTAATTAGGTGTATTAGTGCAACTGGAACAAAATGTTGAGTCCTGTGTGTTCCTAGAACTAGAACTGACAAACACTGCCCTGTATATGTGTCACTAACAGCAGTGGGATATATTTTCGAATGCAAGCTAGACACACGGTAGGGGCATGGAGATCTCCCATCAGGGCTCAGCAATACATTTATCCCCATTTTTGTTTTCTGGATCATTATTGTCCCAGAATGTTGATACTGCATAGGCATTCGCAGCTGCCTCCTTTCCTGATGATAAATTGAACTAAGCCTCTCATTGTATATGTGCCTTTTATGGTAAGGTTGTGCTGCCAACACATACATATACTTTGATGAGAAAATTGTAATGAAGCTGCACAATGCAGTGTAAGTACTTAGGTGTATGGAGTTAGTTTGTCAGGACGTTGGTTCCCCCAGTAGGCCAGGGGATCGAGGACAGGGGATGGGGTGGCCTTGATGCAGTGTGGTTTTTATTGTGCTGGTGTTCCTGTAAAATTCAGAAGGTTATGGCGGGATGTAGTCCAAAAAGGAAAAGGTGAGGCTTGTGCAGACAGATGTTCTGGGAAGACTAGAAGGTCGTTCGCATTGTGGTGGGAGAGATCCGCAGACTCGGCTGAGAGAGTGGGAGAGCGGCAAACCAGCAAGGGCGCTGGGAGCCTTCTGAGAGAAAGGGACAGACATGGTTAGGTCATCAGCCCTCGCCGGACCGACTCCCTGAAGGTAGAATGGGGTTTCCATTGACGAAGGATGAGCCACGTATGCTGGTTCCCTTGACAGTGTAAGCTCCTCCTCTTTGCATATGCGAACTTGGAAACGGAAAGGACCAGCCTGATGTTTCTAAACACCTTACAATATATTTCTCATCTGTTAAATGTCTCAGGGGTGAAGGTCAGTTGTAAAAGCAAATTACCTGCATTCATAACATATCTCATTATAGATAATTGCTCACAGATATAGACTAAGAAAAAGACATTCCTGCAAACAGCTGTCAAACAGCTGACTGCCAAAATATGATTAGCATTTCCACTGGTAGGTTGTGTAGAGGTCGTTCGCCTGAGGAATCTGTCCATGTTGAGGAGTCGCATGGCGCATACGTGCAGGACACTGGTGCGTGGAGCAGATGTCTGTGCTGGACCGTGAAATAGCTTACACCTATCACCAGTGATGTGAGGAATCGACATCTTCGGAGAAATGCTAAATGGCTGGTTTCCCTCCCACAAGCAGGCCCCCCGGGGCTGGAAGTGACGTTCCTGGCAGACCCCGCGTTCCTGAAGCCGGGAGAGCGCCTCTGGTTCCTGCAGTACCTCGCCCTCCACACGCTGCAGATGGACGTGTGGGATGCGGACTCGCTGCTGCTCGTCGGCTCAGCAGCCGTGGAGCTGAAGGTTCAGTCGCCTGTCACACCAACTCCTTTCTTCTTTTGTCCATCGATCACATAGTTGAGCACATGTCATGCAGGGATGATGCGTGATGTGTGTGTGTAGAGAGAGTTGTGTAAAATGGATTTAAATTAAATACTATGACAAGTGAAGATGAGTCGGGCAGAGAATACAGCTCATATATGAAGTGATTTATTCAGGTATATGCAGTCAAATTTAAAATGCAAAAATATATTGTATTAAGAACATATTAATATAATTATCTAGCTAAAAATGATTTTGTAACTGTTTGAGACTTCACATGCGTGTCCTGTGACATGTGACTTGGCTGAGTCTTCCTCTCTGGCTTCCTCCAGCACTTGCTCCGGCAGGGAAGGCCTGCGGTCCAAGTGATGCAGGAGCTGGAAGTGATCACCACAGAGTACCTCCAGGAGGCGCTGATGGTCAGCGGGCGAAGGGCCATGACGCCCATCAATGTCTTCACGGTGGTCAGGGGGAAGCTTCTTCTGCGCATGGCCAATGTTGGTGAGTTTTGGAGCATCCCACAAGAGAAGACAAGCGTGTTCAAACATGCAAAGTCATCAGGCTCACTGTGAAACCCATTTATGGTGGATTAAAAAATACAAAAATCTGAAGGTACATCTAGTCCACGATTGTTTTTCAGTCAGGAGAACATGATGGGTGGGTAGGTGTTTTCGGGAAACAGTTTTTTTATTACAAAGAGCATTCTTTACGTTACAGATCTTCTATCTGTTTTTTTTTCCAAGATTAATGACTTGCCTGCTTTCTTGTTTTAACTAAGACATACAGTCAGGTAGTTTCAGTGGGGAAATTGCTTTTGCTGAGATATTCGTTTGTAAAATAGTGCCTCTCTCAACTGTGCTGAGAAGCTTTTCTCCATAAAAATCTAGATTGTGTAGCTGTTGCTAAGTGGTCTCCCCTTAAAGTCCAAAACCATCTCGTGGTTTGTCATTGATACGTAGTTTCTGCTGGGTTATTTTAAAAAATTAGGCTTTCAGAATTGTTAATTCATGCATCTTCCATAATTGGTTACCCAGTACAAGATTGTGGTAAAATTTATTAATATTATTCTAAGTTAAATGACTAAAATGCATTATAGTAGTGGTGAAATACCATCTTATGTAGTGACCTTGCTCTCTGTAGCTCTCTGTGTAGCTGGTTAATCATGTTCATTACCATAATGACTCAGAGGGCATGACACAGGGATGTCACATGACTGAGAGAAAATGTCCAATGAGGGGGGGTGTGAGGGGGTGTCTTCATGCCCAGTGTGAGGGGGGGTGTCTTCATGGCCAGTGAGGGAAGGTGTTGGGGGGGTGTCTTCATGGCCAGTGTGGGGAGGTGTGGGGAGGTGTGGGGGGGTGTCTTCATGGCCAGTAAGGGTGATGCCTTCCTATGACACCCCCGTTGGCACCAGTGGGCATTTTCTGTAAAACTCAACTTTGAAATTTTGAAAGGCATTAAAAAAGGCTCTCCGTCCCATTAACCTGAAAGGTACATAGGTGAGTAAGAATATGATCCCTAATAACAGAGTTTCTCCAGCACTAACAACACCATCCAATTGTGCAAAGCTTGCAAATGCAAAGGCCCCGGTGGCTAGCGGTGATTTTCAGTGCTCGCTAAAGTGTGAGACATACTTCATATGAATACTGCTTGAGTCTGCCGTATTTGCAAAAGGCTTCAACCCTTCATTGAACAGATGACTTGCTTGTCGAATTGCAGTATAGCTTCACAGGCTTGATCGAGTTTGTCTTCCTTCAGTAGTACCTGATTCATCACGGAGCTTGTGCTACAGCAGTGCAACAAAAAAGTAGCATTCATATCTCTATCACTATTCAACTGCAATTCATAATCTTAAGAGTCTAAAAGGCCATTAAATGCAACATCCATGGCATTCTCATAACGGATATAACCCAAACATGGACGAGTGTAGAGGCCTAAGGCATTAGGCCAAGCATTTTGTGAATGTAGTTCTGGATGTTATTTAATACATACATCATACATTTGCACATCATAGCAGTCAGATACCTGTGAAATTCAATTTCCCAGTTTGTAAGATAAGGCTTTTTTTGTTAGGTAATGTCAGTATATTTTTTTGTAATTTCTCTTGATAAATCTGAATTTGCCTAATAGTTAGCAAATCTAAATGTGCTTTAAAATCAATGAAGTGTTCAGATTAATTGAATTTCTTTAATGACAGACATGTAGCCATCCAAATTTAAATAAAAAGTTTTCACAATTGTCTTTTCAAATTACGGTTAGTATGTTGGTAGAAAATATGCTATATTTGGAGATTAATGCTTGTAAATCAAAAGCATTGTTTTGGTTTGAATATTTCATAGTTCTGTTAATCTTTTACAGTCATTGTAAGCCTACTTCTAACATCAGTGACTATTTTAATGACAACTCCGGTAAACTTCAGAAATACTAGTTTTTACTTCCTTTCAGTAACTAAAATTCTTGTGCTCTATTTTTTTTCTTGGGTTCATTGTTCCAGGAAGCCAATCCACGTGTTATTAGCCACATCAAAATGTAGAAATGTTTGATATTTGGATATTATATCTGCTGGTGCATTATATTACACTTTGTGTACTGAAATCTACTACAAATGAGGTATTTGCACCAGTTGCTTGTGGGTTAAATTTGTTTTCTTCGAGTGATCATGGGCTTCTCTTATGATCCAAAGATTGTTCAAATTAATTGGTAGACTTTAAATTGCTTTGTGTGTGTCTGAGTGTCCTGCAATGGACCAGTGTGGCCCGCTTATGTTTTTGAGTCGCTCCGAGATCTAACCACTTATTTGTGTAGTTGACAGTGAGTGAGTACAGATATTTATAGTCCCTTCTTTTCAGAAAACCAGTCTACAATTTATCTTCATTTGGGCTTTCACGTAACCTGCTGGGTGTGACCTGTGGACGCAGAGTTTAGTCCCGTTTCCTAACACCTCTGGAGCCAAGGTTAAGTCTCTACCATGTGTGTGGAGTTTGCATGTTCTCCCCATGTCATTGTGGGGTTTCCTCTGGGTTCTCTGGTTTCCCCCCACAGCCCAAAAACACGCTAAGCTGGAGTTGCTGTAGGTGTGAATGTGCCTGAACATGTGCTCTGAGATGGGTTGGTGCCCCATCCTGGGTTATTACCTTCCTTGCACCTGCAATTTTCAGGATAGGCACTGAACGCCGTGACCCCATATAGGACAAGTGTGTATAGAAAATGAATGGTTGGAAATACAGGCATTTAATAAATGCACAATCTTTTGAGTGACAACAGAGATTTAGACGTACAGACCTTCTCTCATAACTCTTTGAGCTAAATCTCCAAGGGAGACTTATGGGGCTGTCAGGGACGCGCAGTCACCTCTCATGCCCAGAAACATGCTGGATGAACTCCTGTCCAGATTAGCATTTATGTTAGTGTTCCCCAGGGTCACCTATTCCTGTCCATTTCTGTCAGTCAAGATCAAAAGGCCATTGTTTGAAATGGTATGGAATTGCTTGGAGGTGGCACTAATTCATTCAGACTGTAGGAGGTTAGCGCCATTAGCCACTGACTGAACAGGAGGGTGGTGCTTGGTGGATTATAAAGAAAATACACAAAGTAGCATCCCGGCTGCCAAGCACACACTTAAACACTCTAAGGTGACATTTCATAGCAGGATTTGCAACCAAAAGATTGCAGGTTTTCCCCTTTAGAAAATTAAATCGGTAATTCTGCTCTTTCATCCCTGAGAAGAGTCCTTAACCCGCGCCGCTCCCGTTGTGATGTAATAAGCAGTTGTGTAAATGGGTTAGATTTGACGGCACTACAGATTAAAGTGCAGTTTAAGCAATGAAACAATAATAACAATGGCCAGGAATGATAATATCAAAATGACGTTGGTGAATAAGAATCTAAGCCTCTTTCGTTGAAAGCGTCAGTTAAGCAATTAAATCAATTAATCAAAAGAATTACACTGAAACAGAGAACTCACAGTGAGGCCGCAGAATTGACAGAATCCATATTCTGTTTAGACTCTAAATGAATAATATAACTTTGTGCTGGAGATACTGTGTGTTATTTAATTCCATTATGATGACAATATGTTGATTGTTGTTCCAAAGAATTTTAGTGGAATGTAATAACAGAACTTGTTCAAGTCAGAACATTTTAACATGCATGAATCTGCAAGATGCATCTTTTCAAGTTGTTTTAGTTCTTTGTCCTTTGTTAATTTATTTTGTATTACCTCTGGTCCTATAAATACAGTTCAGACCACATATAAATGGTCAACATTGACTTGGGTGGTGGAAATACCCACCTGTGGTCGAGAAGGTTACCTGAGCCATTACCTTTAGAGATGCTGCACATCTGCGGATGCTCTCCTGCATGAGAGGAAGGCATCAGGCCATGTGGGAAGAATAAAGATTAGGCTGTTATATGTTTATTCCTCGTGATTTCCTTGCAGTCTCCATCTGCAGGACCTCGATAAGCACAGTAAGAGTAGCTAGACACTCACATGGGAAAAATATGGAAAATGTAATGTAGTTGGCAAATAACAGCAGGAGAAATGATCTTTTTCTGAGTGTGTCAATGGGAAAGCGATACCACAATAAAACGAGTAATATAGTCTAGTTTTTTATTGTTAAATTTCTTTTGTTTCCTAAAATGGTTAGATTTCCTACGGATTAAAGAAGAATGGGAGAACTTCAAAAGTGAAGAAAAATGACCCCATCTCACAAGTGGTGAAGACCGCTGATTTGATTTTGTGTGGGTGCGCTTGTGAGTGTGCGAAAACCAGCTTCAGGAGTGAAATGATTTGGTTCCAGTTTTGCTTGCTCTTGGGTATGTCACTGGGCTGGTGGAGCTCAGGGTCTTTCCGATGTCCTGTATGTGGGACAAACATAAATCCGGCGTAGCTGAAGGTCCAGTGCGCGGTGTTTTCATCTCACAGTGTCTCAGTGTGCAGCAGTCTGCATGGATATTGTGTTACCAATGCAATGCCTACATTTTGTGTTATATTTCAATGTCTCTTTAAGCAAAATATATCAATGTAAGTAGGTATACAGCCCATTCCTGCTTTCAGTGCTGAGAATATCTGATGATCTGCTTCAAATATTAGCATGACCAACAAACCTCTTCACTTATTGTTTTTCAGATATGATTTGTATTTTGATTCAGAACGTCAGCAAAGTCTCTCTCTTTATTCAATCCTTTGATTTCGGTGGTAATTGTTTTATAAGTGCGTTTCTGGTGTTAAAGAGCTTTGTGATTGAATGACCCCGCATGAGTGCTCAGCTTACCAATGAGATACCTTCTCACTATGAGGCCATCTAAGAAAGTGCTCGCCTAAACATCACTTTTGGGTCTCATCTTGTGATATCTGCTGTGGCCTGCACATGGTGCACACTTTGGCATCCATTGTATATAAATGTTAGCATCTGCATGATTTGCTTAAGCCTGCATTCTTGCAGCTGAGATCTTCATTGGATTGAGGCTGGTGGCCACGTCAGGTTTCTGATCACCGATTCATGTTGTAGCTCCTTATTTTTCAAACACTGCTTGGAAATGCGGGTGGGCAGGGCAGCTAAGGTGAACACCGCATCTGTCTGTCTTGGTTCTCTGCTAATGTGAATTGCTTCCTGTTGGCCTGCGGGAATCGTGTCACTCATAAAACCTGCAAACATGTGACTTTTAAGGAGTGGCAGCTGCTGTCTGATGGAACCATTTGGAAATGTAATGATCTCTGAGGCCATTCAGAACCACATTAAAGTGCCGCACAGCTCTTGCCTCCTGTAGGTTACAGGACAATAGCATCTGTGCACATCATTGTCCCTAAGATGTATCATAATTGGCCGACAAACGTTTCATTCCCATGAAATGCGTGTTACTCTAAGTATATGTCATTTTTTCTCCCTTATATTCCCAAATGTCTTTCTTATTTTTTGCAAGATCTTTTTCTAAAAATCTTTTCAAAAATCTTATCTTTTTCTTTAGGCCCACTTTTTTGGCAAACGGCTGCTGTGTAGATTGATGCATTTTCAAAAGCTATGGGAATTCAGCTTTTGCAGAGACTGGGTGTGTCCTTGCATCATAGAACCATTTGAATGTAACTTCCAGTTTGTCACCTTAACGTGGTCACTGCCGCAGTCAATTAAGTGATAAGTGATGCTTAGTGTCGGACATGTAGTGCTAGCAACACACATTGCTGTACATGGTTATATTTCGCTTTTATCTGTATCCAGATTGAGCCAACGCACTACTCTGCCTTCACGGCCTCTGTTCTGTAGATCCGTTCGTTTGTCCATCTTCCATACCACCTTTTCAGTACAGGGTCAGGGTGAGGCTGGATCCCATCCCAGGAATCATAGGGCATGAGGCCAGGAACGCTGAGATGAGCTGCCAGTCCACTGCAGGGCACACACTAAATCATACACTTAGGCCAATTTAGAGAGAACACTTCACCTAACTGCGTGTTTTTAGGCTGTGGGAGGAGTACTTGGAGGAAATTGAGGAATAGATTGGCACACATTGGCTGTATTTAGGACTCAGCTTAGACTCTCGAGCCTCCCGGCTTGAGGGTTTGATTCCCGTCCCCAGCTCTGGCCGTGTGCATTTTCTGTGTTCTCACCATGGTTGTCTGGGTTTCCTCGCACATTCCAGAAAACGTGTGGTTAGGTATATTGGCAGCTCTGAATTGCCCTTCATTGTGTGACTGCATGGACTTGCAGTGGACTGGTACCCCGCAGTGCGTGTTCCCTTTCTGTGCTAATACAGGCTCTGGGATCACTGTGTCACTGTCCTGAGCAAAAGGTTATTGATAATGGATGAATGCTTTGTCATCATGGTCGTCAGGATCATATAATATATGTTGGCATCTCCATAGTTCACCCAATCCTGCACTCTTGCAGCTGAGATCTTCATTATAGCTGCTGGCTTCGCATTACCGGTTTACATTGTAGCTCCTGGTATAATCATTTTTGCATACTTTTTTGGATACTTTTATCAAAAAATAAAATACTTTTATTTTGATTTTGCTTTTCTGTATAGAAATCATATGATAGGAACTAAATGCATGTAACTTTTATCACTTTTAACTTATTATGCATAATTTGTACTGAAAGGAATGTGACTGTATTTTAATGGCAGACCTTCCCTCCTGTCTCTGGTAGGGCTCCCCTATGATCAGAGTGTGAAACGGCCCAGGACCCTGCCTCCCTCCCAGTCGCGCGTCGTCCAGGCCCATGGCGGCACCCGTGGATTTGGCGGCGGTAGCCTCTCTTCCGACAGCGTTCTGGGGCATAATGGTGAGAGACTCCAGCAAACACAGCCAGGCGGAGCATGGTGCAAATCTGAGGACCTGTGTCTCATTTCGTCTTTCATTGGCGCAATACTGACTGACACTCATTTATTCTGAAAATCTGGCGTCAGTCATGAAAATATGACGCACTGAAAATTTTCAGTCATGTGACAAAGACAATACAACCATTTCTGAGTGAACAGTAGTATATGTGCTGCGTGATAAAATGTAAAAATGTTTATCCTCCTCCTGATTTTCATTCTTCACAGGAGAATGCCTGTCATGTCTGATGAGTGACACCACTTGTCTGCAGTTTATTGATTTGTCTGTGAGTGGTGCGCCATCAGAGCAGTGTAATCATCCTCCAAAGGACACACCCTGCTCCCGTTCAATAGGCTGCTTCTGCCTTTGAACGCCTAATGACTGGAAGGAGCTTCGACTGTTTCATCAGACTCTCATGTCTGCCTTATGTTTATAACACCACTTAAATTCTCCTTTGAATACAGGCCTGTTTCAGTCATAGACGTAGGACTTTATTCCTGCACATTTTTAAACCAGATCAATACAGCCGCATGTCACATTTCTTCATATTGATTTATTTTAAGGATTCCCTTATCCAAGGCGAATAAAAGAGAGCTTAAAACTTTGCTTTAAATTGGAAAAGGTAGCAAAACAAGAATGATCTGTCCACTGCCAATGTCACTGTGAAAACCTTGGGGGGGGGGGGGGGGGGGGGGGGGGGGGGGGGGGGGGGGGGGGGGGGGGGGGGGGGGGGGGGGGGGGGGG
>JAODKC010000107.1:1130128-1145310 GCA_026777985.1 Mormyrops attenuatus | reverse complement strand
GAAACCACATACCACACCCCTCTCCACTCCCCCCCCCCCCACCGCCCGCCTCTGGTGCTCGGCGGTCCGGGCGGGGGGGGGGGGGGGGGGGCGCCCCCCCCCCCAAGACCTCCATCTGTTTCAGGCGGGTGAGCTGGGATGCTTGTTGTTTATATTGATTTGACCACCTGTCCCTATTAGCTTATGTTCTTACGTTAGTGCATTTGGCTTTTGGTTTAACGGTAACTGCTCAGAGCTAGGCTAAAGTAAAATCTGTAAAACAATTGTAATGGTAAGAAGAGTTATGGGGAAAAAAATCTTAGAGCCCAAAATGTATAGAAATAATTAGCACCTAGAGAATCGATTCGGGACTAAGTTTAGGTGGGAAGCAGAGTGTCCAGCGGTGTCCTCTCTGTTCTCAAACACCTGACGGTGCCTTAGGTCTGTGTGCTGCCCGTAGATGGTCCTGCTGCAGGTTATTTAAATTGGTTAAGTTCCATCCATCTTGCATAATCATGCATTTATGCTTGGTAAAATCTATGGGAAATTTGACCTTGGGACTGTTCATACTTGTGTTGTTAACTTTGTTGTGAAAGTGCTATGGTAGACCGTGGTAAAATTACGGGTTATAAAGCTGCAGGAGCGATGAAACATCCCGTTTTTGCGGCTAACGAATGAGACGTGTGCGGTGGGTAACCCGATTCATTCCATCCTCCGCAGCAGAACAATGCTCAATCATCTTAGCGTGGCTATCCTCCTGGTGACATGGTCACACAGCCATGCTGCCACCTGTAGTACCTGGATTATCTGAACACCCTATTCACACCGTAACTTTTCTGATAGCTGAACTGGCCCATGCGGAATTTAAAAAAAAATTTGGCTACGTTTTGGCAGATACAGTGGACCAGTGTGTAGCAGTGTGGTCTCATACCTCCTGGGTTTGATGGTAATTCCCACCCCCAGGTTTTGTGTGATCTCAGGTTTTGTATTTTCTTCCTCTTTGCATGTATGGATGGAGAGAGATTCCTTGTTTGTTTATTTGTTTTGTATTTTGCCCAATGCAAATCTCTGAGTTTTTGCTCTGTTGCAAGATTTCATTTTGGCTCCATGAGCTGGAAAACCACCAACTTCAAACTGAAAATCTAAAATAACTACAGTGTTTCTGTTCAGTTTCGCCCTCCGCTATAACACCCATGACATTCGTCTGTCGGATTATCTTCACATCCGCATATTTCTTTAGGAAGACAAACCATGAGAGCCGGGAGCTTGAGTTTTCATTCATGGTTTTAACCTACTGATGTTGAGATTATTAGAAGTGAAAGTGTTTTGTGAAATCAGTTTATCGGTCAGTTCTGCCGTGCCCCCAAAATGAAACACTCAGAGCTGTCGGAGCCGTGACCCACTCTCAGTCTAGTAGTCATACTGTTATAGCTGTAGTTACATCTTAGCTGTGGTTCTGCATAAGCAAAGTCCTTTCTGTGTGATTTTATCTTGCTATTTCACTGGCAGAGCCTCATATTTTGAAATGTCTCTCGTTACTCCTTAATGCAGAGACAGGTGTTTAGTCTTTTTTTCTAACTTTATATCCACTTACGAGTACGATTTCCTTCAGTCCTGCCCTTGCCAGCTCAGCAGAATGATGCCCAATGAATGATACAGTATGCAACTGACACTTATATAGCCAAAACATTACAATTCTCAGACTAGCATTTATAGGGCTGGATGTGCTTACTGAACTGGTTCAGGTTAGCTGAGTTCCTTGCTTCAGTACAGATCTGCAGGGGGCCTCCTGGGACCTGAACAGTGCGTTTGTCTCTGTCCAAGTGAAGGTCCTACCAGCTGCTATTACACATTTTTGTGGGAAGTGCAGCTGAGGATCAGTGCATCTTTGCTTGTAATTCCAGCATAATCAATGGAGTTTCTACTACGCTGTCTGTCTGTCTGTCTGTCTGTCTGTCTGTCTGTCTGTCTGTCTTATACATGAACACACACACACACACACACACATACATAAATTATATATGCAGGATAACTTTTAGAGTTTTTTCGTGTGTATTTTGTTTGGACCCAATATCATTATTATACCTAATATATTCATTAAATATTATGAAAAGTCAAACGAATGCCTTGTTTCTTGCAGTTGTCGCAAAGGCTGTCTCAGGAGGTAGAAGAGTGCTTATTAATGTTGTTTTCTCCTTAATGAAAAGAAAGTGTTGTTATTTTAGTTGCTAATTGCTCAGAGGGGGTTAAAACAACCCTTTCCTTAATTGATGTATAAAATTATTTGTAGATTTATAATCAGTCTTCATATATATTGTGTTATTGACTGTAGTTTTAATGTCACATTAAAACCAAAATGGAGGCGGGTTTGGACGGCCTCGATGCCCAATATTTGTTGAGTGTGGAGTAGTAGCTTCATAGATTCCCGGCATGTCTGGCGGATTTGAATACCTCATCTTGATGATCAGCGACTGGAGAGCTACGCGGATGAATAATTGTGGCATTAGCACAGGGGCTGGAGATAAAGACACTGAGTCTTCCCTTGCGATGCCTCTGTGGGCTGAGCTGCAGATCTAAGGCTTGCCAACGCTCGACACGTCGTGCGCTCAGAGCCAAGCTGGCAGACGCAGGCTCTGAACATGAGCGTTCCCCCATCAGAGCAAATATAATCCCCTGATTTGCATCCTCTGAAGAGCCGGCTAACGAACTAAATATGCACGTGGAGAGTAGAGATTCTTTTCAAATACTGCCATTCTTTCTTTCATTCTCCAATGTATAAAAACTTAAAGCTACGGCCTGTTGCACATTACAAATATTTTTTTATCATCCTCTCCTAACTTCAGAGATGAGCCGGATTAAGATGTTATTAGGTAATGACATATTTTTTGTGCTCTAATATTACCATGTGATTAGTATCCCCAAATGGAACCATTTCTTGTCCAATAAACTACCTGGAATTCAAAGAATTTAGTAAACAGTCAAAATGACCCTAGGAAATGTATATTACAATTAACCATTATTCAAATGTTACATAACTCCTGTAGATTTATTGACAATTATTTGTCAACAGATCTATAGAAGTGGCACACTGGCCCAATACCTGGTGTTCTCTGGGGGATTCAGACCAATAGACATAGAGATCCGTGTGCCTAATCCACGTACCGCGGTGAGAAGTGCAGAAGATGAGCGAGAGCCGCACGGGCATTACCATAAAATGACAGGCCGGCAAAGATTTAAACTTACAACAGGAAATTCACTTGAAGAAAATTTAAGAAGACTGAGAGAGACTTGGGGGCAATTTCCCTCCCACTTCATGATTTTTATCTCCCTAGTCTGAGCTTATTTATGGACTCGTTAGGAATATTGTCCACGGTGCTCTTTCCTCTCAATAGTCTCTCTCCTCAGCAGTTATTTGAAAAAAAAGATTGGCCATTTTTCAGCTGGGGAAGGGCATCTTCAAAGCATGTCTTTTCTCATGCAGAGTATGAATTGTAATTTTAACACAGGTCTGACTCAGAACATTTATTATTTGCAGGCATTTTGGAGAGAGAACATTTTCTACCCTTAATGTGTGTCTTTGTTGTATTTCTATGTAATTTGCTGTACTTTTGTAGTCTCCATTGAGTTGCCTTTCCGGAGTGAAAATGTGATCACTCTCACTGCGTTTGCTCAGATACAAACATGCCCCACCGGCTTTTTGAGCCTCAGCCAGGCTGACGTGATGCTCCCAGCAAGACAGGGTAACTTTAAATTGATCTGAAAGTGTTAAAGGATAAAGCTGGAATGTTGCAAAGCTGCTAAATGACTTGGAACTTCTGCCACCTCATAGCTCTTCACAGGCAACAGATGCTGTGTCATCTTTCTAGCAAATGAACTTGAGCTTTGGGCTTTTGTTTCTTGGACCTCATTCAGTGATGAAATGTCCCCACACAGGTTCTCAGATTGTTCCATTTCAACTGGAAGCTTTACAGTTTCCTATAATCAATAAGATACATATTCACTCTATTACATTAAGAGTTTCTGCAAGTTGTCCAGCAATTCCTTATGGACAGTGACACAACAGAAGACTTTCAGCAGGTCATAAGGGCTTCTGTAGTGTAGATATTTAAATTTTCAACAAGACAAAAAATTCCATTGCCTTCTAAGGAAGATGCATTTAGTTGTAATAAGTGTGTGTTGCTACCTTTGACATGGTATTGCCATTCCTAATGCCAAATCTTATGAACATGACATAAATTCTAAAAATGACATAACCAAATGAGACTGTAAGCAGAACCTACTAATTTATGGGGTTATGCAACCTATTGGATAATCAGTGATGAAAAACGGATAAGATATAATTAATCAGTACATTTAATCACCATGTATCCAGTCATCTTCAAACCAGTACACCGGGAACATCCATCCATAATAGAAAATTTTGTGAATGAAGTAAAATGTTACCATATAAAGATATTCATTTCAAGTCAATTTATTTTTATATAGCGCCTTTCACAATAGTGTCGCCCCAGGCGGTTCACATGGGTGTGTTGTGGTACAACATCATTAAGGCAGAATAATACAAAAATCAGGAATGGGGAAGACAAAAAATTTAAAAAGAGCCAAATGACAACGGAGGAGAGTAACCAAAAACTCCCAGGTAGGGAGAAAAAAAAGACCTTGGGGGTCTGAGGTTGGCTGCCCATCCCCCCAGGCATGCTAACATTATTGAAAATGAAAGAGTGGGCTTGCCTGCTAAAAGCAAGGTGTAGTCTATGATGAAGTCAAAGTCCATCTATGAGTCTTCTCTCCACGGCGGCCTGCATAGGGTGGCAGATTGAAGCCTGCACCCATAATGTTACAGTTTGTAAGTCGCTTCCATGAGGTCAACGCTCCATGGGACTGAACAAGGACTCCAGCTCAGATGGTGTGCCCCCCCCCGGGCACCATTCAGACATGTGGGAAGGAAGGCAGAGAGCATGGTGGGTCAGAACATGCATAGACACATTAATGGACAAGCATAGTAGATAAAAATGGCAGATAGAGCACCGGCAGCCATAGATATGGAGTGTTAGATGTTGAGCTGTGGGTGAGCCAAGTAATAGGTCCCATAGATATGATGGAATGGGGGTGTTGGGGAAGGAGGTGGAGGTTGTAGATGGGCAGGAAGTGCATTGAGGCACCTGATGAAAAATAAGGCTCAGTAGGAACTCTTGAATAAAGGAAACCTCAGAAGCGGAGGGTTGAGACTTTTCCTGCATAAAATTTGTGTTTTTTGCAGCTTCTATAACTTTATTCTTTTATTCAGCAGACCCCTTACACTACAAATTGTTTTTCTGCTGCTCTGCTTCTGCCGCATTATCACCGTGGTGAACACCGCAAGCGGCTTCGACTTAAGAGGCTGCTTTCCGGAAATCTTCATTTGACAGCTTTTAATGCGACTCCGCCATTATCTTCTCCCATTTGATCAAACTGAACCTCCTCGGCTGAGGCCGGGCTCTTTATTTTAGTCCAAGGTTTTCCTTAGATAATTCAGAGCCTTTTAAGAAGTCTCAATGTGTGGTTGCGGAGAGTTCTCACACCGCACATTATTCAAGTATTATCATTTGTCACATTTCTAATGCTTTACACTAGTGTTTCTCAATCTGGTCCTCAAGTACCCCCAGACGGTCCATGTTTTTGCTCACTCCCAGCTCCCTGCCAGACGGTCCATGTTTTTGCTCACTCCCAGCTCCCTGCCAGACGGTCCATGTTTCTGCTCCCTCCCAGCTCCCTGCCAGAAGGTCCATGTTTCTGCTCCCTCCCAGCTCCCAGCCAGACAGTCCATGTTTTTGCTCCCTGCCAGACAGTCCATGTTTTTGCTCCCTCCCAGCTCCCTGCCAGAAGGTCCATGTTTTTGCTCCCTCCCAGACAGTCCATGTTTTTGCTCCCTGCCAGAAGGTCCATGTTTCTGCTCCCTCCCAGCTCCCAGCCAGACGGTCCATGTTTTTCTCCCTCCCAGACGGTCCATGTTTTT
Organism: Mormyrops attenuatus; assembly: GCA_026777985.1. Lineage (NCBI taxonomy): Eukaryota > Metazoa > Chordata > Actinopteri > Osteoglossiformes > Mormyridae > Mormyrops > Mormyrops attenuatus. The sequence goes on along the minus strand of JAODKC010000107.1, from coordinate 1,139,336 downwards.
GCTCAGATTTCCCAGCAGTCTGTGTTGGACAGCCTGGCGCAATGCCTCTTGTATTACTTGAATAGTTCTCATGTAGTGTCTTACAGAAAGTGGCTTCTAATAAAGTACAGTAAACAGCAGCCTTTTTCTCCCCGGTGGTCTGTCCCATTCCCTCTCCCACTGATGGGCTGTCCCATTCCCTCTCCCACTGATGGGCTGTCCCATTCCCTCTCCCACTGGCACTGGACGGGCTGTCCCATTCCCTCTCCCACTGGCACTGGACGTGCTGTCCCATCCACACACTTACTTCATCTGTCTACTTTCTAACAGCAGGCCTGTTCCATTCAGGTCCCCTCTGGTTACATTCTCTCAGCAGGGCTTTCTGCAGTCAGGCTCCTTCATAGCAGTCTTATGCCAGGAGGACCATCTCATCCAAATATGCCTCAGTCTCAGGAAAAAAAGCAACCGCCCAAATAATTTGCTGTCATACATCCATGCAGTTGTCTTCAGTGAATATGACACTGCATTTTGGGATGATCACGTTGCCTCTGACATTCTAATTGTTTATAAAATGTAGAATCTTAGAAGCAGACTAATAAAAATGCGTATGATACTCTTTTAAAACAAAGTCCGGAATATGTGGAAAGAAATAGTTTCTAATTTGAGTTATGTGTGTGGTTGCTACTTTGAAGGATTTAGTTGCTTTGGATAGTTTGCTGTGTTTTCAGAGGTGTTTGTGTGCGCCGACACTCTTTGATGTCTCCTGCTAATAAAAGAACAGACCAGGCAGGTCTTAAAAATCGCATGACCCGCTTTGTTCTTCTCCTTCCCAAAGCGTAATCACCAGCAGCAGGGAATGGAGGCATTTTAAGGAACTGACCAGAAGCACAACCCCTCTGGAGGAGGACATGTTTCACCTGAAGGGGGGCGCACAGGCTCCCCAGGTCTACCTCCGACCGAAAGAGACGCTCCACATCCCTCTGAAGTATCAGACCTTCACCTTGGATTACATCTCGCAGGTAAACACTGAGAGAGATGCTGTGTGTGTTTTAGGTGCACAGTATGTGCGGTCCACCCACGCCGGAGAGAAGAATGGTGTCACATGCTGGTGTGATGATTCTGCAGCATCATTTGGTATTCTGGGGAAATCATCATTTTATCTACTAACAGTTGTAGCATTACAGTAGTCTTACAAAAGTTTCTTGCAACACATACAAAAGTTGCGATGCTGAAATACTGGACAGTGATACTTATTATTCTAATTTCTCCATTTTACCTGCTGTCAATGTCCAGCCCGAGTTATTGGGGATTTTACATGGAGACAGAACTGCGTATATTAAATAAATTCCATGGTTAATGTTTGCATGTTTGTATGTACATCAGCATGCAACTTCGGCACATACATAATATATTGTTTGCTACCTAGAACAGCTTACAAAAAGCTGCAAATTTAGTTCTAATAGCAATAATTGGTTGCAAGGATGTCAAAACTTTCAGATGATGACTGTTCCTGTATTTCAAAAACTCAGATCGTTCACCCTGAGGATTTCCTGTAAATAATTTAACCATAATTAATAATTTTCTATACCCTGTATGTCTTCTGCATGTTCAGACCTAAGCACTAGATCCACTGTTGAACGTGTCTTTTGCAGGAACCAACTGACGTGTTTACTAGCGCCAGTGTCGATTTGGTTGAGAAGCGTCTGGTGAAAGCCCAGGCCAAGATTATGAAAGTAAGATGCACTATGACCTTGGGTGCTGTGTTCCAAGTCTTTAAGGCCCGGTATGTTGTTTCTGCATCACTGTGTTTTGGCAGGAATGTCTATGCGGACTATTAGTGGCGGAGGGCAGGCCTGCTTCATAACCTTCTGATGCGTGCTGATGCGGGCAGGTCAGTCGGCTGACGTGGAACAGCCCTCTGTGAACCCGCCTGCCTCTCTTGGCTCCAGGTTGTATTTAGGGCAGAGGACGGGAAGCCCCTGGCCATTTGTGAGGTGAGCGTGGAGCGCATCCCCCATGTGATCGATCAGACATTCCGCTTCTACCACCCTGAGCTCACCGTCCTGAAGAAGGCCATCAGGCTCCCGCCATGGGACAGCATGCCAGGTGCTCCACACCGTCACAGTTCGTCCTGCATTTCCTCTCTCCGAACATGGTATTGTTATCTGCCTGTCGGCATGCTTTTTCAGGGGTTCTGGGTGGAAATGAGCACAGGGTGCGGCATATCCATGTGCGGTGCAGTGACACCCACGTCATCTGCGACACCAAAAGCACGGTGAGTAAAGTGGAGCTGAGAAAGGGGTGGGTGACAGAGCTAGCCCCTCCCGCAAGGTTCGCTCACATGCAAAAGATTAGGGGGGCCACACAGGTCAGAATTGCTCAAACAATAAGTAGCACAGATTTAACCAATTCACAAAATCAGCACAATTATTTGTTACATTCAGGCTTCAAGGTTTCATTTGTTATATGCAGAGTAAACAGTCAGTTCCACTATGCGATGAAAATGCTACTGTGCGTGCCCTTAGAGTAAATAAATTAAATGCAGAACACAAATGAAGTGCAATGTAAACATAATGCAGATATTACAAGAGCAGATGAGGAAATGGGTGACATAGCTGGCCTTAGGTTTAGGGCGTGCAGAAAAAAAGAAAGCGGCACCTCATTGGTTGGAGGTAGATTGTGTCAACAGAATCAGGGATGGGGGGGAGCAAGCGTTGGACGAGAGCCGCTCCCAAGCCTGGTAGCCTGCAGGTAGAAACTGTTTCGCAGTCTTGTGGTTTATTATTTGACACTGTAGTGTCTTCTTCATGGTTTTCATTTGCAATCCAGTTCCGTTATCTCTTATGGTGGTTTTATTAATTTTACTTGCTATTTTAAAGACGTATTTTTATTTAGTTGACTGTAACAGAAAGTGATGTCTGTTTTAATTTGATTACACTTAGTTTTGGAAACAACAGTCTTCGTATCATTTAATTTCTGTTAACAAAAATATCAAAACACAATATTACACCAGACGGTAGGTTGTTTTAGCAAAGTTCCATAATTATGAAATGCTCTGCAATCAAAAGGGCAGTGCCCTTCGTAATGGAGTATTTTAGAATAGCAGCATAAGAGAACTTAAATGTGCCTGTCCTGTTGGTTTTAACACACAGTCTCCCATGGAGCCCCAAGATGTGTACCTCAAAGTATCAGGCGCTCAGAGTCCGCAGATAAAGAGGTTCTTCATCGCCGTGTACCTGTAAGTATCTCCTCCATTGATTTTCCCGGAAGAGCGTTCCTCACGATATGTAAACCTTCTTGCCTGTGATTTGTGTGATTTACCTGATCGTGCTGTACAGATTGATGTCTGATTTAATCAAGCTGTGCTTGATGTATTTATTGAAACACAGGTAGAGCTAGCTGGGTTGGCAGTTTTAAACCCTGAGAGCTGTAGAACACCCTTAGCATCTTTGTTTTACCGCTTACGCTTAATTGCACTGGCTGCTAATGTGTTGTATAATCCGAGGATATGATACTATTGTTCACTGGTGTTTCATTCACTTTGCTGCATGACAAATCCCCTTAGTAGTACAATCAATACAAAATACTAGAAAACAATTATTCACATCAAGTAAATGTGAAATGTTTTTTTTTGTTTTCCCGCCTCAGTGAGTTTACATGATTTGCAGTCATTAGCAGACCGTCGTGGGATGGTTCTAGCTGAGTTCTCACTTGGTTCTGGCTTCCACAGGGACGAGTGGCTGGTGGCGCCCGCCCAGGTCTGGCAGGTCTACGTTCACTTCCTGCAGCGTGTGGACATCAGCTGCATCAGCGGCCAGCTTACCTGGCAGTCTCTCGTTCTCCGGGGAACGCGTGCCCTGCGAAAGGTCAGGTGCTATACCTCACACCCTGGGGAAATCCAGGTAGGTTCACTGCAACGGGACGCAATTTTTCTATCTCTGTTAGCTTTGAAGATGTTCTGGTCCAGTTCGCATGCATTGTTATTCATGATTTTAGGTCCTTTCCTAGACTCAGCCCAGTAGCCACTTGGTCCCTTCTTATCTGCTACACGTCCTGCTGATTTTGTGTTTTCATATCCGGTTTGGTTCTTAGCTACGGTACCAGCAGTTCCACCTCATGCCCCCTTCGCTTGCTGTCCCTGAACAGGTTGACCCGGTGGAGGTATTTGCCCTCCCGGCGACCGCTGTGCAGGACTTGCGTGTCAGGGTGCGTGCATGGAGGCCTGGGGGCAGGTTCGCGTATCTCAACGTGGTAGATGTGGAACACCGCCAGCTGGTGTCATCCTGGTTACTCTGCTTGTCCTGTCGACAGCCTCTCATCTCCAAGGTGATGAATGAAGCCTTTTAACCTTTCAGATGGGGGCCAAAATGTTAATCTACCATGTGTGTGTTTCCAAGGGGCATAGGGTTGGTGTCAACATTGGTAGGGAACAAATCAGCTCCCAACTCCTCGGCCCCCAAAACACACACACACACACACACAAAACCATAACCATAAGTAACCAAACAAAATACGAGACTTTTGGCATTTTTAGTTATATATAGTACTTCAGTTATATATAGTAGTAGTCAGTTTTTTGATTGCATTCACAGATCTTTGTGGGAGCCTGAAAAATGCCCCCCACAAGGTCAAAATAACAGGGTTTTCCTCACATTGTGGTCCCCACAGTATAGTATATACATGACCACACACGCACTTCAAAATGGCTGTTCATTGAAAACTCAACTATTTTAATTGAGCATGACATCGGAATAGCAATCCTATCAAAATGACTGGACAAGAGATCTGGCAAAAATTTGTGGAAAAAAATAGGTTTTCGAAGTAAGTATATTACCAAAATGGACGATAACAAAAATATCAAAAGTAAAATGGAAATGGGAAAAGTGGAAACGAGCAAAGGGCCTAGCAAGTGCAAAAAGCAATTTGCGCATTTGTATATATATATAAAATGTTTCACGCATAAAAACTATCCTGAACCTAACCCAAGCAATAAAAGACTGAGCCGTGCCTGACCCAAAACCCAACCACCTTCTCCAGTTCGTCGGGCTCGGGTCAGGTCTAGCGCGAAACCTGCCCATTCGTGTAGATCTTCTCTTATTTGCTCTGTTAACTTTATTAGAGATCAACTATGACCTGGTGAGACAGACAAGGAAGGAAATGTCACGGTATTGGGAGGTACTGCTTATTCCTCACAACAAATGAAAGCCGAAGGAAATGTTTGACTTTAATTGTACTATGAGGATCTTAACGTGAAAAGACGCTCAAAATATCGGTGTAGATAATTCGGTACTGCCACGGTGTTGGCAGGGTCATGTCTCTACCGTCTATATACAAACATATATACATATATACCTTGTTTGTTTCACAAGCTTCAGAGATTTTTCAGTACTTTTAATACATTATTAGACTTTCTAACTGAACAGTATATAATATCCATATTTGGAAAGCATAATATTGCCTCTGTTAAGTAAGTATATTAAACAAGAATTAGTGTGACCTAAATTACAAACTGGAAATGGTTCGGAATAGGTAATTAAAAATATGTATTCTTTAACCGTATAGTCTAGACATTTTGAATTTCTGGATATATTGTATAAGCATTATATATTCTGGGGGGAGGTAATTGCTTTTTTCATTGTATTACACTGAATAATAAACAAAAGATTAAAGTCACAGAGCAAGGTGTATTCATAGTGAACTAAATCATTCACGCTTGTTTGAAATCTGCAGGGTTCTCTGATATAGCAAAGGCACTTCAGGATCTGGCAGCTCTATGTCCATTATCTCTCCCTCCTCCTGTCCGTTGCAGGCCTTCGAGATCTTCCTTCCGGTGGGTGGCGGAAAGGGCAGCAGCAAAAAGATCACCTACACCAACCCCTATCAAAACAAGAGGGTCTTCCTGCTGCGTACCACCCACCCTGACCTTCTGCATTTCAAAGAGGACTCCGTCGAGGTGGGCAGCTTGAGCTCCACCCCCTTCACATTCAACCTTACGTATATGCGCATGGATACAGTAGGAGGCGGCAGCCACCCAACTCGAAGCGAGATAGGCGACTGGAAGAGGGATGCATTAAGTTTAAATAATAATAATAACAATAATAAACAGTTACATTTCTGTGGCACAAATCCATGATCGCATAACAAGGAAGAGGTTAAAAAGACAACCATAAACCACTAACTTTTATTAAGAAGATTAAAAGATAGTATGGAAAATATAAACAGCATACTACTCATGTAAGTCTTTAGAGATATATTATAGAAATTATTCTACAAAATTTAACTCAAAATTTCAACTCTTGTATTCTGTAGCTGTAATCCCAGACAGTGATTTTCAACCCACAACACAGGGTGCTCGTAACATCCCCAAAATTAGGCAGATATTTTATTCGTTTTGACTTGGCCAGTCAAGCTGCATAATGGCATGGATTTAAAAACACCTGAAATCTCACATTCACATGTAACCCTGATTGGCAAATGCACAGCCATGAATACATCCTATGTTTCTTTGGATCTATGAAAATTTCTTTCAAACCAGAAAGACGTATTCGTGGTTGAATCTAGACAAAACAATTTTGACAGCAGCATTGACATACAGTAACAGCAAATGCACAGCATTATTGCTTTAAAAACGGGTAAGACTGATAGAGATATTTGATTGGACTATGATCTCTTTTTATCTTTTAATTTGTGATCATAACCTTTTAGAAATGAGGACAACAGATCATTGAGAAATTAGTTTGCTGGTTCTATTTTAGAGTATTTAAAATGTAGACATTGATATTTCTTAACAATAATATACACCGCGACCAGTGGCCTTCAGTACCATGAAGCTGAGATTTACTGCCCAATCCCCCGCCATCATCTTTCTAATAAACATTATTTATAATGTACAGTAGTGGACTCATCTCCAAAGGAATTAGCATATCTTCAGTTAACTCATTTATGCTACTTAGCAGCAGAGTACTCAAGTAACTTGTTCCAGTGCTGTAACCAGTTCTGATTTACACTTCAGCCTCCTTCCTGTATGGCCATGCTGCCTGCTAGGTCTCCCATCTGAAAGATCTGCATTTTGATGCTTATCCTGACCAAGTTACTCCTAGGAGATGGAGGGTGCCACTGCAGTCAGGCAGCAGTGTGTGTCATGGAACTGAGGGTGAACAGCTGAAGCTCTGCAGGTCTGCTTAAAATTCTGTGCTGGGGTTCTGCTGTCCCAGTCGATGTTAGCCACAGACTCGTGTGAAGGATGACAGTGTAGCTGGAAACTTTCAGCACAAAACAGGGGCAAATGATACCCTAACACTGAATAGCGCTTGTGCTAATCACTAAAAGCTACAGCTAATTATAGTTCTAGATGTTTTTCTGAAGACTGATTTCAGCTATGACATCTGCATATCTTTGCAAAGGAATCATGAAGACAACACACATCTTTTTGTTTTTTGAAAGTGATGTGTGCTCACTCATTCCAAGCTTTAAACCGTGGGGGGGTTTAACAGCCAGCTCTCTGTGTGTGTTTCGGATAGATTGGGGGAGGAGAGACCTACACTATTGGGCTTCGCTTCGCACCCGGCCAGAGCGCCGGGGTGGAGGAGATCCTGGTCTTCATCAACAACCACGATGACACAAACGAGGAGACATTCTGCATCAGGGTTCAGTACCGCTGAGTCCCGAGGACGGCTGGAAGCATCTAAGAGGGACGTCCTGCTTTGTCACGGAGACAGGAACAGTGTCCTCACTGAGAACAGGCTACCTTAGAACACTCTGCACCTCTAACATAGCCATGACACTCCTACCTCCAGAGTACACCACGTAAACCACAAAAAAATCCCTGATTGTAGCTGGCAACATTCTGTATTCAACAGACCCTTTGCACTAGTGAATTTACCCAGTTAATAATAAGGTTTTTATTCATTTTATCAGTATGTAATCAAATTCTTTTTTGCTGTGTTTACATACATTTTATACGATTATAAGATGCTATTTAATTTTATTTTTAATAATAGAAAAACCATTATTTTTTGGAATCAAGGAATGCATGTATTTGCAGAGACTTTATCTGCATCACTGTGTTATGGCAGGTTTTACCCAGATGCAATAACTTAATGTGGCCATTTACGAGCTTATAAGCCACACCAGAAACCCACAAAGCAGAGATAGTGACTTTTATGTGGGCTCAAGATCTGAAAATACAGGCACATTATCTGGCAGTAATTGAAATATCAGTCACATCACTGCAATATTAATGAGATCTTATAAGTAAATTGTTTGTGTCCCAGGTATTCACAGAAGGTTTGTTTATATTGCTGAACAACCCACCCGCAGGGGTAATGTTACCGCTGTGGAGAATTGAAGGGAAACTGGCTGCACTGCAGTCATTGCACTGCATTACTGCAGTGTTCGTATTGCATTGTGGTACGCTCCTCATATTGGGCACTCAGCTCTGGAATGGTCAGTTTTGAATGCAGAGAGAATACGATGAGCATAATTAGGCTTGATGTAATGAGGTGCCATTTATTTTATTTCCCCCCCCCTAGAGGGGAAAGGAGAGTCTCTTCAGATAGGGCTCTCATTAGCTTCAGCAGGGGCTCTCTGTCTCTCAGGGCCTTTGTTCTATCACAATTTCTGTCAATAACTAGCACATAGTTGCACAATCACTCTTGTTAGAAAGCAGGGTGCCGGGGGCGTTTTGGTCAGAAATGAAAACAATCAAGTATTGGGAAATGTTTATTGAGCATGTTGCCTTGTTTTACAATATAAATGGCTCAGAGGAAAAATGCAATGTGTATTTTTCTCCTGAAGCCAAACTCTTTCATGCTGTCTCAATGCTGACAATGTTCCACGTTAATTATGAACATCATAATGAAATTAAATGAACAAAAAAGAGAAACAAATGTGATATACATCTACTGCAAACGAAATGAACCCAAACTGATTTAGGAAACGATGGAACCCCCTCCTCCTGTCAACCCCCCCCAAAGAAGAAAGCAACAGCTTACAGTTGAAAGACTGGAACCGAACATGTTGCATGAGGACAAAACAGAGAACCGACAGGAAATGGGGTTAGGTGGGAACTCACAGCTGCCCACAGGCTGAGATGCAGCTTCACACAGCCTTTTTTTTTGGGGGGGGGGGGGGGCCCAAAAATGTCCGTGGGCAATGTGCACACGTGAACATTTTTCTTTGCTGTAAGAGCGTTGGGGCGGCAGGTAAAAATTAAAGTGTAAAACCCCAC
>JAODKC010000107.1:1110291-1120693 GCA_026777985.1 Mormyrops attenuatus | reverse complement strand
CCCCCCCCCCCCCCCCCCCCCCCCCCCCACCACCCCCCCCACCCCCCCCCCCCCCCCCCCCCCCCCCCCCGGGGGCCGGCCCCCCGGGGTAAGGCAGTTGTACCAATAATTATGAACAGAACTGGACATCAATAATAGTAAATTTGATGTGACATCAGTAAATATAGAAATGAGAGGGAAAAAAGGCGGCATTAGCTCACAGGTAGATTTTAAAAAAGTTAACAGGTCCTCATGTTGGCAAAAGAATACTCCAATTTATTGTTTAAAGAGGCTGTCATTTTTTCCATATAATATATGTTCTGTAAAGGGGTCCTTTCTGTGTGGAGTTTGCAGGCTCTTCCCGTGTTTGTGTGGGTTTTCACCGGGGGCTCTGGTTTCCTCCCGTAGCCCAAAAGCATGCAGAATTGGTTGATTGGTGAGTCTAAATTGGCCCTGCAGTGTGTTGGTGACTGCCCAGGGTTGGTTCCTGCCTGCACCCATTATTCCTGGGATAGGCTCCAGTTCCCCCTGTGACCCCAGTTGGGATTAAGTGGTTTCAGAAAATGGATGGATATGTTCTGTACTTAATTGAATACATAGTGACGATCTCAGTTTATATCTAGTTTTCCAGTTCAGCAGAATGTTTTTTTTTTTGGCAATAGCTTTTCTTATAAGAAATGTCCCATTTAAAGATTCGACTGACTCGGTGTCGTGCAAAGCAGTATCTGTTTTGGTTATCCACTATTCGTTGCATGTGCAAGCTGACTCTCAGCTCAGTACTTTTAATGCGATTGTATTCAGGATCACCAAGCGATGAATAATCCTGTTGAGCTGAAAAAACCGCACTGATGAAGCTCCACGCATTTTAAGACATTTTTTGCAGTTTTTTGCCAATCAGACATAAAATAAAAGCACTTTCAGTGTCGGCAGTCTCTCCGTGTTTGTGTTTCTAAGCATCTCTCCAGTGGTCAATCAGTGAACAATAAAATTCCTAGTATAAGGTCTGGATGTAAAGTCTGAGTTTTACAGGACTTGTAAAGCCAGCTGCGAATGCATAAAATATTTTGAAGTACAGGAACTCGGGGACCACCGGGTGGTTCACATTGCCAGGCTGGAGGGTTGAAATCCTCCCACACTCCATGGATGTGGAATTTGCCTGTTCTCTCCATCACGCGGTAATCTGGTTTCCCTCCACAGTCAAAAGACATGCAGGTCAATGGCTATCTCTAAGTTGCCTGCAATGTGGGTGAATGTCTGCCTGCATATGCCCTGAAATAGGCTGGCATAGCGTCTGTGGTGCAGCCCTGCCTTGCTACCTGGGATAGGCTCCAGGCCCCCGTGTGACCTTGTTCAGGATAAGCGGTTGGACGACGAATGCATGGAACAGGAAGTCAAATGATATTTTCTAGTCGACGCTCATCATGACTCTCTGTTATAAAAGTGGTTATGGAAAGTTGGATGGCTTTTAAATTACTTAGATTGCTTATTCCTAGGATATACACTCTCACACAGAATCAACGCTGACTTCCAACCTGTAAGCATCACATTATGGCATCTTGAGCCCAGAATACTACAGAAAATGCCTGTAGGCTGGCGGGTCCCGGCCCTATCAGCAAGCGACAGCAGGCGCGGTACCGATTGCTAAACAGAACTTGTGGCTGAATAGTTGCTCACCCAAATTCCTGGAGGCGGAGAAATTAAAGCTGACCTTTACTGCCTCATCGCAATTTCCAGCTGTGCAGGTCAATGAAAGGCATCAATTTAAATAAGAGTGTTTAATTCAACAATTAATCCAAGGCATTTAAAGGGTCCTTTCACTTCCAGGGCAGGTTGTGGACAGGTTGAGAGCTTGACCACTAGGTGCTGGTTTTTTTGGACACTAAATACTTATAATTTGTGCCAGTGGTGGAAATGTGACACTGACTGAAAGATAACTTTAAAATCTCTTGAATAGCTCCTGGGGTTTGAAATTACCCCACTCCTGCGGACTTTGATTTACACACTGGGGGTGCTGGACTGCAGGGTGTGGGTGCAGCTTCGGGAACAAGGCAGTAGAACAATATGGATACTTGGATAGGTTCACAGTAATATTGATCGGTCTTTACATAAGAATCTATTTTTATATAATAAATTGATCCATGGATGTGGATATGTTGGATATTGCATTGCTGTAAAGAACATAAAAGCTCATCATTACTCATAGTTCTTCACGTAGTCCCTGGCCTCTTGACCTTAAACCATAAGATTGTGCCTCTTTTGAGATCACATGCCCCTGGGGAGGGTACCCCTAGGAACCGGGAGGCACATTTGCCCCCCCGGCCAATATTTGATTTTGTTTCCTCCACCCCCAAGTAAATAGACCCCTGTATTTAAATGGTTAAGTTGTGTGGCCTCAGTATCAAACTCTCTCTTACACTATTGACCCTCTGCTGTGCTTTTGGTCAGGAAGACTGTAGGCAGGCTCTGGAGACGCTGCCGCAGTGTGTTTGGCACAGCTACAGCCTTAAAAAAAAAATCCCTGCTGTACTTCAGAATTTCCACAGCAGGTGGAGTAGATGTTAGGCGCGTGGGCCCAGTCATTAATGGAGTATGGAGGCTGTAGTGATCCAAGGTGAAGTCTCCCTCATGTTGTTGAGAAGTGATGGCTCTGAATTGGTCAGACAGGAAAGTAAGAGCCCCTTTTAAAACAAGCACTCTTTCTATGCTTTACAGTAAATCCTCAGCTATAAGAACGGCACCGTAGCGCTTGGCAGACCCAGGCATCGCAGCAGCAGAGACAAGACGGGAAGAAGCAAGACGCTTTTACACAACGTGGATCTTTTCTTATAGCCCTTAAAAGGACTAACACAGACACTAATCACTACACCGACACACATAATGGGGAAACGCAGGGAGGTCTAACGGCAGACGGTAAGTCACACATATGGTGGGTAGTTATACAATGGCTAGAAACACGCGAAGACTGGCCAGGATTTACACATGACAAAGGCAAGGGTACTCGTGACAACTGGAAACACAACACATATTAACAATGACACAAACGGGGGCTACCTACGATTACTCGCGGGGCTTGCTGGGACATGCTAATTAGCGGAAGCCATCCCGCCGGCGCTACAGTATGTATCTTTTGCTGTTTGAAAATGGTTACAGTGCTGTAATTTGCTATTTTCCACTCTGTTATCACTTTTATAGCATATAGTGTAATAGGGATTTTGGGAAATGTCTGATACTGTGTCACTGACATTTGCATCTGTTTCCAAGGAACTGACATAAAAATTACACAGAGCTATTCCACCAAGAGACCCACAGAGCTCAGGGCTCAATTCCCTGTGTTCCCGTGGGGTTTCTACATGGGTTTCTAATTTCCCCCTGCTGTTTAAAAAACACATTGTGTGTGTCTGTGTGTGTGTATCTGTGAGTCTGTGTGTGTGTGTCTGTCTGCCTGCCTGCCTGCCTGTGTGTGTGTGTGTGTGTTTTGGGGGCCGAGGGGTTGGGAGCCTGTTTTGCTCCCTACCAGTGTTGACACCAAACCTATGCCCTTGGAGACACACACATGGTAGATTAACATTTTGGCCCCAGTCTGAATTGTTCAAAAGCTTTTTTTTTTTTAAATGTGTTTATTACATTGTGTGGACATTTCATCCCCACAATGTAAGTAAGTAAGTAACATTTATATACAGTGCCTTTCAGAGACAGGAAGTCACAAGACAAAAGGCTGTACAGCACTAAAACACTTAAAAGTAAAAGATAAAAACAAAACAAGGAAAAGAATAAATACAGTAATAAAAAACAACAGAATACAAGCAAAAGAAATGAAAACGCCTGCTTAAACAAAAAAGTTGCTTTTTAAATGAGTCAACTGAAAGCGAGACTAGCGGGAGACCATTGCGAAGCCTTAGTGCGACAGATTGAGAGCACAATCCCCGCATGCTGTAAGCCGGGGACATGCGGCGACTAAGAGACCCTGAATGCCAGACCTAAGTGCCCAACAAGCTGAGTAACGGTGCAAGAGGCCAGTAATATATCTGATAAAACCTGTCATTTTGATATTGTGGGGACCATTTTTCGGTCCCCTGCAAGGGGAAACTCAATTTTCTAAAAATCTATGACTGCAGTCAGAAAACTAAAAATGCCAAAAGTCTTGCATTTTGTTTGGTTACTCATGGTTAATGTTAGGGCTGGGGGGGGGGGGTTAAGGCTGTCATTGTTAGGATATGAGGGGTTTTCCCATAGAAAAGAAGGGACACAAAGACATTTAGTCCCCACAAAGATATGGATGCAGACGAGTGTGTGTGTGAGTACTGTATGTGCCCGATGATGAACTGACATCCCATCCAGGGCATCCGCTGCCTTCTGCCAAATGAGTTCTTTGTTGGCTTCCAGGCTGACTGAGATCCTGCACTGGATAAGTGCCTATGAAAAATAGTTGGATGATTTTTCATCATCGGTTAAATAATACAGCATGCAATGTTGTTTTGATTCTTGTCATTTGGGTTTAGAAATGCTGAACTGTACTTGACAAGGCAAGCAGAAACCTATTAGTCATTTTCAATACTTATTGACCATGTTGAATTTTAATTGCATTTAATTTTATCATGTCTAACATAATAACAGGTATATACAATGACTTGTAGACTGAACCATAACATTTCATTTCCATTGCTTATTGCTTGTATTATTCCTAATTTATTTTAGTTATATTTTAAAATCCTCATATGTGTATATAACATAAAAATGATACATACTGTAAGTGTGACATATATACACACACACATAATATATATTAATACATACATAAACACACATATCTAGTCTTCTTTCATATAAGGTAACTTCCAATCCTTTCCTCAATAGAGGTAGGATTTCTTTCAGTTTGTAGACTCTGCAAAGGCCATTGGGTCAGTTATGTGAAATGGTTGCTTCAAGCTAGTCCCTTATGACCAGGAGTTATTGCAATATGTTACTCCATATGCAAATATATTCTGCATCTTACTCAGGCTCAGTGAATTACATTGTATACTGTTAAATCCTTTATGTATCTCACATTATGAACAGGTGGACTATATATATATATATTATTGTTAAACTCAGTTATATTATTTGTGTAACAATGCCAACGTTCAGCATGCGCAAAATTATGAGAGAGGGCTGAAATCACAGGCTGGCATCCCATCCAGAGTGTCCTCTGCCCACTGCTTTCTGGGATTGGGTCCAGGCTCACCCTGCTTCGGATACGCGGTTCGGTAAAAGGGACGGATGGATCGACGGAAGGATGGCGGGGCGGAAACACAGGTGGTCGCTTGTTGACCAGCGGCGAGTGCAGCTAAGGCGCTAAGCACTCGCTGACAGACAGTGCGCTGGTCCAAATCCCAGGAGCAGAGCTACTGTGGAACCCAAAGCAACCAGCTGAGTAAATGGGCGACTGAATAAATCTTGGCCGTCAGCTGCTTTGAATAAAAGCTTCAGTTGAGCGAAAATGAATAACACTGCATGTAAATGTACAGTAGGTAGATGCTCATGTTTGATGGGATTCGCCCATTTTACAGCTGGATGTTGTACTGGAGCAGTGCAGCTTGAGACACCTTGTTCAAGGCAGCTATATAGTTGCTGTAGAATTGTTGCTGGGATTCAAACCAGCAACCTTTTGTTTACTTAGCAGGCACTATTCAAAACAACATATATTTTTGGGAAAGTGGAGTCAGATTAAATGAGGTTAAGGTCCTCGCTAAGACGCCCAGTGGTGAAATCCGTGCTGATTGTGGGTATATCCCCCTAACACACAGCCCCCCTGCAGCTGCAGTGATTCGGTTGATCCCAACAATGTGTATTTTTTTTTGATACTTTAATGATCCCCGTGTGGAAATTGTCTTTTTATGCCTCCCTCAGCTTGCCTTTTGTAGGGTAAGCTGTCCATGAAGGGCAGCCACCTGTTGGGGCACCCAGGGAGCTGGGGGTTAAGGGTCTTGCTCGAGGACCTGCACGCAAGTCAAGGCTGGGTTTGAACTGACAACCTTCTGATTATAGATACATAGGCTTAGCCCATTGAGCCACTTGCTGCCCCCTAATTGTGTTCAACCCAAAACAAACATTCATTAAACTTTGTTTTAAAAGTAGCTTTAGAGAATTCCTGACTGCATCAGTAAGCATGCATCTTTCATTGCTTTAACAGGACTTCTTATTAATGACAATTTAGCAGGCTTGGTTAGTTTAGGGGTGATTTATTGGTTTATTGATCATTGATAAGAAGTTTCATATTTTAAAGTGAGTTTTAATTAATTTTTATGTACAGCAGTAGGAGTAAGATTTATATTGTCCCTTTATTAATGTGCCTATCAAGTTTATTTGTTGGTCTTTCGTAACACTAGATGAGGGAGGGCTTTAATTTTGAGACAAAATGAGAAAGTGAATAATAGTAAACACAGATGTATTGCTTTGCTGTCTGGAAAAACAAAGCTAATTCTGACAGATGAGCCCGCTTGACTGAGCATATCAGCCCATCTCACAATCTCAGTGTGAAGTTATTAAAATTCCTCTCTGACTGATGCTCGTCGGCGCAGTTTTGAATCTGACGGGCGACAGCGTGGTGAGTCGCGGACACGCGCACGCATTCAGCCCGCTATCGCTTCTCTCCTTCGCCGACATGGTGAAGAAACAAAAACGAGGTGTCAGTCATATTTATCAGTGAATATTATTTCCGAAGACGAAATTGAGTTCCACAAAGTTATGTGCGTGTCTCACCATTTTTTTTCCGATGAATGGTTGTTATGATTTCTTTCCTTGCGTTTTTCAACCGCTCTTATCTCGCAGCTGTTTTTTTTTTTTTAATGTATTTAGTTTTTTATTTTACAAGACTGGCGTTATTCAGGAAAATATGAAGGGCAGAAAAAATAAGGGCATTAAATGGTAGAAACCTTTCTACTAGCTGTGAATGAAATTTTTACCTTAGCATCTGCACAAAATGCCGATGGGGAGATGTAACACACAGACCCCATTCTGCTTTATCTTTTGACATGTCCAGAGCAATATACATACAGACATACATACATACTGCAGATGTACTGTATTGCCAGCACTCAATTTAGGACATGACAACATGTGTCCAAAATGCATGCACTTATCATATTGCTTCTGATTTTATTTCCAGATGAATGAGTATGGGGGCTATTGCCAGGAAACTCTGTAATAACGAAGGGTTTTTCAGTGTGCTAGCAAAAGAAATAAATAAATAAAATTCCAAGAAGACCAGCTGCAGGGAAGGCTCCTCTGAAGCCAAGCAGCCCTCCGAAGGAGGTCAGTGCACTGGCTGCTAGGCTATAGGTGTGGAGGAAAGTGCGAACGTAAAAATGACAGCTGTCCTGTACGTTGTCAAAGTGGTGCCAACGAAGCATGCCGAGGTTAAAAAAAGAAAAAGTCAGATACCTGGATTTAACGATGCCAGCCAGAGGGCAGGGGAAAGAATTTGAGGGCAGAAGTGCTGTTTTCTCTCACAAATGTCATGTGAACAGTTACAGACAGCAGAAACCAGGAACCGAGCTTCTTGGCTGTCAGCAAACGCATCACATAACAGGAAATACAGTAAAGCAATCTATTAATTGGGGGCAGTGTGAGCTCTGTGGGTTAGGGTTAAGTTTTACTCATCCCAGGGGCTGTCTGCGTCTGTGATCAGAAGGTCATTGGTTCAAATCTCATAGTCAGCAGAATCTTTTCACTATTGAGCCCTTTAGCAAGGGCCTCAATTTTAAATCACTTTGGATAAAATTGTCTGCTAAATAAAGAGGTTAAGTAATGAAATATATTTATAATGAGGATAAGTCAAGTGTATCAAAGAAGTGGATTAGTGATAAATGAACTGGACTTCCAAAGAAACGAAGTCAGGGGCCATATCCTATTAAAAACCCTTCTGCAGATACTTAACCTGAATGGCTTTTTGTAACCCAAGTGCAAATCTGCATAAATGGGTAAATCTGCATTCACTTTAAATCAAATTATCTGCCAGGAAACCAGTTAAAAACAACAACAATCTTACAAAGAACCCAAAAGCTCTTGAAGAATCATTGTAATCGACTTATGACACATCTGATACTCATTAAATGCTATTTCTTCATTAAGAGAAGTCAGGTAATTAAACAAGATTAAAGGAATTAATCAGCTCGTCCTCCCAACCACTTGTGTGAGAGAGGAGATAGAACTGAATGGATTGTTTCACAAAGTAATTAAGTGAAAGAATCCAGAGGATGTACTATGGTGCCGGACCCTGTTTTGGATCGTTTTAGTAATGTATACCTAGAAAAATCACAGGACAATGGCTACCATACTCACATTTTGTAGGAGTGCATTCCACCGTTGGCTGTCAGGGTGAATCACTGGGTAGTCCTGTCACTACACACCTTTAGTGGGTTTGATCCGAATCTCGCCCCTGACACTATTGGTTTGGAGATGGCCATGTTCTTTGGCTGCTTTTGGAGGTCTGAAACACTGCAGGGCCGTGTGGGTCCCCGGTGGGTTCAAGGTTTTCACTTGCTTTAAGCCCTGTGCTTCCTGTGAAAGGCTCCAGACTCATTGCGACCCTGTACTGCATAAGTGACACAAAAGATGGACGAGTTATACTTGGGGAGATTGAATGCTGAAATGCACAAGCAGCACCTATATCTGAGGAAAATGCATTTGATTTTGTCAATATATACTGTGCATGTAGCCAAGACACAACAGACAACTAGGCCAAATCCACCCTGGAATCCATCCATTTTCTTTCCGTGTGCTGTGCTGTGTAGGGGTTTATTTTGGGGGGGGGGGGGTGAATGAAGCCTAATTACACATTGGGGGGACACGTCCTCTTGGTTCCCATGTTCCTGCCTGGATGCTATGGGTGCAAGGCAGGGGATAACCCAGAACGGGGCGCCAAGTGATTGCAGGCCACAGACACACTCACAGCTATGGATAGTTTGACAAAAAGTTTACCCCACGATAACATAATGCAAACACCAGACACGTGCCAGGGCAGGGACTCAAACGCTGGTGCTAGAGCCGTCAGGCAGCACTGATAAGCACTGCACCACCATACAAAATTTAACTCTTTTAAATCATACATAGAATTGCACCTTGTGCAGCTTTTTTTTGGTTATGTTTAAAGAAAAGAAATCTTTTACGTTTATCTTTATTTATACCTAAAGCTCAAACTTAAAGCCCACTGAAATATACTTCGTAGCTGCGGTACCACTGAAAGTTGACCTTTCGACGGCTCAGTCGTTCTGCATGTCTTCTGTACGACGAGGCTGCTCACGCCTCCGCCTCACTCTGTGATTAAACCCTCCATCTTCTCACCACTGGCGCTGTTGATCGGTTTTGTTTAGGGACGGCTGTTTCATCGTCATCATTAATGATAGGCTTTCTTTTTCTCTCTTTTCTTTCTCAGCAGGGACATGAGATGAAATCAATGCTGACTCTTTGTTCATTCAGCAGGCTGAGCTGCTCAGGTAAACGCCATTTTCCTTGGACATTCCCCAACTTTGAATTCTGATTACATTGTCCAGTCTGCATGACATGATGATAAAAATAATATATATTGTGGCCACATTTTACTGATTCATTCCGACGATGTATTAAATCATGGGCACATTTTACTAATTTGTTTTAGTTAAATCGTGGTCACATTTTAATTTTTCCCATGATATGGACAATTTTTATTATCTTTCCCACAATATATATAATTGTTATCATTATGTCATGAATGCACCAGTCTGATCCAAGGGCGTACCTGGGAATTCTGGGCCCTCCCACTCAATTTAAGGTCAAATTTTCTGTCAAATTTGACATATTCAAGGGCCCCTGTCAAGTGTTGGGCCCCCCGGAGTCTGCTGGTGTATCCATGCCCCTCCGTCACCCCTGGTCTTATCAAAAGATTAAGAATAAAATGGAGGCATCTTGGTTGATGAATTCATCTTTTTTTGGTTGAAGTATTAGTCTTATAAAATGTATTTTGAAAATGTAAATTGATCCTGTATGCAATTAAAAAATAAATTCTAATAATTTGTAATATGCATTGTCACCTCCCGGACACGTCGCCCTCCATTGTCACCTCCCGGGCTCGTCGCCCTGCATTGTCACCTCCCAGGCTCGTCGCCCTCCTTTGTCACCTCCCGGACACGTCGCCCTCCTTTGTCACCTCCCGGACACGTCGCCCTGCATTGTCACCTCCCGGACACGTCGCCCTCCATTGTCACCTGCCGGGCTCGTCGCCCTCCATTGTCACCTGCCGGGCTCGTCGCCCTCCATTGTCACCTCCCGGACACGTCGCCCTCCATTGTCACCTCCCGGGCTCGTCGCCCTGCATTGTCACCTCCCGGACACGTCGCCCTCCTTTGTCACCTCCCGGACACGTCGCCCTCCTTTGTCACCTCCCGGACACGTCGCCCTGCATTGTCAC
>JAODKC010000107.1:1095859-1110191 GCA_026777985.1 Mormyrops attenuatus | reverse complement strand
CCCACGGTCACCCCCCGCGCACGACGCCCTCCCGGGGCCCCCCCCGGGCACGTCGCCCTCCTGTGTCACCTCGCGGGCACGTCGCCCTCCTTTGTCACCTCCCGGACACGTCGCCCTCCTTTGTCACCTCCCGGGCACGTCTCCCTCCTTTGTCACCTCCCGGGCACGTCTCCCTCCTTTGTCACCTCCCGGGCACGTCGCCCTCCATTGTCACCTGCCGGGCTCGTCGCCCTCCATTGTCACCTCCCGGGCTCGTCGCCCTCCTTTGTCACCTCCCGGGCACGTCGCCCTCCATTGTCACCTCCCGGACACGTCGCCCTCCATTGTTACCTCCCGGGCACGTCTCCCTCCTTTGTCACCTCCCGGGCACGTCGCCCTCCATTGTCACCTCCCGGGCTTGTCCTGGATATAAACAACATGCAGGATTAAGAAAACATACGAATATGATTATACATGCCTGTGGAGTTCGAGACCTTGGCGTTCGGATTGAGCTGTGGGCTCTCCTCCAGTGACACTGCCGCACTGGTGTCACTGGGATAATGTCTGCATGGCAATGCCACAGATCCTAAAGTAGTGCCAGTAGCAGCTTTCCCAGTACAAGTCAATCACAGTAGCGGGTACTGAAGGCCAAGTGTAAGATTTAACATGCCTTTGGCGTGGGAGAGTAGCCATTGAGCATTTTGTTATTAATATAATACAAAAAGGGGCTAGTCATTAAAAAAAGGAGATAAAGCACATTATTCTGCCTGCAAATGATCCAGCTCTGGTCCCTGAGAGTCTGTGTGCCAGTGAGCTCTTTGCAGGCAGACTTGTATTAGAATAGATGTATACTCGTGATAAGAAATATTAGTAACAGTTTACGTACAGCACTCATGTATAATGCATTATAGATACGTTCATAATGCAATATAATTCATTCATAAAGCATTATAAAAGACAGCTATAACTATTTATAGAAAGACATAACACATTATGGCCCGGTTGTTTATGCACTATGAATGGTCTATGAAGCTCTCATGTGTAATGCACTATAAATACCATCATAATGCATTATAATGGCTTACACTGACCATCATAATGCATTATGAAAGTATCTTCACTGCATTATGGATGAGAACTTCATAGAGCATTCGTAATGCATAATTATGCATAACTCTGAGGTGGTTACAAAACATGTAAAATGTATCTTATGTTTAATATTGCCTGATACAGTTAAACTGATACACCCAAACTGTCACAGCTGTTAATATCATAGTCAGAATTCAATTAATCTTTCAGCCGAGCTTAAATCGTCTACCCTCCGTTCCAACACCCAGTGAGTGCAGAGAACCAGAACATTAACAGGGTAAAAACAACCTGTGGCAAGAGTCCGAAGTCAATACGAATCCAGCAGAACACTTTCTGAGCGACTGCATTCATATGTCCAGAACACGCCACTACCCCAGGGTCTATTTCCCCCGTTCCTCACACCAGTGAACCAGTCATGGTGACACCATTGATTTTAATATCACACCCAGCCAAGTTTCCTTCCAGTCATTTTTGTCCATCAAGGCAGCCCCATCAGTCACTCTGAAATCCATGAGAATTGCACGTCATTACTCTCTCAGATTCTGCGTCTCAGTGCTTCCGAAAAAGGAGATGCCCCCCCCCAAAAGAGACCCTTTGCACTTTGTCTGACTCTCTCCGGCCTGTTCCCTGGGCTGCTGTCAGCTTTCAGACCATTACTTGTGACACTCTAGCAAACTCAGTGGCCTTTGTAAGTGAAGCACACCAACGATTAGAGTCTGCACTCTGCCGCCGGGGTCGCGCTCAGAAACCGTAGTTTGCAACACCTAATAAGATTCCACCTTCTTATACGTACAAAACCAGAAGGTTATGCACACAAGGTCTGTAAGGTAATTGTGGAGTCTCGGTACCCTGTAAACACATTTAACGCGGTGCTTATATTTTTGCCCACTGCTTTATATAAAAAATGAATTGTAGATTTTGACATTTTCCTATCAAAGTCCAGATGACTGAAATATCCATGATGTCCAGACATGTTCCATTTACAATGAATATTGATCTTTTCTCATCGTCAGTCTCTCCAGGGTTCTGCGCTGCTTCATGCTCAGCCTAAAATGAGGGATCAAAAAGTCCAAATGAAAAGGTGTTCAATTTATTTTTTTTTTAACCAAATCTTTCAGAACAGCCTGATGAATAATGGAAACTGTAAGAATATATGAAAATATATATTTGTTGAGGAGCTCTCGTCCTTTCATTAAGTGACGCAGTTGTGGTTTACCTGCAACATCAATTGAAATAAACTGATGTTCAAGAGTTGGCGATAAGTATTTCCACTTTCTCCTTGATCCGAGTTGATCATCCCTGGTGTTTAAGCATTGCGGTTCTGCAGTTTACAAGGAATATACCAGGTTTGGTTCATTTCTGTTCAAACATTTGCTATAATAATATTAGGTAAAAGCTAAGTGAAGCTGAAAGCCAACGACATGCTGGTGGCTGGCGGCCCCCGTTTCTTACGGCCTCCTGTTTACTTCCATCGTTCTCTGGAAGATCCTACAGCGTCTCTGAAACTGCTGCAAGAGCTTTTCTCTGGACTCGGAGACCAGGTGGTCTGCAGCACTGATTTCAGCTGCACTCTGTGAAAAACGCTATGCCCTCCAATTTCCATCTCGCTCAGAATACACAAGCTGAGGAAGAGTGGCCATGTCACAGTATAAAATTAGACTATTGCATGTCTTAAGGCAAACCCAGTAGCTGCCAGGAAAATGGTCCTGATGGCTATGCTGAGCGGCAGAGGAAGCCACATTTAAGAAAGTAGATTTCAGTAAAGCAACGTCTCATTCTTGCTATGGTGGACCTTTTACTAAACCCATCAGATGCGAAGTGAACCACAAAACATCATGAAACTCCTTGCTAATACTTACCTTTGTGCTGGAAAAATCCACTCAGACAAAAATGGTGAAACAAGCTTGAGGTCCATTGTGATTTCATGATGAAAGAAATAATAATAATACATAATAATAATATTCTTCTTATTATTTGTTATTATTTTGGTCTTTAAAAAGGTAATAAATTGACATCTTGCCAAAAGATTAAGTTGTATTTGATGGAAACAAGAAAAGACGCAGTAGGAATGACTCAGACGGTAGATATTTGCTGATTTGGGTTGAGCGGTGAGTCTTACATGCCTGAACTTTAAACACTTTACTGTACAGCTGACCTGGGCGATGTTTCTCTCAGCCCACCCAGCTAGCTGAGCTACATCTCCATGAGGGCAAACTGATTTGAAATATTATGTATTATTTTTCTTCTCTCAATGGATCCATTTGTCCTGATTTTTAAAAACGTTACATTATTTCTCTCTCAAAAGCCATTTTTGTTATGGCATTAAGAAATTTCTTAATTGTATGCATACGAGTTATGGGCTTATTAATCACAGACAGCCTTTTCAAAGGTGTAGAAGTTTTTTGAGTCTGCTGAAGACTGCCTGTCATTCAGACCTGCCCCCCCCCCTCGCCCCAGCAGCGATGTCCTTGGTCCTGCAGGCTTGAATAGAACTGCACCATCTTTACTGTCAGTAGGTAAGACTTTGTACGCTGTTTTTTCCCCACACAAATCCCTTGGGGGGCTGCGCTGGGGGGGGGGGGGGGGGAGGTTTGGGTGTCACAGAATGGCAGCCTGTCAACAAAATAAAACAATTAACTTAGTTGGACCAGATTGTCATTGATTATTTCATTCAAGATGCATTTAATGCCCTTTTAATAGAAACGGAAAGATGGCGATGCTTAAAAATAAACAACTCAATTAAAGTTATAATTTGATTTTAAAATAGATGAGAACCAAAAGATTTTATCCACCATGTTAAATGACACATAGCGGCAGCCTCAATTTAAGGCATTGAGGACATTTGTGACCTTTATGACATTGTCACTCAGCCCGCTGTGCAGTGTGAGGAAATGAATGTGTCTGACTCGATTAGCCCCTTGATACGAAGCGTGAACATCTTTCAGCGATATCCAAGTTTTCCATTCATGCCATAGAACTAGTCATGACTGAAGGGAAAAAGAAAGTCATAGATGTTTTCAGGAATGTTGAGCATTCACTCACTGCATAAGGCAGCCCGAACACTTGTGTGTGCACAGTTGAACAAATTCGGACTAATTTAAGAAAAAATACAGATACTTT
Source organism: Mormyrops attenuatus (assembly GCA_026777985.1). Taxonomy (NCBI): domain Eukaryota; kingdom Metazoa; phylum Chordata; class Actinopteri; order Osteoglossiformes; family Mormyridae; genus Mormyrops; species Mormyrops attenuatus. The sequence goes on along the minus strand of JAODKC010000107.1, from coordinate 1,106,003 downwards.
ATTGTTAAGCTAAAATGATCAGGCATAAAAATAAACTAAATTTTAGCCGTAGGCATTTGCAACTATTTAGCATTTTTCTTATTGAGCTGAAGTCACTCTTGGTCTAAGAGGTATGATGCAGAAAGATACATTTAAAAAAATACTTTAGTTGTAAACTAAACTAATAAATTAGAAATTGCTACCCAGTGAAGCAAATGAAGTTAAAATTAGCAAGAACTTCTTTAGTTCTGATACAATGGCAGAAAGAGCCTATTAATTATAAAATAATATGTGGCAGGACTAGGTAGGATGGGCTATAATAAATGGGAGCAACAAAAACTGAGTGGTATGACTGGCTGTGATATAGGTCACATGATCCCTTAGGGGATGACAAATACAGTACCTTATTTATTCTGCCGCCATTGGATCAATCACGGGAAAAAGCACAACATCCATCAATACTTCCAACCCAGGAGGCCAAGAGATCAAACCAGATCATTGAAAAGATTTAGCTGTGTTAGAATTACTGTGTGCATTCACTAAGGATGGTAGATGCCTCCATCTTCAGGATCCATGAGTCATAATGAAATATCCATAGATTACTCAGATAGGGTTACAGTGATGTGATGGGCTCCGGACTCCCCGCGACCCACTGGGATGAGCGGTTTGGACAATGGATGGATGGTTACAGTGATGTCTTAAGAAGCTGAAGTTTATCCTCAGATATGCCATGCATTGTTCACCTGAACAGCATACTATGTGTTGTTGTGAAAAACTGGTAGAAATTGGACAAATACTGGTTGAGTATACAATTTTTTCAGGGTCCACCACAAGAATAAGTAACAGTTCTATACCTGTAGTTATCACTAGTTACATAATACATCGTATTATGGTATGACCTGTGCTTAATTTGTAAACTAGAAGGTGCCGGAAGGCGAAGGGCACATGAGAGCGGAAGGGTACCGATGCGGGTGCAGGTCCAGCAATGCGAAGGGCACATGAGAGCGGAGGGGTACCGATGCGGGTGCAGGTCCCGGAATGCGAAGGGCACATGAGAGCGGAGGGGTACCGATGCGGGTGCAGGTTCCGCAATGCGAAGGGCACATGAGAGCGGAGGGGTTCTGGGATGGGCGCAGGTCACGGAACACAAGGGCACGTGAGAGCGGAGGGGTAACGAGATGGACGCAGGGCCTGGAACACAATGGGCACATGAGAGTGTTGTGGAACGTGAAGGGCACATGAGAGCGGACGGATAACGAGATGGACGCAGGTCCTGGAACACAATGGGCACATGAAAGTGGAGGGGTAACGAAGCGGGCACAGGTCGCGGAATGCGAAGGGCACATGAGAGCGGAGGGATAATGAGATGGATGCAGGTCCTGGAACACAATGGGCACATGAAAGCGGAGGGGTAACGACGCGGGCACAGGTCCTGGAACACAATGGGCACATGAAAGTGTCGCAGAACGTGAAGGGCACATGAGAGCGGACGGATACCAAGGTGGGTGCAGGTCCCAGAACATGAAGGGCGCATGAGAGCGGAGGGATAACGAGATGGACGCAGGTCCTGGAACACAATGGGCACATGAGAGCGGAGGGATAATGGAGATGGACGCAGGTCCTGGAACACAATGGGCACATGAGTGTTGTGGAACGTGAAGGGCACATGAGAGCAGACGGATAACGAGATGGATGCAGGTCCTGGAACACAATGGGCACATGAAAGCGGAGGGGTAACGAAGTGGGCACAGGTCGCGGAATGCGAAGGGCACATGAGAGCGGAGGGATAACGGAAATGGACGCAGGTCCTGGAACACAATGGGCACATGAGAGCAGAGGGATAACGAGATGGATGCAGGTCCCAGAACATGAAGCACACATGAGAACGGAGGGATAGTGAGATGGATGCAGGTCCTAGAACACAATGGGCACATGAAAGCGGAGGGATAATGGAGATGGACGCAGGTCCTGGAACACAATGGGCACATGAAAGCGGAGGGGTAACGACGCGAGCACAGGTCACGGAATGCAAAGGGCACATGAGAGCGGAGGGATAACGAGATGGACGCAGGTCCCAGAACACAATGGGCACATGAGAGCGGAGGGATAATGGAGATGGACGCAGGTCCTGGAACACAATGGGCACATGAAAGCGGAGGGGTAACGACGCGGGCACAGGTTGCGGAATGCAAAGGGCACATGAGAGCTGAGGGGTTCTGGGATGGGCGCAGGTCACGGAACACTAAGGGCACATGAGAGCAGAGGGGTAACGAGGCAGGCGCAGGTCACGGAACATGAAGGACACGTGAGAGCGGAGGGGTACCGGGGCAGGTGCAGGTCGTGGAATGCGAAGGGCACGTGAGAGCGGAGGGATAACGAGGCGGGTGCAGGTCCTGGAACACAATGGGCACATGCGAGTGGAGGGATAACGAGATGGACGCAGGTCCTGGAACACAATGGGCACATGAAAGTGGAGGGGTAACGAGGCAGGCACAGGTCCTGGAACACAATGGGCACATGAGAGCGTCGTGGAACGTGAAGGGCACATGAGAGCGGAGGAATAATGAGATGAATGCAGGTCCTGGAACACAATGGGCACATGAAAGCGGAGGGGTAACAAGATGGACGCAGGTCCTGGAACACAATGGGCACATGAAAGCGGAGGGGTAACGAGATGGACGCAGGTCCTGGAACACAATGGTCACATGAAAGCGGAGGGGTAACGAGATGGACGCAGGTCCTGGAACACAATGGGCACATGAAAGTGTTGTGGAACTTGAAGGGCACATGAGAGCGGATGGATAACGAGATGGACGCAGGTCCTGGAACACAATGGGCACATGAGAGCAGAGGGGTAACGAGGCAGGCGCAGGTCACGGAACATGAAGGACACGTGAGAGCGGAGGGGTACCGGGGCAGGTGCAGGTCGTGGAATGCGAAGGGCACGTGAGAGCGGAGGGATAACGAGGCGGGTGCAGGTCCTGGAACACAATGGGCACATGCGAGTGGAGGGATAATGAGATGGACGCAGGTCCCAGAACATGAAAGGCACATGAGAGCGGAGGGGAACTTAGGTGGGTGCAGGTCCGGAAACATGAAGGGCCCATGAGAGTGGAAGGGTACCAAAGGGGTACTTATTTTATGTTATTCATTATTTTTTTCTTTTTTTAACCAGGGAGCTGCTGGATCCATGTAAATAGCTGCTGGAGCGTTGACAGTCAAAAACAGAGGGGTTTCGGAACGCATTCTGGCAGGATCCGGCACAAATTAAGCACCGGGTGTGACAGATATGAAAGAGCAGACTGTCTCTTCAAGCCTCGATATCTTCAATCATCCCTCATCATTTTGTCTGCTGACTGCAGATGAGAACCCTGTTGCTTAAATCGGCTTTTGGATAAATACAGATTCCTCAATTAGTCCTGTAACATTTGCGTTGAGTCCCAAGGTCACTCGGGAGAGACGAATCCCTGTTTTTTGCTCTTTAAATCCCCCACATAGGTCTTGTTCGGTACAATAGAGGGACAACTGATGAGAGCTGCAGAAAAGAAAAGGAATATATATCCCAAAAAAAAAGGTTGTTATGCCTCAATAATTTTTAATGCTGAAATCCCTCGTGTCCAGTTATTAGGCAGAAGTATGACTTTGTATTTTTCAGTCAGGGATTTCTGAAACAAAACTCTCTCTAGAATGATGATGTCAAAAAGTCAGTCCTGGCATGTCTCCATTTGGATTAGATGCAAATAATTTGGAGACACCCAATTACCTAAAAGCAAGTTTTTTCAGCTGTGGGGGGAAATCCAGGAGTACCTGAAACAAACTAATGCAAACCTCTCTCTCTCTCTCTCTCTGTCACACACATACACACTTTTGTATCCATATCTTTGTGAGGACTCTCCATTAATTTTTATGGGCATAACTCTAATCCCAACAATGACACCTTAACCCCCACCCAGCCCTAACCTTAACCATAACTAACCAAACAAAATGCAAGACTTTTGGCATTTTTAGTTTTTTGATTGCACTCACAGATTTTTATAAAATGGAGTTTCCCCTTGAGGGGAAACACACACACACACACACACACACACACACACACACACACACACACACACACACACAAAGCCTGGAGTAGGGAAGCTACAGTGCTTAACCACTATGCCACCCAAAGACAATACAATTAGTCATATTTTTCTAACTTATTGTTTTTTATTTTGAAAAAGCCAGCACCTCTATATAATGTTACTCAAAAGGGTGTATTATACCAATGCATCAACAAACATGACATCGACCATGTTTGCTCCACTTCGATCCGGCGCGCGCATGTCCCGGTCAGAGAACAGGCTGAATTTGAATAAACCCTCCGAGGCAGACAGAATATGGCTGCCACAGCAATTTGCAGGCGCGTTCATCACGAGCTCGGTACGCCTCCATCGCCAGCAGCGCAGAAGTACAAAACCGGACAGGGGCAAATCAATGGAGACGATACCGCCCGATGTGATGTCCGCGGGCACAATGGCGCCGGCGCCGAGACAAAAGTGAACGGCAGTCGCCAGCCTGACACTTAGCGGGGTTGAGGCAGTGGAATGAAAGTTCGCTTGACATTGAAATTACATTTATCAATTTATGCCTTCATCGAATTGACACAATTTATGAATTTTCTGGAAATGATCCACAAAGCAATGCATTATTTAGTCTGATCTGTTATGATAGTTATCAAATTTAATTCCATACTACCTGAGGCAATTTTCTTAAGTCTGTATTCTTTCATCCATAATATCTCGAACCTTTATGGACCAAAAACGTTTCTGGGTTTGCTGACATGTCTGCAATATATTATGTAATGAATACCTGAGAAGAGCATGAGTGCATCTCTACACCTCATTTACGGTGGACTTAGAGATGCAACAGTAACTATAACCATATATTCAAATCAAATATCACTGGAGCACAGCTGGCTTCCACATTTGCTACAATTAACCAGCCAATGAGATTACATTTCCCTTTTCATATGAAAAATCAATAGGGGAACAATCCCAGTTGATGCATTTGCAACATATGCTCATTAGAGTAGCTCATGACATCTCATTTGTTCTTCATGTTGTTCAACCAGCTTGGATGCAGTATTTTAGATCAACTTTGCCCTTTACAGGAGGTTAAATCATAATGTAACAACTTTTTAGACCGTTCAGAGGGTCCTGCTTTAGAAATTTGCTGATATCTACCAGACAATCCATGTCTAAGGAGTACATTTTTTTTTGTTTTTGAACATTCTTGAGTTTCCCTAAATTAATGAAGGGTTAGTCTCTCCTGTAGTTGAGGAGTCACCAATCGGATACCTTTTGGAAGAGATTATTTGAGAACATTTAAACCTTAAAGGCCTTGTTTAAATATTGCAGTGTGAGCATACTTGACATTTCTACCAAAAGTGCAGATTGTAAGTGGAATGGAAAGCTATTCCCTTCTTCTTGTACCATTTCTTTGCCCATTCAGTCAGCAAAAATTCATGAGCAAAATCTGCCGTATAAGAAAATAATCCTGTATTTCCTGAACTCAAGAGAAACAAAACACAACCACTGAACCAGCAAACAATATCAGTGCTTCTCTCCAGATATCCGTAGTTTAAAGTTGAATGGGAGTGAATGTAACAGAGGAGGTATGTTAATGGTAATTTGAGCAAAGCTGTGTCTGTGAAGCGGTGTGTCTCACTTCCCATGCAGGCACTGAGATGGATTTAAAGGTACAGGAAGAGGAAACAGGGAGGACCGGTGCTGTGGGTTTGATTCCCATGTCTGTGCTGTCCCTGTGTTTCTGTGGATCTCCTTTAGGTTCTCCAGCTGAAATGGTGTTTGACCGTAGTCTATAGCGTTTCCCCTGCTTTGTGCCTGCTAGGATAGACATCTCTGAGTAGACCTGAAAAGGCAATGCCGGTAAACATCTAGCAATGTAAAAATGGCTGTCGCTCATTTTGTTGGACGTATTTTCTGAACAAAAGCACTTAGAGACACCATAAAAGACACTTCTATCTACATAGATGCATCTGGGTGCATGTGAAGGATGGTTAACATATTCAGCTAGGTAGATGGTCAGAAATCAGTTTATTTTAATGGAAAGCTATAATAATCATTGTTAGATTAGAGAAGTGATTTTACTCAGACATCCTGTCATTTTGGTTAAAACGATAATAGATATTCTTGTAAAGCTGTTGAAAAGTCATATAGTGCTATGAAGCATTATATTGACTATCAAACAATTATGCTTATTGTGGATTTGTATTTGTCACGGCTGCATACCAGGGAAGCAGCACAGAAGCCGTGAGGTCGGGTAAATGGGGGTTTATTCAGGGAAAATAACCAAAAAACACAGGACACATGCAAGACCGACATCAATGACCAGACAGCGGTAAGACTGACTAGGAAACACTTAATACAACAAGACTAACTAGCAACAACAGCTAGACACAGCTGGGAACACCAGGATTCCACACGAGGTAAAGGAGGGGGCGTGACACACGGGAGGATCGAACGAGCAGGGTATGACAGTATGGATATTTAAAAGTTCAGTCTTCTTGCTTTCAATTTGGACTTCAATGTGGTCGTTTGCAAATGTAAAATATATATTTATTATTCTGATTTTTATCATCCAACGGTCCTCTTATCCTCTATGTATAATGTCTGTCTCAGTGTTCTCGGCTCAGTCTTGTAGAGAGTTCTTTGTCATGCTCAGTGACCTTTTCCTGAAGGATGTGAATCCACCTGTTAATTATTTGTAATTAAAGCATAATTAAGGCACAGAAAATGAAACATTGAAAGATCGCTTTTGTCTGATTGTAACACCTGGTTGTAGAGATTAAGTCTGAGTAATCCTGGTGCAGCATGCTACCTTTGCATTAGCCACACTGTCAGAGTAATTCCAAACTGATTATCAGCAAAGGGGAAATAAAAGGCATTGTTAAAAAGGGCAGTGCGATAAAACAAATCCACACCTAAACAGAACATTTGTTTCAGGGTAGTTTGTAGGAGAACTTGGATCAGGGCTCTCCAGATTAAGCCACCCTCTGCTTCTCTGAAGGATTTGCTATTTTGTCATGTTTTGCCATATGCCATTGTTGCTACGGTGACAGAGGTCAGAGCAGGCTGTGGAAGCATCAGCTCTGAAAAGAAACAAGGCAGGCCGACATTTACATTGCGGTTCCTCAGCCCCCGGTGCTTTTTGATAGATTTCTTCGCATCCATTGTTTCGGTGGTGAATTGGGTACTAATTAAAAAGCATTTTGAAGAATTATTCACACCTGGTCTGGAAGAAACTAGCTGGTAAGCCAAATACCATTTCTATTTCTGTTAAATTGTCCAAGCAACTAGGAGAATAGACTTGGAGCTGGTCAATGAGCACTTTTGTTACACGCTGAGGCTTGGTTAGCTTTTTCTAACATTTAATTTACGCTGGAGCTCAAATTCCATGCCTGTTATTGTGAGGCTGTCTGTCAGCCTCCGCAACGTGACAGAAGTCAAGTGTACTCAAGAGTTGCTCCCAGTCCGGCCTGCCTAATTTAATAAAAAAAAGATCTGTACAACACAACTTTCCAATATCACAATATGCCACTCCAAACTCTTACGTGATGCTCCAATTAGTTTTTTGCTCTGTATAATAATGGTCAAATTAGAAAGAAATTACACTCATGCAATGTCTCATTACTCACAGCAAATGTATTGTATGTGAGCTGAGAGAATGACATACGGAATAAGGACGCATCTAGCTTCCACCAAATTTGTCCTCCAAAAGGGTATTTGATGGAGAACCGTGACAGACTGCCCGGATCAGGCAGGTGTAGCTCTGGTGCCACTGAGGCTGTTGCTAAGAAAATGAGAAATGGGATATTTCAAACAAATCAAAGATGGAGGACGGGAGGCAGGCTGACAAAATGCTGCTCTCGCCAAATGGTTTAAAATGACCCACGCCTTACATTCTTTAACGGTGAAAAATACTCGGTCAGATAGGCTCCTTAGGTCCAGAACAACAACAGCAGCAGAATGAAAACAGAATACTGAAAGCAAAGGCTTCTGCTGATGACGCAACATGATATTGTCTTTGTCCCCTAATGGGTGATAGTATTACATCTTAAAAAATGTATCTAGTATAGGGTCCACAAAGATTTAAGACTTGAATATGACCTCTGCGATCCCAGAGCTGTGATAAAAAAAAATGAACCTGCAAAACTGAACTTTAAACACTAGTTCCAGCCCTTAGTGAAATGTAGGTTAATAAGGCTGAATGCGCCCTGATAATACTCATCTCTCTTTTCTATCATTTCTGAATTTTTAACAAGAGTACGATTGCCAAAAACCAAAACCTGACAAACCCCTAGATCCCGGAGCCAGAATGTCCTTCTGCCATGGAGATTCTACCTTCTCCATAACAGATGTTCTCTGATGTCCCACAGGCTCCAAATGAAGTGTGTCTGCTAACTGACACAGAAACTAATGGCACTCCCATACAAAAAAATAAAAATTCATTGCCCTGCAAATAAAAACTAATATTTCTAAGAAAATGTATATAATTTTGATTTGGTAGAACTATAGTTACTATATTCTCAGCTCATAATGACCATTGTTATGATAGATTTGCTGCTTCACACACAGCAGTGACAGTCACATGAAACTAAAAAAGAATTCAGAAGGAGAACAACCAATCAAGATGGATTTCATGTTTGCCGACATCTCACATGCTGCTCTTTTCTTAGACGTGTTGGTTACCATGTCAGTTTTGCTATTTGCTTCAAATTTGATTTTCATCGTCTGTGGGTATTAAATATCTCCATTACTGTCACCAGGGGGCCTCACAGAGACAAGATTATAGAATAGCGGGTGAGGCTAGCAAACACGCTGGTTAGACTGTCATGTCTACGCCTTGAGAACATTCATCTTGAAAACTGGACAAACTACACTGTCAAATTAATTCCCAGCATGACACAATGGATTTTGGTTTTCCCCGCTTTTAGGAGACAGGGATCCGGTGTGAAATGCCAGACGAAATTTTACAATTGCTGTACATTGTGACTATCTTAATGTATTATTTATCTTGGTTGTAGGATATAGATAAAACAGAAACAACAATCATGTCAACGAGGACCTGAAAAACGACAGGGAGACAGTATGGTGTGTGTTACATGCGTTGTTTGATTAGATAGTTGGTCTACGTAATGATTATTTCATCTGTTCAAAAAGGTTCCCATTAAAATGGAGACTGATAGGTGTAGAAACACATTCCATTTCTTGTCACTGATACCTGGAGCACAGAGTCCATTGGATGCTACTGCAGATACCTACACAGAGAAATTTTCCTCTACAATGCCCACTGCTGTTTACAATCATCCGTGCGAAGAGTGTGCAGTTCCAATACCCTAAAGCATCATTACCAACTTTGGGAACTAATATCCAGTAAGCTCAGCTACCATTATACTGGGCTGCAACTGCTCCAGTGTCCAGTCTTGGCAAATTTTGTCCAATTATTATTTCCCTTACTGAAGGGTGCATCTGCTGCATCAGGCTCTGCATAGAAAATTGTATAACTAAAGTTTAAACCTCAGTTTAACAAGCATGTCAGCAAAAAGAAAAGAAAACAAACCGCCGACCGGCAGATAAAACGGAGACTCGCCCCGAGGACGAGAGAGAGATTTTCAATGGTTCATTAGAGAACACAGACAAGACAAGGACAGAGCAGAGAATCAGTGGAAAGAGCCTGAGTCACACGGACTGCTGTAAGCTATCACAGACGCCCAGCCCTATCCCAGGGGAGCCATCAGCACTGCTGACTCACATCCTGATGCCCTCGATGGTGTTTATGCCTGTTCTCAGGAGCATCGCACCAATCCTCTCTCAGAGGATCTGGGTGGCTAGCATGCCGTCATATGGCAGCTCTCAGCCGTATTCAGGAAACCGATTACCCATAAAGCATCTGGCCTGGGCAACGTCTCCTGTACTCAAGAAACACTTCAACTCCAATCAATAGATTTTATGCTTTAATTACTATACTGTCACATATAGGGACCAACAATCCATCTTCCATAACCACTGACACAGTACACTGATACAGGGTGTCAAACTGCAGTCCTGGGGGGCCGGAGCCCTGCACATTTTTGGGTTTCCCCTCATTTAACACACCTGATTCA
>JAODKC010000107.1:1051233-1095759 GCA_026777985.1 Mormyrops attenuatus | reverse complement strand
ATTCAACTCCTTGTGCTAATTACCACACAGCTCTTGAGCTGAATCATTTGTGGTGGAACAGGGAAAGAACTAAGCCATGCAGGGCTCCGGCCCCCCAGGACTGCAGTTTGACACCCCTGCAGTACAGAGTCACGGACACTCTGGAGCAATCCCAGAAAACACAGGGCAGGGGACACCCTGCGTATGCATACACACAAATTAGGCATTTATCTTTGTGGGGACCCTCTATTGCCTTCTATGGGCATAACCCAAATCCCAAGAATGACAGCTTTAACTCTTACCCGGCCCTAACCTTAACCATAAGTAACCAAACAAAATACAAGACTATTTTTTTGTTTCATGTTATATTAATATATGGATTTTTAATTTTTTGATCACAGTCACAGATTTTACAAAATTGAGTTTCACCTTCTGGGGACCTAAAAAAAAAAAATAAATAAATGTCACCACAAGGTCAAAATAGCGCATTTTTAAATGATCCCCCTACGCACACACAAATAAAAATGTATGTATGTATGTATGTATGTATGTATGTATGTGTATAACACATACAATAATATACCAAGTCATACCTTCTCAGGTTGCAGGAAGACACCGTCACAGGGCAGCACACACTCTCGTACCTTACGTGTATAAATTGGTCTTCTGGCCTCCAGCCGCGGTACCACAGCCTGAAATTCACTGGCCGTCCACGCCTTCCTGCGTGAAATAGCGGCACCCTTCTGTGTTGTCGGTTTGCCTTTTATGCCGTCACTGTCTTATTCCTCATTGCCCTGGATTTGGAAAGGACCCCAGTTCCTAAAAATAAAAATCCTCTTCACTTTCCAGCCCTGTGTTACGTGATATTGGTCGGGGCCTGTTTTCTGGCGTGAACAGGGTCAGATTCACATCATGCTAAAACAACTTCACGGAAATAGCAAATTCCACCCATCCAGTAAATAGCTGTCAACATCATGTTTATCCAGCTGACCCTATTTATCCTCAATAGACTAATCAGTCACACCAGGATCAGCTGAGCTTCATTAATTAAGCTGTTTGCCAGTGCAGGGTTGGTGTATTATTCACCATAGCAACGCCGAAATCTCTGATGCCCTTCAGACAGTTAAACAAAGGAAGTGCTTCTATCTTTAGTGCATCACAAAAGCAAATCGATGGAATTCTTCCCTGATCGATTGGATTCCATTTGGACACACCAATAAAAAAGGCAATTAGCATTTTAAATGTTACAGTTTAATCGGTATCTTTAAATACTGTCGGCAGGTAAAATAATGGTTAAGTGTTTTTGTGTATATTAATCGGTACATCTAGAAGTTGCTTTGGATAAAGTTGAATACACCCAATACATGAAATGATTACTACAGAAAATAATACAATTATCACAATAATAAAATCTATCCATCCATCCGTCCATTCGTCCGTCCATCGATTCATACATCCCTTTTCTGTAATAGATTGTCCTGGGGGGTCTGGAGCCTATCCTGTGGACTACCCTGGATGGGGCGCCAACCTGTCACAGAGCACACTCACACACCAGTCACACACACGTGCACTAATAACTACAATTGCAGTAATTTGTTGTTATAACATAGCATAACATTAAAGCAGAAATTTATCCTATGGTAAACTAAGCTTAATCTACACCATTGTTTCACTTACTTGGACACTGATATTGCCATAAATAATTCCCATACCAAGCATTTTCTGAATTTACTTATTGCATAAACACTCTATAGCACACATTATTCTATCCAAAGTGATGTACAATTGAAAAGGGAGGGTTTGGCAACTTCTGGGCGTAACCACTCTATCGATGATGGATTTGAACCAGCAACCTTCCCATCACAGGCATGTTGTCCAAACCCACTGAGTCACACACCACACCCCGTTAATTATACCCTTTTAAAGAAATATTACCAAACAAAAACAAATCTGTTGAGAAACAGTTGCATCTTCATTAATGACAGGGATTTAAATCCATTTTCCAAACCGCTTATCCTTCTGGGTCGCGGGGGGTCCGGAGCCTATCCCGGAAGCTCCGGGCAAGAGACGGGGACCAACCCAGGACGGGGGGGGGGCAGCCCATCACAGAAAGATTTAGTTTTTTAGTTTGATTTTCATCTTTTAGAATAATACACAATAAAAGCTAGTAAAGGCTTTGCAGCCTTTTCTCACAGCCATCCAGAGCTGTTGGGTGAGTTCAGCCCATGTCACATGACTACAGAAGGTGGCAACAAACAAAATCCCAGGTTAAGCTGAGTAAGCAAACAGACCAGGGCACCAGGCAAAGCCCAGCCCTGACCAGACCAACCCCAGCCCTGACCAGACCTCCAAGGCTAGCGTCAGTAAACATTTGTTTTCAGTAGTGATGCTCACTGAGCCTGAATCTAGATGCCTTGTTCAGATACAGACGGAAGTAAAATGAATGTCTTCAGGCTACATGATGGTCTGCACTTAGACATGCATGCCGCAGAACCTGAATTGCTGGATATTGTTATTTGACCATCCGATCCATTAGAGCAATGATAAACGCAGAGTTAGGCAGAACATTTGTAGAAGGGCCCACAAAAGCAACCACACACCATTTCATGCAGTCCTTTATAGAGCAATTGACAAAAAAATTGTGAATGATGATAATACAAATAATCATTTCATTTTTTGTGGCGAATGTCATAGATTGTGGGATTCAATCCCATGGATTGACATAAAAAATTGGGATTCATAGATATTTTCACAGGATTGGGGTCGGGGTCGGGGTCACGGCCACTGCAAATGGGGGGGAGGGGGCACACATTAAATGTATGAATAATACATGTTCATGTGGCTCAACTGATATATGCATGTAATTTTATTTTGAAAATTCAACATTCAATGTTTATGTGTTACTCATAAATTTGTTAAGTGAACTTTACCTGGTTACATGTTTCCCTAGTTATGAATGAATAAATTATGATGATTATGATGGTTACGAAGAGAATGGCAGTCTCATTGTTTAAAGAAAAAAAAAACAAAAGAATTATCCTGCCACAACATTTGTAAGGGCCCTTTCCTACCCACTGCACTTAATCATATGATAATCTAGTACATTGACTGCTTTAGATTAGTCATTGATTTTTGACATATATTTGAATGCATTCATTGTACGCTTCTGGTCTCTGGAACATTTTATTTCTGCTGGTGAACATTGATGACCTACCTCCATCTCCAGTGTTAATTTCGCCAGTTCTGGGGTGCATTTCCCAAAACCATTAACTATGTTAGCAACTTACTTGGTTCGAACTATGTAAGTACGACGCAGGTGTTTGCCGAAACCATAGTTCGAACTACAGAGGACTTACGTAGTACGATGCATCGTTAATGCTAACTTCCGTCGTTTTTTGGGAAATGCACCCCTGGTCGGTGCTGGTGAGGTGAAACTTGGTCACCGAGAGATGGCGTTGAATGCCGCTGTCCTGCAGAACCAGGAAAGGACAGCTCATGGTCAACGGTAATGGATGGGCAAATGAAGCGAGAGAGTGGAGCCATTTCCCCAGCTGCAAGCTCTTGGGGAATGCTTTAAATAAGGGTTAATATACGGCATTATGCGAAGAAGGAGGATGACACATGTTTAATGCACAGTCTGGAGTGCATTAGCCCTCGTATACCATGATGACTACACGTTTCATTTACAAGTTTGTACCTAAAGATATTTTTTTCATGTTTACGAGCCAAAGAGACATGTATTAGGAGAACTACTTAACTTCAATCATAAAACCTTTTTATAGTTTCCGTTAATCTTAAATTGTGTTCTACTTATGGAATTTCAAGTAACATAAGTTTAGATAAGTTACATTTGTTCATTACTGTGATTCACCTGGCTGGCACTACATATGCAGTTTTGGAAAAGTAATCGACACCCTTCTGACCAGTCAGATTAGGGAATTCAACAGGATGGTTGTGTAACGGGATATTAAAGGAAAGGTATGCTGGGGTGGAGAGGCTAAGGAGACCTGACTTGGATGCAGGGAGTTTAATGAAGGAAAAAGGAGTCTGTGGTAACCTCCCTCAATTAAAACTACAACTGGCTTGTGTTCATTGTCCTGACATTAACTTAGTGCCAGTCACCATATTGGATGCAGGTAATATCTATTCACAATCAACGGTCCCACCCAGACAAATCCCATTAGACACACAAAATAAATTTCACACCGAGTCAGTGTAGGCAGGGGTGGGTTGGGTTGGGTTGGGGGGAGGGGGCGGCAATAACAGTGGTAAAAGAGAATAATGTTTTATTCCAAGAGTGAAATTCACATATACGATCCATGCCTATGATTTAAGATTTTTCTTATTGAAATCTGTAATACATGCATCGGTTAAGTGTAAATCTCGCCTTCCAACCTTGCTCTCCAAAGACGGGGGGGCGGGGGGGGTATGAAAAGAGAGTCTGTCTGGACACAAAGTGAGACTTGGCACCTGACTTTATTAGCATACAGGATAGTAATACAGCACATCATCCACATAATCATTCGTCCCTTCAGCCATGTGGCGTAGACTGGATGAGTGGAGAGATCAATGGATGGTCATAGCCATTCATAAACTGATGAATCCTAAATTACCTTGCATGAAAGAAATTGCAGGAGAAAATGAATGAAAGCACTTCATTTTAAATGGTAAATATTAATTTAACGGTTCAGTGACACAGAGGAGAAGTTGTATGAACTTGTATGGACTTGGAAATGGAACAATAACCTGGACGCTTCATAAAGCAGCTTCTGCTAAAAACCTTTTTGCTCTTTACCGTCTTCCTGGTCCAAGAAAAATTCATTACTGTCACCAAGGGGAATAAAAATTGGACAAAATTTGCCAATTACTGTGATTGTATTGGTGGATTGAAAAATTTGAAAATAATTCTCCATGTCATAGCTAGCATTAAAAACTGACCAAATTAACTTTAATGCGTAAACTGCAGATGAACAACAATCAGGCAGCAGTCACAGCACGTTACAGATGAACAACGGTAAGTATATTGTATGATCAGTGAGTGATGTGCTGTCATGTCATGAATTATTCTATCTTACATTGGTAGAAAGGGGATTATACTCTAATGCATTTGTAAGTCTTGCGCTTAACATCATATCTTATGGGGAAATAATAGTCAAATCCTTCACCTCAGTTCATATTAAATTGTATTTCTGTGCCAATAATAGCCGAAATTCAACTCTGAGAATTTCAGTAACGCTATCAAGTTGAGGCTGACCTGCAGTGTCAGCATCACAGCACTGACCGATCTTATCACGCTTTGCAGCTCTGTTTATTAATTAAGCCCATAACTTCAGCTCTCAATTAATCAACCTGCTATCATTTTATTATACAACATACTCACTTAACACAGCTGGATTAACGATATGGCTTCAGATTCTGATTCCGTATTGTTTCAGTTCCTCAACTAAACTCAGAAAGGTTGTTGTAGCTGGACGAGGGCTGGCACTCAAGCCAGCAATAATTGGTCACGAGTGAAGCTGATGACCGTTGATTTACAAACATAGACCCAGAGATGGCAGCCAGTATGTTGCTGAGATACAAGTTAGGCAAGCAGTGGATCTCAGAGACCTTAGGCGAGGTCTGTAAGCTGCTAGCCCAGAGAAAAACAGGCGAGGTCTGTAAGCTGCCAGCTCAGAGAAATCAGGCGAGGTCTGTAAGCTGCCAGCCCAGAGAAAAACAGGCGAGGTCTGTAAGCTGCCAGCCCAGAGAAAAACAGGCGAGGTCTGTAAGCTGCCAGCCCAGATAAAAACAGGCGAGGTCTGTAAGCTGTCAGCCCAGAGAAAATCAGGCGAGGTCTGTAAGCTGCCAGCTCAGATAAAAACAGGTGAGGTCTGTAAGCTGCCAGCCCAGATAAAAACAGGCGAGGTCTGTAAGCTGCCAGCCCAGATAAAATCAGGCGAGGTCTGTAAGCTGCCAGCTCAGAGAAAATCAGGCGAGGTCTGTAAGCTGCCAGCCCAGAGAAAAACAGCTTTTGTTGTTCTCACGTGAAACAGATTATTTGGTACCCATTTCCTTTCATCCATGCATTCCTACATTATTGGTAAAGGAGAGATGGGTGTCTTTGAAGAATCTCTGGGATTTTCCTAAATTAGCCACACCAGTAAGGGCACAGCAGTAATTTCTATGGAGGACGGTACTTTCCAGTGTGACATGTGGCCTCCGGCAGTAGCTCAGTTGCTACATACTTGCAAGGTTAGAGGTTCAGATCCTGCCCCTGCTCCTGTAAGGTTAATTGATGTTAGGTTAATCCCTGTGATGGATGCAGACTTCTGGGAACTCCACTAGGGCTGAGGTATATTTCCAATTATAATATATGATATTTAAATTTATAAATATCTGGATAGATGATATATCGAGTTGTCTAACCGCAAGTGGACATTTCAGGTCCAGAAAGTACAAATCCAGATTTTGTTTCAACCAACCAGTTGAGTATAATCTTGGTCTGGATTTTTACTTTCTGTATCTGAAATCTCCACCTCTGTGTCTACCCCCCCGCCCCCCCGAACCAACCCCCAGCCATTGATGCAGGCATGGTCAGTAGTCATTTTAGATGAATAGTTGCAGCTGTACATTACTTCGGGTATTTATGTTTTATATGTATACAGAATGCAGGGTGAGCCCCCCCTCCTCCATGATAAAATTTGCCAAGATGGGTGTACAAAAATATGGGGCAAATCGTGTATTTTCTTGGATCAATACTAGACACGGCATTTTATTTTTCAGTACGGGACAGTCTGCACAACACAACAGACAAACGTAAAGCTAATTAATACCCTACACTAGTTCATCTATGACTTGTCAATGATTCTTTATTTTTAATCTCAAGTTTTGGCTATAGCCTGTATGACACCCCCTCCGAAAATTGAAAGAGGCTGCGAAGAAGGAATTCCTAGCTAGACAACGAAGGCTGTCAGCGATGTTTTTATCTTGAAAAGGAATTAACAATAGTAAACACTTGTCTTCTTCGACCAATTCAAATAAGTTAGAAAGCTTGAAATTCCCACCAGGAAGTTACGTTTGAACAGCTGCCATTTTCACTGCTGACGGAAGAAGAATGGCGAACAGACTATTACTGCGATGGGCAAATGCTTGTTAAACGCTATGGTAATTTTTTAACTGCATCGGAAATGTATAATAGAAGGCTGAACGGAAAGTCAAAGCCAAGTCATCAATCCGTCTTTCCTTGTGTGTGTCCTAACCCTCCATCCCCAGCAAATGCGATAATTGTCGGATAGTGACTGTCATATACCAACATCAGGTTACTTGTCTGATATATTTGATTACCGATAGTATCGTCATATTGCCCAGCCCTTATATCCATCTCACATGTGACTCTGACAGTGAATCCTAAGTGGTTGAAAGATTATTCTCCATTAATGGTAAACAATAACGTTCTCAGGGATTTACAGCCCTTCGGACTCTTATGGTCTCAAGGTCACTCTTAAGATGGTTCTCTCTCCTTACAGACATCCGTAGACAGAGATATTGATTTCTGCTCCTCCTCCCATTTACAATGCCTCTGGAGGGAGATGATAATTATTGCAATTAGAACCCAGCTAATTAGACCCTTGTTGGTGCCAAAATGGGCATGGAATTCTGACAGATTAAACCACATTCAGATAATGGATCTGAAATGACAAAACAACACATCTTTGAGAAATCATTAACCTCACACCATAAATAGAAACCCCCCCAAATCCAGATTTTAATTACAAAAGGAAATGTCAGAGACCAGAGGCCTACTCTGATTGGCTGCAGCTGCCGTTGGCGAAGCCCCCAGCTCAAGGCTTTATTCCTGGCAATCGTTAACCTCATCCCAAAAGCCAGTGTTTATTGCTCAATATTGTTTGATTATTCATAACACATGTCCCACTGAACCCATTTTCACAGAAGAGATTGCATTACAGCGTGTTTCTGCACTATCCTGATCTGTAGACTTGTCTGACGTGTGAGCGTGTTTCTGCATGAACGGATCACCCAGGAAGGTGACGGACTTCCGGCTGGCTTGTCACCTGCAGCATTGCATGTATGAAGTAAGCTGGCCTTCTATAATCATATTAGAAACCTGTGAGTGTTGTATACTGCAGTCATTATTATGACCACTCTCTGTATCAAGAGTGAAAGCCTGACATTTACAATATAAGCTCATACTCTAACACAGAGCTAAGGCCTATAAGAAAATCATGCCACGTCATGCCACGCCCCAGATCCCAGCTGTGTGAACTGTCAGGTCTGTAGTTACTAGCAAAGCATAGGTGTGGGTGCCTGACGCTTTTGGTGCATAGCTGACATTGGTGAGGAGTCTGCGGGGGGGATTGTACCTCTTCCTCAGAGTTGGGTGGTTCATTTCCAGAAAGTAAAAATCCAAACCTAGATTTAGTTTAGTTGAGTACTCTGTGAGTCTTTATACTTAACTGGCTGGTTGAAACAAAATCTTGCCTTTTCTTGAGGCAGATTGTGAAGCTCTGATGAGAGCAACATGGGTTACGTAAATAGATGAGATGGGAAAGAGAAGGACTGGGGTGTAGAAATTATATGCATTTAAGGACGACTGTGTGTCTTTAAGAAGTCTCTTTCTCTGGCTGAATTTTTCTCTTCAGATATCACATTGATTGATTTCTCCTGTAACATTATGTATCTGGAGATAAACAGGTCATAATCTCTAATTTTGCTATGCTATATGATTTAAGTGCTATATACATTTATTGCCCAAGTTAAGCAATTTTCCAAGGCTGTATAGCTCTCATGCAAGCAGCTATGAACAGCTGAATTTAATATTAATGCATATCATGGAGCACAGAAACAGCTGGTGAGTTAGTTTAGGTCTTGAATTTGTGAAGAGATATCCTAGAATTGTAGTGGACCCTCAGGTAAGTTGAATATGCCCCCACGCATAACTGGGGTAAAGGATATATGGTGAATTTATATGATCAAGGCATTATACAGGAAGAACAAAGTAAAAGGCTTTAAACTGAGGCAGATTCAATGGAGTGTAAGCAAGCTGATTTATTTTTTTTTTAACCAATTTTTGGGAAGAGTGATTCCATGCAGTGCAAGGTTTTGTCCTCAGATGATGGCCAAGATAATCTTTATAAGTAGCGTAAAACAACTAAATTATTATGTCTGTTTAGCCGTTCAGGCCCAAGTGCCTCAGCAGATGGCTCGTCGATGGGCGGGTTGATTTATCTGACACTCTGGAAGGAGCCGGAAAGCCGGATGAATGTGAGCCTGTCTCTCCTTTTCTGGCCGTAACCTGCTTCAGTCGTCACTCTGTTGATTCAGAGCTCATTTCCATACCCGAGCTCATCATTTGCCAGGTATGCAGCTCTATATAGTTACTTGTTGAAGTTGACAAAATGATTTTTGTTTTGTTCCCCCAGCAATTCATGCTAACTGTGGAATTGCACAAAAAAATCCAAATTATTGACAAAAACATTTTCTTAAAAAGGTATAAAATGAAATATACTAGACAGTAGACAGTAGGTGCCTCCACATAGAGTGAAGAAAAAACAGTGTTGAAATGATTGTTCCTCTACTGTATCGTCTATGAAATGTTTAAATGTAATTCTGTGTATTAAATTAGACTGCTCTTTCCAATTTGAAAAATAAAATTTGCTCTATGGAATTCTTTAATCTGTAGAAAATGAGCGTATAGAAATTTGTTCTAATCTCTCAGCCAAGCAAATTAACCTTTAAGCAATCACTGCATGGTCTGTTTTCATCAAAGTAAGTGATACTGACTAAATATTACTTTTTTCCTGAAACAAGATGCTTATATTAACTTCACGAAACAGGAAAGAGTTGGCTGACGATGTGTATTAATAGTTCTTCATATAAAAGCATTACCTATTTTACAAGCAAATTAACTGTTTGACAGCATAATTCATAATTATTAACCAGGATAATAATGATCCATTTCATTCAAAAGGATTTTTTTCTAGTTTTGCCAAGATCCTATAAAGACAATATTAAAGAGGAGTTTATTTTTACTCATGTCTTCATAATGTTAACATCGTCCGTTCATCCATCAGTGTCCTATTCAGGGTTGTGGGGGGTTCGGAGCCTATCCCCGAGGCTATGGGTGGAAGGCGGGATACAACCCAGAATGGGGCGCTAAGCCACCACAGGGCACACGGGCACACGGGCACACACACACACACACCATTTTTTATTATGTCTCAGAGATACAAACTTCCCTGGATCTGGGGGTGAATTCAGCCGGCATTTGCAAGAGGATTCCAGAAAGTTGCAGACACCTGCAAGTAACTTTCAAATGATTCACTTTCTGTAAATTTATGACCCTTTTGACACAGACTAGACTGGTGCTCTCTGTGATTATAAGACATCCTAAAATCATTTTGGGGAGTAATGATGCTGTTCCCCACTTCCAGAAACAATGGAGCTGTCTATAGTCTTCAAAATATTAAATGCATGCATCAATAACCACAGAGCGGGGCTGGGATTGGCTAATGCATTGCATCTCCAAGGCAAATGATGCGTGGGGCCCAGTCAATACTGATTAGACTGAGGACCCTGACAGAATCCAGAATGTGGTCACCTGGGTTGATCTAAGAGAGGCCGGGTTAGGGTTAGGGTGTGAGGCTTTGAATTAGTTTTGGTGACCCAGCATAGGTTTGAAGTTTGTTCTTGAATCCCAGGCCCCACAGTTAATCGCTAAAGGGTCTATGGAGTTGGTTTCTGTCCCCATGCTAAAGCCCTATTGTCTTGGACCTCTCTCTGTCCTGGCCGATTTCAGGTTCTGAAAGCAGGATTCTCATTGATGCACAGGAGTGTGCTATATATATATATATATATATATATATATATATATACAGACATATATGAAACATTTAAATGTATATATACTGTATATATATCTCATCGTGGGTGCAGCCTTCGTAGCCACCCTACTCAGGCCAGTGTGGAGAAAAGACTTATTGATGAACTTTGGCTCATGGTCAGGATGCTTTCTACGGCAGCTGAGTAGAAAGCCTTTAGGACCGCAGGACAGACCTTAAACCTCCTCAGCTGCTCTAACCACCCTCTGCAGGGCTTTCCAGTCCTGGTCAGAGCAGTTCCCGAACCACGATGTGATGCTCATGGTCAGGATGCTCTCTATGGCAGCTGAGTAGAAGGCCTTAAGTACAGCAGGAGAGACCTTAAACCTCCTCAGCCGCCTCAGATGGTAGAGCTGCTGCCTCGCCTTGCTGACCAGAGTACCTGCGTGTGTGTGTGGACCAGGTGAGGTCCTCCTGTAGGTGGACGCAGAGGTATTTGAAGGTGCTCACCCTCTGCACTGTAGCACCATTGATATGGACAGGTGTGTAAGAGCCCTGCTGCCTCCTGTAGTCCACAATCAGCTCCTTTGTTTTGCTGACGTTCCGCTGGAGACTGTTATGCTGGCACCACCTTTCCAGGTTCTCCACTTCCTTCAAGTAGGCTGACTCATCATCATTGGAGATGAGGCTGAGCACTACTGTGTCGGAGGCAAATTTCACAAAGGAATTTGAGCTGAGTGTGGCTACACAGTCATAGGTGTAGAGGGTGTACAGCAGTGGGCTCAAACACAGCCTTGTGGAGTTCGCATGTTGGGGGTGATTGCGCTGGATACACAGTCGTAGGTGTAGAGGGTGTACAGCAGTGGGCCCAAACACAGCCTTGCGGAGCTCCCATGTTGGGGGTGATTGCACTGGATACACAGTCGTAGGTTTAGAGGGTGTACAGCAGTGGGCTCAGAACACAGCCTTGCGGAGTTCCCGTGTTGAGGGTGATTGCGCTGGATACACAGTTGTAGGTGTAGAGGGTGTACAGCAGTGGGCCCAAACACAGCCTCGCGGAGTTACCGTGTTGAGGGTGATTGCGTTGGATACACAGTCGCCTACTCTCACCACCCGGGATCTTCCTGTAAGGAAATCCAGAATCCATCGGCTCAGCTGGTCACTCAGTCCCAGATCCCTCAGCTTGGTGACAGTCTGAGGGGGACTATGGTGTTGAATGCCTAGCTGTTGTCTATAAACAGCATTCTCACATAATTCCCCCTCTTTCCATCCACATGAGAGAAGGCAGTGTGTAAGACATGAGAGATGGCATCCTTAGTGGATCTATTGGTACGGTAGGCGAACTGCAGTGGATCGATGGAGTTAGGGATGGAAGAACAGATGAAGTTCTTAACAAGTCTCTCGAACACATGACAAGGGATGTTAAGGCCACAGGCCGATAGTCATTGAGGCTTGAGGGCTTGTTGCTCTCTGACACGTGTTCCTGTTCCTGATTGAAATATGTGAACTGACTGATTGAAAGGATCCACATACTACTGCAAATGCTGCACTTCTGCTGTTTACCACTGAACTATCCCAGGCTTCTACAATTATGCAAATCAAGAAATATTAATTACTGTCAGTGTGATTCAGACAGTCCCTTATTGCAGAATGCGTGACAGTCAGCAGCGTGTTATTACACACTATGATTGTTTGAAATTGTCAGAATGTAAAGCACATGCATGTCGACGGCATTTGTATGAGAAATGAGCGGCACGGGCACCGGCTGATACTGAGTGATGTCAGCAGTTTTTCTACATGGTCTAAAGGGTTGTTTATCAAATTTAGAACAAATGTGGGCATCTTAGTATTTATGCCAGGGGTGGGTCCGCACCAGTTTAAATGTGAGGGCCAAATTCCATCAGTCAAGGTCTACTGCTCCCCATTAAATATGCACCTGGGGGTGACGATGGCGGCTGGGGGGGGGTTCCCCCGATAATAAAATTTGCTGACTTAGATCGATCAATTTCATTCATTGCCAGATTCAACTGTTTTTCGGTCTGGATATTGATGAGACCAACCACTTGGTGATATATTGAATTAATTACATATATTTAATAAGTATTTAAGGACTGCTTTTAATTACAGAATGTGTATATATTTGTCAATATATTTAATGACTGTTATTAATACATAATTATGATAATCTAAATTGTTGCTTTGACAAGGAGCCTATTGTAACCACATTTATTATTCATTTATGACTGTAAAAGAGCATTTCTAAAGATAAATGGTTTATTACAGATAACAGATAAGAAAACACTATCAACAGTTTTATTCACTTTCATTTCATCTTTCACTTTCATCTGACTTTTTGGCTGAACGTATGTTAATCTGCAATACAAGACACAGCTCATTATAATGTTTTAGCCCTGAAAGGTTAAAGTCAAATATGCTTCATGAGATGGATAAGAGATTATGAATTCCGGAAGGTGAAAAATCTTTAATTACAAAATCCCAGAAGTCTTTATTCATGCTAAAGGCCAGGAGTTATATTATGTGGAAAAAAAGAACGAATGCCTATAACTGGCCAATACTTTAATAATTTTACAGTTTTTAGTGTGAGACCACGTTAGAGGAGGCGGTTAAGAGTGACATATCTAAAATAGTGAGGTAGCAGTATTCAGGAACGGGAGGCACTCCTATTGCAGGTGGACCCAAAACATGCCATATACAAGCATACAAATACAAAAATACACACATTATAACCCACAAGTGGACCAAAGGCCAAAATACATAAAGCTTCTCTAATTAAATACAAATAAAAAATCTGAAGCTCTAGTTTTTGGATGGGTGTCTCAGTGGTTAACCGTGTCGCTGCACACCTCTGGGACTCCCCCCATGGCTCTGGGTGTGGAATTTGCATGTTCTCCCCATGTTACCGACGGGCACCCTATGGGTTCTCCAGTTCCCTGCCTCAGTCCAAAACCCTGATTTGTATTTGCCAAATTGTTCTTAGGTGTTAATGGTGGGTTTCCTCCAACGGGTTGGTGCACTATCCTGGGTTAGTCCTTTGGCTTCTGGGTAAAGCTCTGGACCTCTGTATAGGACAAGTGGGTATAGAAGATGGATGGATTTATTTTTGGAAACAAGCTAACCAATTAGCAAAAGGACACCACTTGAGTTGAATAGGAAGCTGTATTATATTCATTGACTGTTATCTAGTGACTTTCAGAGCTTCAATAGGATGAGTGTGGTCTATTATTCTGGTGTAGATTAATGTGGGTATTTATTTTTTGACCTCTTGGAATACTCTCCTGACATCCTGTCCCTGGAGCTTCCCTACTGCGAGTCCTCTGCTTGGTGGGACAGCCTCCACATTCACTGGCACCTTTGAAACCATGACCTTGTGAGGAATAAGGGGTATAGACAACAGATGCAAGGTGGAAGTATCCCATGTGATCACCAAAGATCGTTCTGGGGAACAGTAACAATGCCATTACAGCTTTTTCCATTTGAACATTATGTATACCTTCCTGACTATATAATGACCAAGGTCTTTAGATGGTCTATGTACGCCTATGGCCCTGTTCACACCTGGTATTAACATGCGTCCTTGGTGATCCGATCACCAGGGGGCAGCACTAAATACGTCAGTATTTAGCAAATATAGGCCATGTTCAAACCTGACATTACCGTGCTTCTCCACATGCGTCTCGACCGACCGTTTGTAATCGGATCTCATTTTCCTGCGTCTTATTTAAATAAGAACGTAAATCACTTCCGTATGCAGAATCCGCCAAACATTAACAGAAGGAGGAGGAGAACAAATCAAAAGCTATCTGGGCATTTCAGGGTAACCAAACCACCTAAAATGTTTGCATGGAAATAAATCACCAATATTAATAAAGCGTGGAGCAGCTTTCACATAAATAAAGAAGCTTCAACAAAGTCTGCATTAAATATATGATCTGTGCAAATTTCAAAATATCTTTAATAAATCTCTTCTTACACAATTTATTTTTCCCGAATTTGCGAGGAACATTAATGATGCACACTTTGACAATGTTTCCATGCCAATGGGTCGCGACAGTCCGATATTAAACCAACTTCCTAAACTTATTTTTTGGTGTTGTAAGGAAAAAATACGTTCTTATTCACAACGCAGTTCACTACACAATGGCCCATTCTGCACTGACAGACGTTCTGACATAAATTGTATATATAATACCATATAATACTATTTGCGCATTTATTGAGTATGTACGTACTTACGCCCACAGGAGGACGAATGAGTAGGCAGACCCCCCCGGGACACATTCGCGTTCACACTGCTATAACAATGTGGCCATATGTGTCCCAGACCACCTCCGAATGAGGATTGAGCGATCCGATATCGATGCGTCTTCAATCCGTTTTGGGTGCGTTCACACCTGTATTTAGTGCTGTTCACTCGGGATCGGATCACCCAGGATACATGTTAATACCAGGTGTGAACAGAGTCTATATTTGCTTAGCATTACTGGAAAAATAATGGAAGCTATAATCCAAGTGAAAATGGTAGATTACCTGGATTCAAATAACATTCTGAGGGATAGTCAACATGGACTTAGGAGAGGTAGATCCTGTTTAACTAATTTACTTGAGTTCTTTGAGGAAGCTACAAGAGAAATTGATCACAAAAAGGCCTATGATGTGATCTACTTAGATTTCCAGAAGGCCTTTGATGTTGTCCTCCGCAAACAGCTGTTGCTTAAGCTCAAAGCTGCAGGGATTTTAGGAACTGTAGCAGCTTGGATCTAGTGATCTTGGAAATACACGAGCATGATACGCGGCATCGCCGACGATGCCGTTGTCCCCAAAGGGTTAAAATGAATTTGAGAAAGCACTTCTTTACACAGCGTGTCGTTAGAGTATAGAATAGTCTCCCTGTTAGTGTAGCGCAAGCTAAAACCCTGGCTTTCTTTAAATCAGAGCTAGATAAAATTTGAACAACTCTGAGTTATTAGTTAAGTTCCCCCCAAACAACCTTGATGGGCCAAATGGCTTCCTCTCGTTTGTAAATTTCTTATGTTCTTACCGTCTTTCAATGGTTATCAGAAATATTTTTCGGTAAAGGGCATTATAAACTTACGTGGCCTGGTTTTATACGGAGGACAGTAATTGACTCTAATGGAGAGACTTTTTCTAAGGAAGCTTGTTTAGGGGTTGGCTGTCGATGAGGCATCAGAGGGACCTCCATGGTGATAGCAGGGTGTCTGCTGAACAGCTCATATACCTAAATGAAAAGATGCTGAAGAAAATCGTTTTCTTTCTGTGGGAACAGCTATATGCGACATTTCCCCCTGCCGGCTGCTACTCACCGTCCCACTTTCTGAATAAAGGCCATGTATATAATTCTGATGTATCACTGCATGGACCTTCTCACCTCTCTGTAGGCTCCTCAGTCTGCAGACCATCCAGATTACAGCATGTGGGAGGTCTGCCCAGAAAGGCCTCTTAGGCTTAGTGTCCCCAACTATTAGGCTAAGCTATGGCTTGTTTTAGCTTCACGCTAAATGGTTAGGATAATAATCATTTTTAATTAATTCATGAGTAAGTACTGCAGTCAGATTATTAATATTCTTTAACAATGAACGCCATAACACATGATTTCTTCTCTAGCCAAATGTGACCAGGCCACTGTTCAAAATGACACAATAATACAGATGATTACAATTTTCTCCCAGCATCGTGTTCAAGAGAGTAATGGCTGACTTTCCAATAGGGTAAATACATATCTCTTTATTGTCAGGCATAAGACCAGACAGAACATTTTGCAATCTGAACAATAGGAGAGCCGGCAGTAAATAAACGCCATGGCAGAGCGTACAGTATGTGTGTGAAAATTTGGATACAAAAATCACTGACTGTGTTCTAACTGGGGTCGATAAGTAATGACTATAACTGCTAAATTAGTCAGTAAGAGTCTGCTGGAAAGAACACTGTGATGCTGCACATTGTACAATCCTTATTCTACAATGAGAAGATACGTGTGGTGTGTGTAATAGTCCTGGATATGAAGGAGGCAACAGGCAGGCAAGAGTATTGTAATGTGCTATAAATAACGGAGTGAGAGAAATCGGTGTTAAGGTGACAAGTTAAAAAAAAATGTTTTGTAGTATCAGCTACATTGAAAACATTTATAGTCTAAAAGTCTAAAAATAGCTTGCGTACATAATACTACATCTTGTATAAATTTTTATGCAGCTCAACAAACTCCCTGAAGGCCACAACCACATCTTTCTATACAAGATCCAAAGAAGACCAGGCAACAGTAGTCTTAATTATGACATGTTGGAAGCAGTGTTCAGCAACACATGACCACCAATGGACACTAATACTTAATGCACAAATTTTAAATTAACCCCCCCCCCCCCAACTCAAGAAGTAATACCATCACCTACAGTAGGGCTGGGTGGTATATCGAATTTTACCGTATATATGCTTGCCTACTTGCTAATGTTATGGGATGTCATGTCCTTTGCCGCATATCGTGTAGCATTTACTGTAGTAGGTAAAGACGTGCTCATACCTCAAATGGTCCTGCAGGAACCTGGCTGATCAGACACTTGTTTTAACCTGTTTTGTTCCAAGCCCCTTTCTGAAAATATAGAAACTGCCATACCCCAAATACGATGTGTACTGTTCTTGAACCACTTAGACTACAGGCGTAATCATGGTTTCATCTGAAAGCTGAGATGCAGCAGATTACTTTCCAACACAGAAAAATGACTCAGAGTTTAAGTTATATTAGTAAAAACACTGTAACTAATTATATATTTTTTTTGTGTGGCCAAAAATGATGTTCCGGGTTCCTGTTGCCCTGTACCCCTTTTGCCAGCCCTTGGAGCCTGATATTAGAACCGCAAGAACTACCATTTCAGATTTGGTGGTGATAGTCTAAGAAATTATTTATTTTTCCTGAGGGGATGTGCAGGCACCCAATGAAATGTAAATGTAAATGATGGAAATGTAAATACATGCTTTATTTTGTGTATATTCATGTGTATATCCTCCCTTCCATGTCCAGCCTAATTTGCTTTTATCATAATGCGTTCTAATTTATTTTTCAGCATTTTTATTTGTTTCAGTAAAATTTCTGATTCTGGATTATAGTGTCTGCTGAACATTCCAATTACTGAAAAACATACTAGTTTTTCAGATTTTTACGCTTCATCCGTTGTGAGACACTTGGTGGAGATGGTTTACTTTTTATATAAACACTGCCTAGTACCAATTACTTAATTTAGAAAATGTCTTTCTTTGATATATACATGACATTTAGCCTATCAGAAGAAGACTCTGAGTAGGTGGCTCCTAATTCATATTCGTCTTGTAGGTTTTGACTGACATGTTGTCAGACTGTTCAAAACAGCCATGTCACTAACCCTCAAGTGTCAGTAAATAATATGCGAGATCTTTTTTTGGAAATTGAAAAATACAGATTTTGCAAGCCTTGCGAATGTAAATTCCTTACGCAGATGGGCAAATAAATAAATTATTAAAGCAGAACTTCGGTGTCTTCAGTAAAGTATTGTCACAACTGAAATCTGTGCAGTACATCTGAGATTGCAGGATTTTGACTGGCTCTTTGCCACGTGCTTGGGGGCGTTTACACTGGATGCAGTGTACCACGAGAGCAGATGGCGCCTTTGAATGAACATTCATGGAACACTGAAGCAATTTTAGACAAATGCCATCTATGAGTGTTCACATTTTTGTGATAGATTCTTCTGAATTACTTTTTTAAACGAAAAAACATTCACAAAAACACTTGAAAGAAAGTTATTGAGATTTTAGTGGTGGACCAGATCTATCCTGCTGTGTTTCTGTTCTCCGTTGCCCTCTATTTAAAGCCCTTTTGTTGCTCATAAGATATGGAAGTGGGAGCTTAATTTGTAAGACATCCATGCCTAGGAGATTCAGACTGCTCTCCATGGTGCTGAACCCGCATCCATTATGAACAGTGCTGAATGGACAGTTCCCGCTTCCAGAAGTAGAGGTGCTGAACACACAGCTCGGGCTTCCTGTGGAAATGGTGCTGAATGCTCTCAGCCCCGTTCCTTCTCACAGCTGATGGCCATTTGCGGGACTGACGTCATCCGTAAGTATTGGGGACCATATCCAATGCAGAGCCGTGGAGAGGAGGAGGAAATAAATGAGAAATTCAGCGACCTCCTACAGAGCTAGCAGCTGACGGGGAACACAAAACAAAGATAAACAATAGCGTAAAAACGAGGCAAGAGCACGTCTGAGGTCAAATTTCAGGAAAAAGGCAGTACACAGAAACAAGTAATGAGTATCACTATGACAATTTCTATATTATACGTTCTATATATATATATATATATATAGCCCCTCATTAACTTACTGTGTCCCGCAGTCTGCTAATTGTGATGTGATGTCTTAGTCTGTCTTTGTTGTTCCTCATACTTCCCTGTTTTGATCCCCTACAGTCCGTTTGTCTGGGTCATCCATCCTTCACACTGTGACATAGGGAATACATCTTGAAACATATTTAGCTGTTTGAATATGAATAAACTAGTTTCATTTAGTATGTTTACATCAACGCACCATTAAGGCAGTGCTAAATAAGTCAAACATTTGAAGATTTCATTTCAGAAAAGATACAAAATTATTCCTTCATTATTATACCTACTTAGAATGAAAGACCTGAAACCAAGGCAGCTGAAAAGACTGTAATTTTTGTAGCGATTTAAATGCCAATCACAGGCTGGTAAACATTCACATGATAAGGTATAATACGTATAATACAAATTCACATGATTGAAGTCTCGGAACTGGAAGCGAAAATTAAGGCCCATAGTAAAACTTTGGCCAACTGGGTTTTTTCTACTGTCATCAGCATTGTTGACATTCTGTTGGCAAGTCAAGCAACTACAGAATTAAAGGAGTGTATGTAGCCTGATTCACCCATGACAAAATCACCAGGAAATTAAGGATTCTGAATTGAAGATACCGGTTTTGGATGGATTGTTACACCATGTCATTTGCCTTCCAGTGCTGAGCCAATAGGTTATTTTCACACTTGCTAGACCAGTTACTGTATGCTGACTGTTTGGAGCCGAGGGGTCAGGCCTTTATAGGAGCCAGTTACCTTGCAGCTGTGATGTTTCTCTTTGCACCAGTATCTGAAGACAGACTTCAACGCCAAGACCGCATGGCTCCTTTGGATACAAAACTGCTTGACAAAAGGATTGCATAAAGGCATTATAATGGGATTGACAAATTTGCCATACTGGTAACCCTTCAAGACTGTTAGTATAACATAAGTCCTTATCGGCCAGCAAAACGATGTGTGTTGAAATGCAAATTACAGAAGTAAAGCTTGCTGTAACAAAGAGTTAGACTGTCACAACAACAGAATGAAGGGACAGATACTGAGCATGTGAAGAGCAATGAAACTGGATATGAGGCTGGGACAAGGCAAACTGGGAGACACAGCTAAGCATCCAAAAGATCTTCTGTCAGAATGAGACAAAATATCCCAAATGAAACAAAGTAGGATTTATGGGATACTGGCTCAGGTCTTATAGATGTGCATAATTCCAGTAAACAAACACAGATAATTCCAATCTGAAGATCGAGATCAGTATGATGCGGCATCCTTAAATATTCAGTTCTCAGTTCATTTATCAGGATCTAATACAGATCTAAAGTACTAGGCTGAATACTATATAACATGATGAAATGAGAGAATGTGTGACGGTGTTCAGGTACCTCTTTATGCCACCACAGCCGTGTGGCCCGGTGGGCTGATCGGGGCTAAGTACCGCTGGCACCTTTGGGGACTGAGATTCGCTGGGTCATCGACATACCAAAGAAAAGAAGAGGAGCAGCTGGATCAGGAATAGCAACTGGCATTTCACTGCTTCCAGTGCTTCCATATATATAGTATCTATATACATAATACATACATACATACACATACGCACACTCATATACAGTGTATGTATATATATATAATATATATATACATATATACACACACACACCCCTGAATAGGATAAGAGACAAGAAGATGGATGGATGTTATAGTCTTTTTTTGGCATGGCTATATACATATGTGTGTGTGTCTGAGTGTGCCTGTGTCTGTGTGTGTGTATGTGTGTGTGTGCCTGTGTGTGTCTGTATATGTGTGTGTGTATGTGTGAGTGTGCCTTTGTGCCTGTGTGTCTGTGTGTGTCTGTATAAACCTGTATTTTTGAGTTTCCCCCCCCCCCCGCAGGATTTAGTTTTTTTATGGATATGAAGATGCTGGTACTTTAAAGAGAAGCCTGGTTATTGTTAACTGTGACAGGGTTACTGTAGGCACTGCCATCTTACCCACCATAGGCGGCCTATGCCCTAACCCCAACCTACATGTACTGAGTGCAGGAGCTCTATGATATTAGCAAGCCAGTATAACTTCTGCAAAACAGTGTTTAATCTATGAATCAAATTTAAGATTCAATTCTCTTTTCTTTTAGGTTTTTGGAGTTGATTTTCCTAGTCTTCAGTTTGTTTGTTTCAGTTATTTATCTCTGTGTGGTATTACAGTTTCTCATGTCCTGTGTCCACCAGTCATCTCCATCTGAGTCCTCCCTTACACAATGCATTCCGGAACAGTCTGTCCCATTGGTTGCCTTTCTCCTGTGCTGTGGTGTGCAATCCTAATCAGAAACTGAGGTTGGTAACATAGGTTGTCCAGCATCACACCTGTGGCCAGGATGGATCAAGGGGGTGCAACCATAAGTGGAAGTAATACATGTATCATTCAAATTGTTTCTCTTGTCAAGAAACGGAACATCCTTAACGGCCCTGCCCCCTCTAGCAAAACCATGGGCCATTTGACAGGAGATGCATGATGTAAGTTAACTGATATACAGTATGACGTCTGTGTGGGGGGGCACTGGCTCATTCTCCTTATTGACAACTACTGTCCCAACCCCTCAGATAAGATGCAAAAAAAAAACTGAGAAATGCTGGTGTTGTCTGCCGACAAAAGCTCACAACCAAGCAGCATCTCTTGAGTTTCCTGACAGATTTCTCCTGGATTTCTGTAATATGTCGTACAGGGTGCCAAACTTAATCTTGGTAGCTCTTTCTAGGGGTTCCATGCAGACTCATGGCTTATGGTGATACAGTCACTTGCTATAAAATAAATTTCCAAAAATGTTGGGTGTCTTCCAAAAGGCGATACCTCCTCTTCCATGAGCTCGAAAAACTTAATTACCTCAAGATTAATAGATACATATTCTGATGGAAAGAATGTAAGGATTATGTTGCACAGTATTTAAGATGTGCAATCTTGTGAGTAAAAACTTCAGTGGTCAGCAAGACACCCACAATGGTACCCTAGAGGTATTTAGTTCAGTATAACATCCATCCATCCATCCATCCATCCATCCATCTTCTAATCTCTTATCCTAATTAGGCTTGCAGGTTTGGTACAATATTTAGCTGTGCAGTACATTCATGTATCTATTTTCGATAACTGCTTATCTAGTATAAGGTTGTGACGATTATCATTCCTGATCAAGAAAGCAGAGGGCATGTGGCAGAGAATCACTGGGAGGGGATGCCAGTACTATCCCTGTAATTGACAATAAAATATCTACTTGAATAAAAAGGTGCATGTACTTTTCCACTGCTTGCAAATCACCTGTTTGGTCACTAGACAACTAACACTCATTTTCTATGGCAATTAGCATGAAAGGCTAACATGGTTATTCCAATGATGAGATGTTAGAACATCACAATGACGCTGCAAGAATGCATATCTGCACACACAGGTGAGCCAGTTAGCGAGAATTGGTTAGGCTGGAATAAGAATGAAACATCAATGACCTTCTAGCCTAGAATAAGAATGAGTCAATATGTAATACATGCCAGTAAAAGTCATTTTGCTGCTTCTTTTTCCAAATTTCCGCAACCGGTTAACAGACTTCTGCATGGAGCAGAAAAGGCTTACGTACACAAGCAATTGGTCTTATTCATGTACTTCAGTTAGATACAGCTGGAAGTGAAAATTAAGGACTATGGTAAACAAGGATATAAGAAGTAATGGAAAGAAAGTATATCATAATGCCAGTATACAGAAACATACTGGAGCAGCAAAACCCGGCAGTTTACCCTGGTATTGCTCAATAGAAAAACTGAATCTGTCTGTAACACATGGTCATCAGCATTACATATTGTATAATAATAAGTAAACTAAGGGATTATAGACTTCTGTACAAAAACATCCAAACCACCGGTGACACTGTCTTCTCTCCAGGAAGGTAAAGACTCAATATGAGCTTTGAAAACCGATTTTGAATGGATAGTTATACCATGTCATATGCCTTCCAGTGCTGAGCCAATTGGTTATTTCCACACTTGCTACACCAGTTATTGTATGATAACTGTTTAGAGTCAAACTGTCAAGCCTTTATAGGAACCAATTACCTTGCAGCTATGACGTTTCCCTTTGATCTGGTAATGGTACATCTGA
Source organism: Mormyrops attenuatus (assembly GCA_026777985.1). NCBI lineage: Eukaryota > Metazoa > Chordata > Actinopteri > Osteoglossiformes > Mormyridae > Mormyrops > Mormyrops attenuatus. The sequence goes on along the minus strand of JAODKC010000107.1, from coordinate 1,072,446 downwards.
AGACATGCTTTAACCAACAAGATAGTGTGGCTCCTTCAGATGACCGTGTTTGTAAAGCCGCTTACGACTGACAAAAGGATTTTATAAAGCCATTCCAATAGCACTGACAAACAGAGAAGTCTTCTGTACACAAACAATTGATGTTTCTTTGTGTACCTCAGCTTGGCCTATTTGTTTAGTTAGTGCCAGCAAGGGGCAGTGAGTCATTGGTTTTCACCACCGATAAACCTGACTTTACATGGATAATGTGTTTATCAAAATGAAACAAATTGCAGAGTAAAAGAACACATTCCCGTCTATGTCACTTTTATCTTTCTCTTTAGTCATTTTCTGTACTGTTTTATTTTCTTGTTTTTACCTTTGCTTATCTCAACATGAGTACATGGGAAATTACATTAGATATATAGCAAAAAAGCTAGACAAAGGGTGGGGATAACAATGCATTGATGCAAAAGTCACACACCGAAGATACAAAGAAATGAAGCCATTGTATTGCTATTGAAAACAGCAAAGCCTTCTGAGGAAGTGAGAGCTTAGGGTGTTTGGGTTGGCTGGGATGCAAAGAAAAATGTGAATGAATAATATTTGTACAAACTGTAATTGTTTTATATTTACCCATCCTTAAAAATGTAAGTATCCATTTACCAGTAATGCTAATGTTAGTTAACACCAATAGGGAATGTTTGATATAACATTGTTACAAGATTCAAGATCTTAATTCGTCATGTGCCACAGGTGCATTGGAATTCTTACTCACACAGCCACACTTGGTTACAAAGTAACTAAACAAGACAGTGTAAATCGATACAAGACAGTGTAAATCGATATAAGACAGTGAAAGCCAATACAGGAAAGTACAAAATTAGACAATATGCACTGGAGACCAAACCAAGTTTCTATCCACTATAGAGCCATCAGTGGTGATCAGAGTTTAACTGTTGGAGTATTTCCTGAAGTCCACAGTAACCTCCAGTGGTCATGTTCAGGATGAAGTTGTCATCATGGCACTGCTCCACTAGACCTGCCACTTCACTCCTGTATGTAGTTTCATCATCATTGCTTATGAGACCAATTAGTGCAGCATCATCTGTAAGAGTTTGGACCCCACAGTCATAAGTGAAAAGGGTGCCCCTGTATTGGAGATCAGAGGTGATCCAGTGTTGTTCCCCATCTTCACCAACTGGAGTCTGCCTGGCAGGATGTCCAGGATCCAGTTGCAGGTGGTGTTACTAAGAGCCAGTACTCTGAGCTTGACCATGAGCTCACCAGGTATGTTAAAAGCTGAGTTGAAGTCAATGAATAACATCCTGGTATAGCTGTTCCTGCTGCTTAGGTGATGCTGGGGAGTAGCAGGGAAGTAGAATCATCCACTGCTTACTCCTCCTATGGGCAAACTGTAAGGGATCTAGCAAGTCATGAATAATGCTGACAGTGTAGTGCATCACTCACTGCTCCATGAACTTGTGTGGACTGAGGTGGTAATTCAGACATGTCACCTTGGAGGTTTTCAGAAATGGCAAAGTTGTTGTCCTCTTGAAGTGCAGTGGGACAGTGGGCTGGAACAGAGAGATGTTAAAGATGTCTGGGAAGACAGGTGGTAGCGGTGCTCCGCATATCTCCAGAGCTCAGGAGGGGACATCCTGAGCTTTGTAGGGTTTGACTCTGCTGAACATTCTTTGCACCTCCCTCTTCAGGCAGCTGCAACAGAAATTCTCCTGGCTTGCAAGTTCATTCATGCACTAATTCATGTATTGCAATTCTCAGTTCTAAGACACCATCCAAAAGATCAAGATGCTTTCTTAAAGTTCTCTGATTAGCTGTGATTCATATATCATCTTTGTGGGAGTGCAGTGACCAGTTAGCTTTGATTTAGTTGGATGACCTCACTTCTGAAAATCCATCCATCCATCCATACTGCACTACATGATCACATGCCCTGGAATCTATCCTTGGAAACACTGGGCATAAGGGAGGAGACAACCAGGATACAATATCATTCGATCACAGGGCACATACTCAACATTCACACACTGTTGCCAATTTGAGGTTCAATTTCCAAGTACTGTGGGTGCAAAGGTGAACTGGAACTGCCAAATTGTCCGTAGGTGTGAATGTGTGTGTGAATGGAGTGAGAGCCTTGCCATGAGGTGGCGCCCCATCCTGGGTTGTTACCCACCTTGCAGCCATTGCTTATGGGATACGCTCCTGATAATAAGGCCTCCGGTTCTTTAACTTTCCTCACATATAAACCCCTTGGACTTAAAGACAGAACCTTGTGACCTATCTTTGCACAATTGACAAATACATAATCCATGAGTTTGTCCCCATGTGGCTCCGTGAAATGTTTGGCTTCGTTCTGCACATACACTAGATAGAGATGGATCAATACCGGATTGAGCTCCCATCAATTTAAAGGGAACTACAGCCCAGTCTGGAACAACAACAGCTTTGCTTAAGGGTTGATATAAATTGCACAAGATGTATCTTATTGATTTCTTCTTGTATCACGGAACATAATTTATTGCACGGGTATTGCCTGTGTTTACCAGCAATTAAGGCAGCTTTCTCTTAAATTGAAATGTTGGAGGACATGGTAATAAAAATATCTTGTGCTCCTTTAAGAGATTAATTTGATAGAGGAGGCAGTTTCTGGGCTTCCAGTAATCTTCTCCACTGAGATTACCAGAGGGATTACCAGAAGAGATGATGCACTGGATATAAATTTTCAGGATGTGTTTGCTCTTGGTGTTCTATAAATCTGTACAACAAAAAGCTGACATACAGATTTCATAACATAAGGTTGCAGTTTGGGATTTTACGTAAGGCCCCTTGATCGGTCACTGGCCAGTTTTCAGACACATCACACACATTACTTAAATTTTAAGCATATGAACCTCCCCCTTTTGGCTAGCTGCTAAACATATCCGTCATGTAAAAACCAAAGACGATGTAGACGGAGTTAAGGCAAGGTGATGATATGTAAGGTGCTCCAATTAAACTCAGAAATGGATTAATAAGTCATGTAGGGACCTGATTCCACAGAAGCTGCCAAGAAGTATCCCTCTGGGTAATTTCTGCTGTAGAGTCTAGTGCAGTGGAAGGGAACCCTGATCCTGGAGTGCTGGTACCCAGCAGGGTTTCTGTCCTACCTGTCGTGTTCCTATCTGCCTGAGATTAGATGTGGTTCATCAGAGACCAAGAGCGTTTTCTAAGAAAGGGAGGATTTCTGAGTTAGTTGGGTTAACTTAAGCTAGAAGTCCTGATTGTCCAACAAGAGTTAAGGTAAGGAACATTCCTAATGGACGATCATGCCTTCTAGCTTAAGTTAACCCAACTAACTCAGAAATCCTCTCTTTCTTGGAACACCCCCCGGTCTCTAAGCAACAGCAACAGTTTATCACAATATTCATATTATTTAAATCATATACACACACATACATACATTCATATACTGTATATATCTATATACAGTATATAGAAAACATACACATATTATGACACAACAGTGCACCAGCAAGCTGTGCTCTGCACCACACGGGCCTATGGTAACCATGGTTTCCTCACTGTTGACCACAATGAGGGCCAACAGGATGTGACTGGCAGTTATTAATTGCCTGAACCATGAAGCAGAACTGTCCTCACCGGTGCAGCTTAAATCCTGCACTGGGGAGACCATGGAGAGATGGGAAGGCCAGGCCTGTGGTCCGTGTACTGTCCTCCCTGTGAATGTGAAAACTGGAGGATGACTATTCTGTAGGGTCGCTGCCTCACGACTGACCACATTTGTATATTTTTCCCCCATCTGTTGATAAACCTCCCCCCTCAAGGGGTATTTGCCTGCCACAATATTATATATACATTTTCTTTTCTCAATATATCTAGATATTCCGTTAATGTCTAGATTTATCAGTTAATGTCTACCTATAGCACATAGCCCCTGTTGCCATGGAGATCATCAGGTCTGTAACCCCTATTCTACATTTTCTTGTATTTTGGTGATATCTGGCTATCTTTTGGATCTCAGACCACAGGCTTCGAGCTTGTGATTGGCTCCTTGACAGGAGAGAAACCTGGATGCAGGATTGCCAACTCTCACACATCTGCCGTGACCCTCACGCTTTCTGACTCTCACGCTCATGCAAGAAATCTTATGGCAAATCTGTATTATTCCATTATAGAGCTAAAATGAGCTACATGAAAAGCGTTGCGGTAGTTTGCAAACCCTAAGGACTATATAAACGTAACGAAATAGTTACCTTCATGTAAAACTACGTGTGGACTTCAAATTGAAAATCTCACACTAGTCAGCTGACCAAAGCTGGCAACCCTGAGGATGGACTAGTAAATTCTAAAAGCCATACAATATTAAGAACAATTTTATGAGCTTCTCTAATGATTCAAATTAAAAAGCGGTCTCTTTGTGTGAAAATTAATTTCTGATATTATAAATCCAGCCATCCGTCTTCGAACTGCCTACCCAGTCCAGGGTCATGGTGGGACCTGCAACCTGGTCCAGGGAACATCAGGCACGAGGTAGGTAAAATTATAAATCATTTTAATAATTCATTAATGAAGTACTTTAATATGTATTTTTTCTGAAAGCACTAGCATGAGGTCATTGTGTCAGAGCTGAGACTAGCATCATGAAAAGGCTGCTGCAAAAATCATTTATAAATGTAAAAGCTGCACTTGTTGCCCAAGTGGCATTTCACATGACCTTGTAGGGTGTGGGCCTACAAGATGGCTCCACACGACCTTGGAAAGGGAAGCCTGGTCTTACCTGTTAGGCACACTGCCACTGTGACCCTCACCAGCAGAAACTGTTAGAAAATAGACAGGTGGATGGATGTAAGGATGGTTAGAGGGATGATGGATAGATGAAAAATATCCATTCAGTGGGGAATTTTGCATATATCAATTTTATATAGCACTGTTTTAAACAAAGGGTTTACAAAGTGTTTTACAGACATTTTAGAAAAAAAAATTAAATTAGCACACGAATGAAAATAGCACAGAGCAAGACCATGTAAATATTTAAAAATTAGCAAAAGAACTTTAAAATCAATTCTAGAAGCCACAGGAAGCCAGTGCTCGGATCTAAAGTAGGTGTGATGTAATCCCTGTGACTGGTGTGTGTTACCACTCCGGCAGCGGTGTTCTCAGGTAGACCAGACAGGAGGGCATCACAGTATCTATTCTATTTCAAACAAAAGCATGTATTAGTTTTTCACGGTCAGCATATGACCGCATATTCCGGACTTTGCCGATATTGCTGAGGTGATCGTATGCTGTTTTGCAGACGTTGCTGATATCATTGTTAAAGCTCAGATCGCAATCGAAAAAGACGCCCAGGTTTCTAACTCGCTGTTTGGCCTTCAGAGACATTGACTCGAAGTACAGCAGTATATCCGTCCTCTGTACATCATTCCAAAAACAAGAGGGCCCATTTCTGGTAGCCATTTTTGTAATTGAATGGCCATATCGTTTCATCACCTTTGGGTTCAATCTCCCATTCTGTCAGCAATGCATAATGCTGTTATGTTTGAATAAGGTACGTAATCTGTCACGTCCTGCACGCCCGACCCTCCTGGAAACCAGGAAGGACACTGGCAAGAGGAAGATTCGACTTTAATAACAAGACCAGGGCTGACAAGACAAACAGGTACTAAATACATGGACTAATGAGGGGTAACAAACAGGCTCAGCTCATCAGGCCAACGTCAGGGAGAGACAGGAAGGTGAGACGGGCAGGATGTGACATAATCTTAATTCATATTACATTTTATTCTCTTCAGTAAATACAGCTTTATACGTGGGTATGTTATTTCTTTCCTTCGACAAAACACAAGTGCAAATCATGTATTGAAGTGAATGAGACCATTGTTGTATTAGTAATTAGAGGCAGTGTTGAGCATGATCAGTCATGTGCTCCGATTTAACTCTGTGGAATGAAACGCTGTTCAAAGCCGGATATGAAGTTTGATTCTTGGCAGGCTAGGTGTGTAGATAATTGTTGTAATATAAAGGACATTTAAAGAATCTAGATAATTTGCCGTCTATCCTGGAAATGTCAATGTCGTATGACAGCAGTGCAAACTTTAACTACTAATTGAAGCGGTTAAGTTTAATGAATGAGTTGGATGGTAAACCAGCATAAAGTGAGACCACTGATTGAAAGTATTGTTCCTTTTTTAAAGTTTGTATCATTCCTAAATATAGTTTGGAACAGATATATTTGGAGTGTTTTCAACACAGAGAAACTGCCTGTAGAAACTAAAATGGGAAAGAATCTACGGAGTACGGGATACAGTCCCATGAGCTACTGATTGGAACACTCTGGCAGGGCTTAAAAACTGACTGTGTTTGAGACAAGTGACCTCAGTGCTTGTTGCTTGCAAGGGCAGAACCAAATCTTGAACATGATCAGAAATGAGACATTTTGACAGAATTGATCTGTTTTTGTCTCACTGGAGGGAAAACCGGACAAGCAGTGTATATGAGATGTCCCACTGCAGTCGATCCAAATTATATTTAGGTTGAATGGACACGTTCACAGCGAACTGGTTAAATTAAATATGCCTGCTATACTGCAGTTGAATCATTAAATAATGTTTTCCAATATAACACCTTAGAAATTATACTCTCATTTTATTCAAATCCATCAAATCCTAGTTAGTCTTTCCCAGATCAACTTTATATTAATTAATGCTTAATCTGTGCTCTTTTACAAAAATGAAGGGATAACATTTTTTAGAAAAAAGTTATCTTAAAATGTACAATAAATTCCATAATGTAAAACAAAAACACAGCCCTTTTAACACAATTTTATCATGAAATTATATGCCATAAGATAAATGTGACCCCAAAAGCCCCCTGGATTATTTTCAAAGTATCTGCACAACATCCATCCATTTTCTGTGCCTGCTTGTCCTACTCAGGGTCATAGGGGTCCAGAGTTTGTCCTGGAAGCTACAGAAGCAAGGCAGGGAACACACCCCATTCACCATTCACACCAGTGGGCAATCTGGTAATGCCTATTCACTGCAGAAGAGGGAAACTGGAGTACCTGGAGAAAACCCTGCAACGACACGGGGAGAACATGCAAACTCACATGGAGCCTCGAACTCCAGTGCTAACCACTGCGCCACTGTGCTACCCCACAACCATGGGACAGCTGTAGAAAAGATCACATATATCTATGCACAGTCCCTTGTCGGAGTACAACAGAAAAACATGTGGACTTTCTAATTTGAAAAGCATAAAAATGCATTAGCTCCAAGTGAGAGGTGATAAACGATTGAATGTTTCACCTTTTAAACTTGCACGAGCTGTGTAGCGTGAAATATGGGTCTTGCATGTAACAGAAGGTCAGCCCCTGTTTCTCCACACTGCACAGTGCATAGTGATGGAGCGGAGCAGGTAGCTGAAGGTCCAGTTGACTTTACTGGCCAAAATCTGTTAAAAATCAGAACTAATGTGAAACCATAACTGGTCATTAAACCGAGCCATTAAAAGCAGGTCATAAAATTATACTCCACTGAATACCTGTTTAATCAAAGATAAATCATAAAGTTTCTGCTAACAGATTAATTCTGGCAGCTCGCTCCCAAGCCGCTGTCTGGGGTCCTAGCAGTGCCTATACATAAAGCACTTGGCTTCCTGCTTCTAGTCCCACACTACAGCCCCCCCCCCCCGCACCCCACCCTACCCACCTATATCACTGAAATGTCCCCAGACTGTGTATCAGATACCAAAGATTTGCTGTATCTTTCAATGGTAAAACAAAGTTTAGAAAAATGGTGGCATTTTCCTCTAAATCCACACTCAGCACCACAGCTAAATGACTCGTGAAGCAGCCCGTCAATGGCAAAAGCCAGACTCTTCAAGGACATGCAAAAAAATCAGTGAGGATGGGGTCCATGACCATCTCCCTGTGTGCTTCTGCAAGCTTTGGCAGACCCCACTCTGTATGCTTAATGGGTACTGATAAATAACATTCCTTAACACACAACCATGCTTATAAGACAGCTTCCTAGGGTGTTCCTATAGGCTGTTCCTAGGCTGTTTTTCACTTGAACATTTGACGGGAAAAACTTCTGCCATATGTTTCATGTTTGAAACTTGAAGGAGCAATCGGACAGTCGAAGAAATATATAAAACTGTGGGAGTCATGCCGTACTTAAGCCAAGAACTTCTTTCGATTTTTATTACACAAATGAAAAAGATTTCATAGTGAACAAAGCAGACACCCTGAAAGTGAGAAAATCCATGGGATGGATGTATGGATGGAGAAAAATCGGTCAGTAAGCAGGATATCTGCACCTATTTTGTAATCAGTCTCAAAAAAACAAACTGCAGAATGAAAATGATACATACAATCAGCGATGACATTAAAACGATCTGCCTAATATTGTGTAGGTCCCCCTCATGCCACTAAAACAGCTCTGACCAAGAGCATAACTTTGGTTTCAACATTGGTAGGAACAGAATCAGCCCTTGACCCCCCAACCCCCCTAAACACACACAGTACTCCCACAATATTGGTAGGGACATGTCACCACCATCCATACCCAAATCTACACCCTTGGCTCTGACCCGTCGAGGCATGGACTCCACAAGACCTCTGAAAGTGTCCTGTGCTATCTGGCACCAAGACGATAGCAGCAGATCCTTTAAATCCGGTAAGTTGAGCGGTGGGGCCGCCATGGATTGGATTTGTTTGTCCAGCACATCCCCCAGATGCTCGATCGGATTGAGATCTTGGGAATTTGGAGGCCAAGTCAACACCTTGAACTCTTTTTCATCTTCTTGAAAACATTCCTGAACAATTTTTGCAGTGTGGCGGGGCGCACTGTCCTGCTGAAAGAGGCCACTGCCTTGGGGAAATACTGTTGCCATGAAGGGGTTACTTGGTCTGCAAGAATGTTTAGGTAAATGGAACCTGTCAAACTGACATCCGCATGAGTGCCAGGACCCAAGCTTTCCCAGCAGAGCATTGCCCAGAGCATCACACTGCCTCCAATAGCTTGCCTTCTTCCCATAGTGCATCCTGGTGCCATCTCTTCCTCAGGTAAAAGACAAACACACACAGCATGCTGTCCACATGATGTAACAGGAAACATGATTCATCAAGCCAGGCTACCTTCTTCCATTGCTCCATGGTCAATTTCTGAAGTCCATCGTAGGTTCTTTCGGCGGTGGACAGAGATCAGCTTGGGCACTCTGACTGGTCTGTGTTACACGGCCCCTTAAGCAACAAGCTGCGATCTACTGTTGTGTTCTGAGACCTTTCTATCTCAACCAGAATGAACTGTTTCAGCAATTTGTGCTACAGCAGCTCTCCTGTGTGTTCAAACCAGACGGGCTAGCCATCGCTCCCCAAGTGCATCAGTGAGCCTTCGGTGCCCATGACCCTGTTGCCAGGTTACCTTTCCTTGGACCACTTCTAATAGGTACTGACCACCAAATATACGGAACACCCCACAAAACCTGCCATTTCAGAGATGCTCTGACCCAGTTGTCTAGCCATCAGACTTTGCCCCTTGTCGAAGTCGCTCAGATGCTCACGCTTGCCCATTTTTCCTGCTTCCAACACGTCATCTTCAAGAACTGACTGTTCACTTGCCTAATATATAATGGCATGCTTCACAGTTGCCATTGTAATGAAATAATCAAAATTATTCACTTCACCTGTCAGTCAGTGGTTTTAATGTTATGGTGTAAATAATAATGGAGATCAAAGACCTATGGCTTCCAGAATTATATTAATAAAAACATTAATAATACAAACAGAAATAAATGGCAAAGTTTTTCAATGGCCTTTAACCCTATACATTAAACAATAATGATACTGACAAAGTTTCTGCTAAAACAGCTTAGCAAATTAAGTAGCGGTCGATGTAGTTTACTCTTCCTAACATTTACAATGTATAATAGGAAATATGATGTAGGATTAAATAAGACTGAATAGTCCTTAATTATACTGGATATTTTAAAATTGTGCACAGAACAGCACTGGGAAAATACCAATTAGCTCTTAAGTTTGGATAACGGCCAAACAATTAATTTTAATTCAATATTGCATGTCAGCTCACACTTCCACACCCGTTTCATGCGGGATCCAAATAATTAGCTCTCCACTCCCTTAACTGCCTCTTGCATTGTCCTCGAATTGAGCAAGAATTGAACATTTTCACTCAAGCACAATTTGCCTCAGCATCTGAGAAGTTAATTGCGACTGGAACATTTTAATTGGTTTTACTGCATATGCAGAAAAGCCTTCAACAAGAACTGTTTATGGGCCGAATTCCTGAAGGAATAAAGGAATCAGTGTTGTTCATGTGCATCAGTGTGAGGAAATGCGAAGCAGCTGGCAAAGAAAATGGGCAAGATATTAATGCTAATATCAACAAATTAACTTTTCTCAATATGTGATTTAAATTTTTTGTCCATCCATCCATCCATCCATCTTCCATACTGCTTATCAAACCATCCACACATCCATCCATTTTCCATACCCGCTTATCTTATGCAGGGTCGCAAGTTCCGAGAGCCGATCCCGGGAGCTGTGGCTGCAAAGCAGGGAATAATCCATCACAGGCTTATCAGACCCTATATTCTTATTCATCCACCAGCTCCTAGGGTCACAGGGGGCCAGAGCCATATGATGCTGATCAAAACCTGCGTTTACATCCAATATAGTGGTTAGGAACACAGATTTGTAATCTAAACAGCGCCGTTTTATGCCCTGGGCCCTACTCTAGCATCTCTGAGCAAAGTATTGAGCCCTGAGCTGTACCAGGAAAACACTGCTCTGTAAATAGCTAAAATTGCAGGTTGTCTTCGATAATAGAGTCAGCAAAACAAAACAGCTACAGGTGAACTAGTGACAGCTGTTTATATCAAAAAGAGTTTTCATTTACAATATATGTCAGGTTAGACTGGCCAGTTTTTTTTCATTTAGAGATGATTGTGTCCTCACACATACTAAAAAAAATAAACAAGGACAAACTGTGGTTTGATTGCTCAAATTGAAGGTCTGATATTCCACTGACACCGATTGATTGAAAGTGCTACCTTGGCATCCTGCAGGAATCGATAGACCCCAGAACGCAATAATGCTCGGCAATTGCAAGAGCGTGTTAGTTCCTTTCCTGTCCCTTGTACCTTGGGGCTCTTGATTAAACCTCAGCTATAAGACATTAATTTTTTTGTTCTAAAGAGACCGTCGTGTTGCTATATTGGTATCCATATTGGCTCGGAAGCTACTGAGACTGATAGTCAAACTCCGAAGTGTCCTTTGAGTGACATGTGCTTGAATTACTGAGGTCATAAACAGGCCTGAGACTCTGAAAGGGAGGGCCGATTAGCTCCAGCGCCCTGGAGAAACTTCCATTCGGTCCCTTTGATGAGAAAATCAAGGTCACCTCATATTTCCATGGCATATAAATTTACTGAATTCCATATGCTCCCCCCATGCAAAAAAAACCTAAAATAAAACCATGTTGTGGTGAAGATCACAGCACTGTTGTACATCACTGTTAAGGGCTGGCTGAGGAGATTATGCAACATAATAAAAGTGTCACATTAACGCAATGCAGGAAATGTACAGTGAAATGTACCGGGACTCACTGGAAAAAAAGCATAATTCAGCCAATACCTGGGCTCTTATAAACTATTTTTTTACCATTTTAATTTGCTGCATTAATGGAAAGACCTGTGTCTATATGTGAATTAAGCTGAAAGTCAGCTATACATGCATCAATCAGGAACTTTCGGTGCACAAAAATCATACCACTGGAGTTACAGGATGTCATAATGTAAACTGCTCAGAAATGGAAAATGTAATTCTTAGAATGTCTGAGAGCAATGTAGGAAGGCTTTGTTCTGCCAGGACGGTTGTTTACATTGCCATTTTTCATGTAATAATTGCATTTCCAAATAAAGGTGTTGGTTCTGACCCCCCAGTCCGCCTGATGAGATCCACTAGTCAGTGCTGTCAGAAAAAATGTATTTGAGCATTAAATATTTTACGGTTTTACAATTTTAATTCCACGTGGTGTGTCTATTTTTTTTTTTACTTCATCTAAAAGTAGAGAAGTGCAGAGAAAAGATAATTGCTTTACATGTTCCATGGCTTTACATAAAAATGTACTGAATCTACCATCTATCTCATACCAAATTGCTCACTTATTCTGGTTTAAAGTAAAAATGTTTATAGTGCATAACTGTTTGGAAAAGTGGGGCAATTATGTAATATGAAACACTTTCCAACTGAACAGAAGGTATTCATCAGAATTCTGTTTCCATACAATATATTGTTTACAGACCAATACTGTTCTCTCTTTGCATGTGCAACAAGTTTAATTAATAAACCAATTTTACAGATACGATTCAGAAGGGAATATTAAACACCTCACTTTATTTCAATGTGGATAAAAATGCTGGAAACTAAAATACTCCGTCCTGGTTTTCTAAAAAGAGTAAATATACTTCAATTAAATTATTTAATTAAGATAGAAAAAAAATAACGCAATTAAACCTTTGTGAAAACTTTAAATAGGCTGAGGGTGTAAGAGGCCTTGATGAGTTATCAGCTGGCAGAAGAGGACATATATTAGGAGGATTCTGTGTTTTTGTGAGCCGTGGTATTTAATGACAAACTACTCAGTACCCTTTGACTAATCATCTGTTAAAAGCCAAAAACATTCTTATCTTATGTGACAGTGGAAGTAATGGCTTTACAGGCAAAGTTAATTAGGCAGACTGGACCTGAAATGGGCTGGCTGTACAGCGTCACGAGAGCAGCTTTGTTCATGAAAGGCACTTAGAGGGCTGCATGAGACTCATTAACTTCATCTTCACAAACACAAGTTTCAAGAGAGACTTCATGGACAACTACAAACAAATCCTGCCCTTCTGCATCAGGTGAAACAACGCACGCTAAGAAGCAGCTAAAATCGGGAGGGGAACAAACCTGGTATTTTGTCGCAAGGACGAATTTCTGGAGAGAATTCAAAAGCCTGTCTTCTTTTTAAAATTATGCATGCATCCTCTCCAAAACTGGAGTTCCATTAAAAAGGTTTACTAATGAAGTTGAAAGCAGGGCTATGCAGGTACTGGCTGTCAGAGAGACGGAGATTATAGCAAGCACAGAGAGCATTTGCTATCAGCTGCAGAAAAGAACATTTTGGCCTTTAGGTGCTGAATAGTGAGACTCTTACTCATCTATTCGGTATAAGAACTTGTATTTGTATGAGTAATTCCCCACAGTAGGTTTTTTGCTGACATTTTTCAACTATTGACTATGATTGCTCTGTAGCATTGAGATCGCAGTAGACAATCACGGAATATTTCTGAAATGGGCTTTTGCAAAACATTTGCAGAATAATTTAAGGGAACGAGAACAGTTGGGATCTGACATTTAGCTTGACTGACTCAGCACATTTAGAGGGTATAACAGGTAATCAAAAAAATCTGATAGAACAATGTCGTCAAGATAAAATGACATGTTGCTTATAAAAATCATACCTTAGGTTACATACATGTTTGTAAATACTGAAAAAACAAGTGATTTGAACCGACTTTTGTTTTTGATGTTATTTTAATAGTCAAACCTAAATGGGACTTAGTGTATTTTTTCCAATCATAAGGGCTTGATTGTCCTGTGGGTCATATTACTGGCTCATAAGTCAAAGGTCGGTGGTTCTAATCCTGGCTCCACCCCGTCTGGAACTGGTGCCTTCTTGCCATGTGCCTGTGGTTTCCTCGGCAATATAGACCCACGTCATTAGATCATGTGATGCCTTTCGGTTTCCCGTAGCGTGAGCCTGGGATATGGACTGGAAGGTTCCATGGACAGATAGAGGTTAAAGCCATAAAGGTTGACAGTGTTCTTCTAGGCACTGAGACATTCTTCATGATGACAGACTTCCGAAAGAACATTCTGTAATCTCTGTAGTTCTAGAGAAAAAAGGTATCCATCTCATGCCCCCAAACATTTTGAGCTTCCTTTTTTAGCTTGCGAACTCACAGCACATTTTCTGTGGCAAACACTGAAGTACAAAATGCCTCAGTATTTCCACCTGGTGAATTTCTAAGGCTGGATAGAATTTTGATGATGCTTGGTTACCTAGTAACCTATATTCTAAAGCCATAAATCATGCAATAGCTCTCAAAGGAATTCCATAGTCCTGTTCAAATATGCTGCACAAAAATTGCAGAACTGATGCTTGAAGCAAAGAAAAAGATCTCTAGTACTCTGAGGAAACAGGCATGATACTGTAGAAGGATTAGAGTAAATGCTTGTAAATACAATTGCATACACCTTTCTCCAGAAAGATTAAAAGAGTATAACATAACAACATCCTCTGCCTGATTACAATTAGATACTTCATGCAATTACATAATTACATAAAAATGAAAATGGAAAGTGCATGAAACCAAATAGCATAATATGAATATTAACTAATGTCATGGACCAAACACAAGTGTCATCCATAGTTAATGGCATAATACATGTCAAACATTATTATGCTCCTTATAAATGGATTAGATTCCACTGTCCCCTCACAAACATTTTAAGGAGAATGAAGTTTTGCAGGTGACGGGCTGGGTGTTAGACCTGCGGATGGCCTTAAAACGAAACAGGAACAAACATAAAATACAAGGCTCAAATTTTTGTTGACACAAAGCAACTTTAGTCCCGAGGGGCCGCTGCCTGCTCGTACCTCCTCCAGGGTTGGCATGTTGGGTGTATTTATAAAAATTGAATCTTGTGCTGCAGAAGGTAAGTATGGAGGGAAAAAAAAACTTAAGAAAGCAGCTCTGACAGTTTGACAAGTCCAACAAACTAACCCCCTGAGGAGGGATCCCATCAAAATCTATATCAGAACCACATTTCTCAGCTCCTTCTCATTGATGACACACATGTCTGACAGATTAGATGTTGCATCATACCTTCTGTGCCACATGGGGGCGTTAGGCCTGACAGTGCTATTTAAGGGCCTTGTGCCTCGGCCTATGACTTAGCTGACCTGTGTGTTATCCTGAAGTGCCCATGAAATGTCTAGACGCAAAGGAGCCTCCAAAACCCAGTTTAGTACGGGGAGGAACCACAAGCAATTATCTGGCTCTCGTATTTTTGATGTTGGCTCATCCTTTGTTAGAGTTGAAAGGGCATTGCAGATGTTTCCCGTGGTATCCCAAGAGTGCTAATGAACTTCTCTTTCCATCGTACAGTCTCTGTGTCACATGGATCTGTTTTCTGCCCCAACAGACACAAACTTTGATCCAGGATCTGAGTTACATTTAAAAGACACTGCATTAAATACTCAATTCCTCAAGAGCAAAAGAGTTGGAAAGCTGGTAAACCTTATACATCATGTGTCCATGATTATTTGTTTCTAGAAGCCCCTGGGGATCTAAACCCTTCATTCATTTAGGAAAAAGATATCTATTTTTAAAATTGAAAGTGGACGTGGATACTTCTTATCTTAACAACCTCTAATTTGCAGTAAAGTGACACCTCCAGGCATTGACTTGACTAGTCGGAAAGTCACAATCAATACTTGATATGTGGCCATGAGCGTTGAGTAGACTTTTTTGGGTGACCTACTAGCCTGACTATGAAAAGTCCTTCATAAGAAAACTTAAGATGTAAAATTAAGATGTAAGAGAACTGACATTTTGGCTGCTCTTACCAACTGATTTGGTCATTTATTGATCCATTTTTCTTATTCAGTACAGGGTCACAGTGAGTCCAGAAACTATCTGTGGACACACAGGGTCCACGACAGAGGACAGATAGCCTGGAGAAGCTGAAGTTAATCCATAAAAGCATTGAAATTCCTCATGCACAGAACTCTGAGTCTGGGAGGGAGAAGCTTAGCAATAAATGTTTGTCTAATTTGATAATCTGACTTCGAAAAGTATTTATCTGTCATATTTAGATAATGCCTGATGCCCGGGCACAGTAGACATTGTCCAAGGGGGGGGGGGGCAAGCAGTGAGCAAGAGGTATCATCCTTTAAGCTAATCCAGCCATGCTTCATGAGGCCTTTGGTGTCATTTGAGCTAATGGTTTAATACACTAAACATTTTGATTGACCCTGGTCAACATACACTATATGGACAAAACTATTGGGGCGCCTGGCCATTACACCAACACTAATACTATATTTGCATGTTACTCACTTGATATTTACTAAAAGTCCACTCAATATTCTCTCTTAAATAAATGTACAGTATGTTCACCATTTGAGTACCGTTATTAGCAATAAAATGTCATATCTTTGATTCATCAAAGTAACCTCCTCTAGCAGTTATAACCGCAAAGAAATTTAAAGGCATTCTTTCTACAAGGGACATTAAATACTGCTCTGTTTCATGGGATGAAACGGTTAACTAGTGCATTTAAGGTTAAAGGACAACCTTGAATTTGACTATGCCGTCACCACACAGCCACATAATAGCGTGTCAGACATGCACTGTTACATACTCTTTCCATGTTATAAAGGAAACTTGTTTTATTTGATTTATTTTTTCATGTATAGTTTTTCACTCAACTTTCCAATGATTAACAAGAATTAAAAATCTGCAGTTTATGAAAAAATGGAAAAGTGGTAAAAACCTATGATTGGTAAGGTACAGGAACCTTTATGACATCCCATCCTAAATCCATAAGCATCAATACTGGTCCCCCTTCTACAGCTATAACAGCTGCCACTCTTCTGGGAAGGCTTTCCATGACATTTTGGGGTGTGTCTGTGGGATTTTTTGCCCATTCATCCAGAAGAGCATTTGTGAGGTCAGGCACCGATGTTGGACGTGACGGCCTGGCTCACAATCTCCATTTTAGTTCATCCCAAAGGTGTTGTCCATAGAATTGTCCAAAATGTCCTGGTATGCTGAAGCATTAAAAGTTCCCTTCACTGGAACTAAGGGGCCCAGCCCAACCCCTGAGAAACAACCCCATACCATTATCCCTCCTCCACCACACTTTACAGTTAGCACAGTGCAATCAGGCAGGAAATGTTCCCCTGGCATCTGCCAAACCCAGACTCATCCACCAGACTGCCAGACAGAGAAATGTTATTTATTACTCCACAGAACACGTTTCCACTGCTCCAGAGTCCAGCGGCGGTGTGCTTTACTCCACTCCGTCCGATGCTTGGCATTGTACTTGGTGATGTGAGGTTGCATGCAGCTGCTCAGCCATTGAAGCCCATTCCATGAAGCTCCCAGTGCACAGTTTTTGTGCTGGGGTTAATGCCAGAGGAAGTTTGGAACTCTGCAGTTTGAGTCAACAGAGCATTGGCGACTTTAACACACTATACGCCTCAGCAATTGGCGACCCCGCTGTGCTACTTTATATGGTCTGCCACTTTGTGCCTGAGTTTCTGTTGTTCCTAAACACTTCCACTTTGCAATAATACCACTTACAGTTGACCATGGAATATGAAGCAAGGAAGAAATTTCACCTGCTGCAATGGGTGTGAATGAAACACCTGAATTCAATGATTAAGAGGTGTGTCCCAATACTTTTGTCCATAGAGTGTGCATACACTGTTAAGTGATGGAGTTTCCAGTCATCCACAAATGGCCTAACAGCCTAAACAACAGATTTCTTCTCTCCAGTGTGTTTCAAGTTCAACTATACTGAGCTCCAGTATTAGAGGACACATTCATAAATTTACTGGTTGATTTGAAAAGACATAATTTCACATTTGGTCAATGAAATAGTTAGCTTTGTTACAGTAACATACATTGGATATATGACATAGGCTTGGAATATTGTATAGAACTTACATCTGCTTACATTGCCTGCTGTTTGAAAGAACACTATGATAGCATCTGCGTATCCCTGGTCTGACGTTCCCAATAGTCTGGGAATTTTATTTTGTGTAGATGGGCTTCTTTGGAAATTGGGGGAGCAAAAATGATCTTTTACCATCCATTGATTGAAGAGTTTATTTTTATTCCCAGTCTTCAAAGCCTCTGTTACCTTTAATGAACTTTAACGTCCATCTCCGCCTATATTTTGGTTGCATGTGCTTTAATTGCTGTACTAAACTGAAGCGGTAATACAGGCTACATTCTTAAAAGGGCAGATTTAACAAGACAGCCAGGTCTCTCTCGATATAAATCTTATTTTTACTCTAATGAGCCAGTCAAATCAGAAACCAGTTATAATTTTTAAGTTGTTCAAGGAAAGAAATGTCTAGTTTTGCAGTCATAGTTAAGAAGTAAAATGTGATTCAGCTTCATTAAGATCATAAATGATGGGAAAATAGTTAAATTATAATTAAATGAATCTAAATAATTAAAGAGTAGTAAATGATGTAGTTCGTGTTAATAATGTTTTTAAAATGCCTGAGTATTTTGGTTATTTCAGACTAATGTGAGTAAGCATCCAGGAATATATAGTTAAATGTATTATTAATAGGCACAGCAAGTTTCATTTAATCTTTTGCACACTGATAATTTTTACATGAGATTTATATCAAATATCAATATCTTTTCAAAACACTTTTCGTAATGTCATTACTGTTGCCATACAATGTCAAACTTCGAATCTTTTTGACTTTAGGCTTTATTCGGGTATGTAAAGGGACACACTGTCATTGAGATGAAGCCGTGCTTATATTCTCTGTAACCTAGAGGTCGCAGTTTAAGTGAAATATGCATCTGAATATTTATTTCAGGCCATTTGAAGTAGGGCATTCCGTGGGATTTGAACCTGAAACCTCAGTTAAAAGTCCATCAAATCAATAACCTTGATTCTACATGGTGTCCTAACATAATAATCTAACAATCTACCCATCTAACTTCGGACAGCTTATCCAGTGCGGCATCACAGTGGGACTTGGAGCCTTTCCCAGGCTGCAGGTGGCACAGGGGAATTCACCCAGTGGGACTCCAGGACACCACAGAGCTTCAAACACACTGTGGATAATTTAGAGACATCAATTTACCTAACTTCATGCCTTTGGACTACGGTAAAACAAAGGGGAGGGGGCTCAGATGTGAGGCACCCACTATTCTATTCTAACAGGATTATTTTATACAACCCAGTGGGATCGCATTTGAGACATTATAATGCAATTCATCAAACCACATGCTTCCCATTTGTTTTTTTTTATGTGTGTGTACAATGATTCAGAGGACAAAAGCTTTCAGCGTTCTCCTAATAGAAACATTATCATATGAAAGCCATTCTCTGTCAGGGAAGTTCAGGGGTCCAGCTGAACTGTCCCTGTTAATTTGTGTCAGCAGCAGTGAGGTATTGATCATCACTTCCACCCCTGGCTGTTAAATATGATCAATTACAGCAAGAAGGGGGAAAGAGAGGCTTATTCTAATTGATCCCAAACTAAAACACAAAAAGCGGTTTTCAAGAAAAGTTTCGAAGTTTATTTCTATTCTAAATTTTAAATAAAATGTGAAAGGAAAACCATTTGGATCCATGTTTGTTTTCATCGAACTTAAGTGTGTGCAATTTGTACATAAATTTGGAACTTTTTTGTTCAGACATTGCATAAAATGATTAGATCCAAGGTCATTATCGTTAATGAATACCAATGACACAAGACAGCAGAGCACAGTGGAGATTGTGTTTCTGGTATATCAATAAACTCCTCCATCAAAGGCAGTTAAAATCTATTTCCTCCATGTCCTTGCCTTGCTAATCTGGGCTACGTACCAGATTACGACATGTACTAAAGAAGAGATGTGTTCATGAGTAACCATAAAACATTATGTATATAATTTTTACATTATTTCAGTGTCATGTAATGATGATAGGATCCAGATTCTGAAGCAAAAGATTTAAAAACACAATCCAAACCCATGAACCAAAATACAGGTGCCATCTAATATAATAGATTAAGGCAACACAGAGAATAACCAAATCTAAATCATAGTCCAAAATGCACAATTTAAATGGATTATCAATTAATCCAGTAATGCTGATTATATCCAGTAATCGATTATATCCAGTGAGTCCATGAGCCGCAGGTATCTTAATAGTTGGGTGAAGTGTGCCCAGACTGTATCCATTGGAATCCTTTGCGTACTATGTGTATCCACCAGGATAACTAATGGGAAGCATATTATCAGGATTGGTCACCATCTTAACCCTGTTCAGTCAGTCCTGTCCCCGTTTGACCAGCAGGTGTTGCTTGCTTTCCCATCTCCTCTTGCTTCCCAGGTCTGTTCTTCTCCCTGGGTTGCCTTATTAGTTCTCGTATTCATGTCATTTCTGTTTTTGTATCTGTTTCTGATTATCCTCCTGTGTACCTAGTTCTGTAATTATTTCACCTACGTTCCCTGTATCTCCTGTGTTGCCCTAGTCTCTAGTGTTTGATTGTGATTACCCACACCTGTTCCTCATTGCCCCTAGTGTCTTGTTTTGTGCTTGACTAGTTATGGCTTGTACCTGTTCCATGTTGAAGCCCTTGTTCTAATAATAATGATTGTACTTTATTGATCCCTGTGGGGAAAGTCTATTTTTGCTTACACCATCTTGCTCTCCATGACACACATGTAGGTGAGAGCAAGCTTAGCAGCAAAGGGCAGCCACCTACATTGGCACCCAAGGGGCTGGGCATTAAAGGCCTTGCTTAAGTGCCCACAGACATGCAACTATTCTGCTGAGGCTCAAACCGGTGACCTTCTGATCACAGGTACAGAGGCTTAGTCCACTGAGCCACACATTGTTCCCATGTGTATTTAAGTGCCTGCCGTTACTCTGTTCAGCAGTCGGTCATTATGTTTGTTCCTGTGTTGCTGCGTTTGATTCCTGTGTGTTCCCTGTATGTGCTGCATTTGTTCCAATGTGTTAGCCTGTACTTCCTGTAGCTGTTTGTATTAGTCTTTCCCTGTGTTTAGTTTAGCCTGCTTAGTTCTTGTTTTATCTTCCCACCTGAGTTTAGACCCCTCATGGTCCTTTTAATTTCTCATCTTTTAATTCACCTGTCAAGTAAGGTTTGTAAGCCACAAAGTCGATTGCCACTTCTATCATCCCCCGCTGTTATGGCTATTTTGCTCAATTACTTATTTGTTTGTTTGTTTATTCTGTTGGCCATGCAAGTCGATAGAAGTAGTGGATGGTGAGTAGTTATTGCTGTGCAACATTGGGCTACGAGAATGATTCCTGGTCTTAGAGGAATGTCGTATGAGGAGAGGTTAGCTGAGCTGAATCTGTTTAGCCTC
>JAODKC010000107.1:1030432-1051133 GCA_026777985.1 Mormyrops attenuatus | reverse complement strand
TAGGTTCTCCCCAAACGAGCTTGATGGGCCGAATGGCCTCCTCTCGTTTGTAAATTTCTTATGTTCTTCTTATGTTCACTAAATACTAGTTAGCTAAGGTTACATGTTCATTGTTCATTTTCTAAAATGTCAACTACTTTGCCACCGTGGTATCAGAAAGGGAACATTTAAGCCCTGAAATCGATAAAAAATTATATCTAGACTGTTTGCCTGCAGTAAAACCCAACAGTAAATGTGTCCAAAATAGTTAAATATAGTCACATAACATGGATTCCAACCAAGAAAAATTAAGCAAATAATCAAAATTAGTTACTGGCCTGGTGGACTGCAAACCTATTTTTATATAATCATATTTATAATGCCTCTATAAACGTACACATTAGAAGACTTTACCTCTTAATCATGTTTTTGCCAACCATAAATTAGTTAGCATGAGCCAACTGATGTAAGTGCCACTAAGATTGTGATTTCTCACTAGTAAATCAATGGGCATTGTCCACCTTCCTGGTCATGACTGTCTGAGCAATGACGATGATTGAAATATTGGTAAATTGTAGATTGGTATATTGTATATTGGTATATTGGTATATTGTATATTGGTAGATTGCAGTTAGAGCTGACCAGACAAATATAATGTAACTCAAAAGTTTATGAAATGTCTGCGGTTTCATTTTCTAGATGCTGCAAATTTAATACCTCCATTGCATGAGACAATTGAAACACAATATGGATTTAAGGATAAGTACATCATTTAATCATTGTAATGTAATTTTGCAAAATGAAATACTTTGATATGTTGTAAGATGGGGAACTTGTGGGAAGGAGGTGAAATCCGGTAATGAGCCCCTTCATTTTGTAATTTATAAGTACATCCGGGCTCCTGTTTCTTATCGCTCTTCACAGACTGGATCTCACGTGCCAGCCTTGCTTTCCTGTGTGTAGGTTGATTGTTAAAGGACTGCTGGAGGGACTGTCTTTCAGTTTCATTCCTTTTGCCCATTTTGTTAAACATCAAAAACTGAATAATTGTAATGTGGCTCCCAGGCAGAAATAATGCATTATGTACAATGAGGGATTTGTAAAATGTCTCTGTATACATTTGTATTGCTGTTCCTGTTAACTTATTTGAGAGCAAGAATGTTCTTTGTGTAAAACGTTTTAATCCCTATTACAGCCTTGTATTGTAGTAATGGCGTAGTGAATTACACTTGCCTATAAGAAAAGTGAAATGGAAAGTAAGGCATTAGTAGCATGAGTGGTTGTTTAGTGCTGATCTTGATGGCGTCACGTCTGGACGACAAAGCCGCCCATCCTGGTGACGGTCAGGGGAGGGCTGGACAGTCTCCCAGGGATCACAGGGCACAGGGAGTTATGCATGCATCATTACCGATCAGCTCAGCCAGCAATAAAATGCCCTGCGCAGGTCCCTTTCCATCCCCGCTCGCATCTCATATCACAATAAGCCCCATAGTGGGACACCACCTGTTAGCGCTTAGACTGCCACCTTCCCACGAGGGTTTCACTGTATAAAAGCTCCTGAATTTAAATCGTGGTGGTCTCTTTAAACACTCCCATATTACACTATATATAATATATGTAATATATGTTAAGTGGCACACTACAAAAAACGGTCAGGCCCTTATGTAAGATCCACCTTTAACAAAGGAGAATTGGTGCATTATTCCTGGACCCTAATTATACCTTCATGCCAATGGGTGTCACGTTATATTCCTCACAGCCTGTATTTCCTTATTATATTTTTTGATGGTAGCTGGAAAGAAAAACCCTGTGTCACAGATGCGACAGGTGCTTGGGTGCCACGTGTGCCAAGGTGGCAGGGAATGGCAGTAGTGACTGAGCGCAAAGCACGTCATTAACTTTACAAGATCTGGCTCCGGCGGCGACTCGGTGGAAACTTGTCCTCTCAATGATTCAGTTTCCGAGGCCTTTAATCAAGAGGTGCATCAAATATTCATTTTTTTTCTTTTCTCTTTACCCCGGAATGCCTCTTCTTTCCTGTCCTCATTGGGCCGCTGCGTTGCTTGACGGCTGTCATGCTCCGGGACCTTGGGTTCGCACCAGTACGCCTGTCACGGCTGCCAGCATTACGTAATGGCCAAAGCAGGGTTTCGGCGTCCGGACGCAAACCGAGTAGCGGGATGCCGCGCTGTAAGCCATCAGCCTGTCAGGAACAGCCCCCTCACTGTGCCCCTCACACACGCTGACAGGCAGCGCGTGGCAATATCGCATGGCCTGGTGGCGTAGCGACAATAGAACCACAAAAACTTGGGGATGAATATTAGAAGAACTATGGGTCGTGTCTAAATCAAAATTAACAAGAAGTCAACAGTATAGCATCGATCTTTTTTACGTGAAGTCCTGCTGTAGCATTCAACATGGTCCTGAAATCTTTTCAGTAGAAAATGAAGCTATACAAATTGGTAAAAATGGAAAGTGCGCAAGTCCTTATCAAACAAATGCATCAGCTTAGCAACCTAATTAAATGACTCTGTCATCTAATACACATTGACAACAAAAAAAGGGGATTGAAAGTAGAGCCATTTTGGCAGCGGGGGTCTGTTCATAAATGTGTCACCGGTCGTTCTTTGTGCTCAGAGTTAATTTGGATTTTTATCAGCTTTGCTATGGCTGCGACAACTGTTCCAAGTTACAAGCACCGTCTTTTGTATGGAGCTTTGGCCTATCTGTTGCCTCAGCAGATATGCAAGTTCCACTCTCCTTTAATTTAAATCTGTTAAACTTGAAAGCCTTGCTTTACAATGCCTCGCCAAGCAATATGGACGTTACAGGCCGTATGCAAGAAGGATTTAATGGTTGAGCCTCATTTCTCAAACTTTATGCTTCAGGTTATTTGACGACATAAATGTCACATGCTTCACGAATACACAATAAATCTGAATAAAACCACAATATGTTCCCCTGGCAGCTGAGCTGTAAATTGCACAACAGTTTTATACATACTTTTTTTTTACGACCCATAGGTCCCAATTTGCTGCCTAATTTTTAAGATGTGGTTTATGAAACTAGCT
Organism: Mormyrops attenuatus; assembly: GCA_026777985.1. Classification (NCBI taxonomy): domain Eukaryota; kingdom Metazoa; phylum Chordata; class Actinopteri; order Osteoglossiformes; family Mormyridae; genus Mormyrops; species Mormyrops attenuatus. The sequence goes on along the minus strand of JAODKC010000107.1, from coordinate 1,048,083 downwards.
GCTGAGCGTTTAACTAGCTAAAGTAGCTGTGTAAGTTGTGTCAGTTTGGATTCAGTTGGATTCTGATATTACTCAGCTCTGTGGTAAATAGTTCCAGGAATGCGAGATCTATTTTGGTTGTCTGTTGACATTATGGGGTGTCGGCATGGACCCTGGACATCATAAATTTCATAAAAATGGCTTTTCTGTCTTGATATTCTACCAAGCAAATGCTCCTCCAAGCACTTTGATCTGGTATTATACATGGAAATAAGAAAGATTTTGATGTTTAATAAGCTAAAATAAAGACAGATGAATAATGATTTTTCTTTGCAAAATTACCAAATCACAGCTTTATAAAGTAATATATTTCAATGTGACTTTAACTTGGCTGTACATTATACTGTCAGGTATACGACTCCAGATAGATTGAACTGAAATTTTTATGTACATGTGAATATAGAATTTGAATCTACTTTTAAGTCAGAAAACTATTTTACTGCTACCCATAAAATGGTGAATCAGAAGCACAGAAGACTTTAAAGGAAAAACAAAAACCACTCAGGCATACAAACTGTAGTCTGTAATGCTCAATTATTTGTTGTTTATTGTAACATAAATTCTGACTACTTAATTTCATGCTGCATATAAATATTCCAATTGGAAATATCTTATAAATATTTTGGGACTATAGCGAGCATGTTCTGGCACAGATTTTGAATATTGCCCACAATTTCTCAATGTTATGAAGAGGCACACTTGTGAAATCTTTGGCTACAGTGTGTGGAAGAATATGCTGCAACTAGTAATTTGTTTTTCACAGCTGGGGGCTATTTAAGATACCCAGGAAGCTATTGCTGGTTGATAGCAGGCAGGGAAACTGATTATGGCACAAATAGAGTTTATGAAGTCTGCGGTGGGCCTGCAAATGCTGTGATGCCCAGTGGACTGGACCTGTGACCTCACAGGCATCTTTGAGCAAAGGAAGTGCTCTATGGTATTAGCAGGTCAAAAATGCTAATCTACTATGAGAGAGTCACATTGTATGAAGGCTTGAAACATAATAACAATTAATCGCAGTCTGCAAACTTTGAATATTACTTTTGAGCTTTTTTTCCCCCCTTTCTTTCTTTCTTTCTTTCTATCTATCTATCTATCTATCTATCTATCTATCTATCTAGCTAGCTAGCTAGCTAGCTAAGGACTGAGACAGGTGACAATCAGTCTATGTAGCTTGTTTGGGGACCTAATGTACTGTATATTGAACATAAGAAATTTAAAAACGATACAGGCAATGTTCTTATAATCATAATAAATTCCTCTGCCACACAAATAAATAAATAATAATTAATGGGCTACACGTGTTTAAAGAGAGCAGATTGTCAATGGGGCATCAGGGTCCCCAACGGTTTAAAAATCCATCTTAACGTTCAGTTCTGTTCGAAATGGGCAGAGGCGAACTGGGCTCAGCGTGCATGGCTGTATTGCATTTCTGCACAGCAGTGTCCTTGCATCTCTGTATGCAGTGCTCCACTGGATAGCTGGACAAAGTCAAGCAGATGGTGGTCAGATCTAACTAATATTGATTGTCATAAGCATGGCTAAATGACCCCAAAAGTATTTTTAGACGTAAGTATTACAGGAGGAAACAGGCCGTTTTAATGAATGAAGAATGAGTTTGTCAGAAGCGAAACCTGGCTAGATGAATATGTGACCCACCACGGGTGGGGGGCTAATTATGTACCCAGCATTCAAACCGAAGAAGCGAATCAGCAAACAACTCAGTCCTGATAGACCTGCTAATACAGAAATGAAAGTGTCATTCTTACCTCATGACTATTTTAATTCTCCTGTGTGAAATAAAACATTTAATACGTTGCCACAGCACAGATATACAAAAAATTGCATGCATTATTGTTGTGGATTTAGCACTGAAAGCACAGTACATCCGGTGCTGTTAGCGTAGCCTGAAAGTGCTGCTTAGTAATGTTTGGAGAAACGGATACTATTCAACTATTGCACTTTTATATTTCCATAATAACGCATATATGCAAAGCAATTGTTGTGTCTTCAACACAGATTTGAGCATATGAAGCACCAGCCATCTGTATATCTGCATACAGATGCCGTAAAAATATAGCCCACTCCAGCAGAATCTATTTCACTACAGCATTGAGGCATTGCAAGCAATTTCACCTTTTGGTTATATGTCTGCACATCTGTGCAGTCCTTACATAACATCCACCTTTAACAAAGGAGAATTGCCATATCATTTCTGGACCAAATCTATGTAATTGCTTGCATGCTTTAATGAGCAAATCGGAAAACTTTCTGCTTGCATCACTGTCTATTGGTAAATGACACCTACTGCCTGTATGTCAGATTGACTGCAGTTTGATAGACAAAGGGTAATTAGCGTATGAATCCTGTAAGTATTTATGTCCAAATATTATGAATGGGCAGGAGAAATGTCAGCATATTCTATTCTACTTGTTTTCTTTCAATGTAAGAACGGTGTGTCCCAACCTCAATAAGGGACTCCTAATAGATGCCTTTATCGGATCTATAGCAGCAGAAGCACATAAATTGTGTTTATTAAAAATGAAAGTGCACCTTCATACTCAGTTTCTATTGGCAATTCACTTTCACCATATTCAATAAATACACACAGATGGATAGAAACAAACACTCCGACTCCGTGGATTATCAGAGGATAAAAGGCAAGGATGTGAAGGGACAGCCGCGTCTTTTTCATCGTCATAATCTTTTAAACATGAATAAAAACTAAAAATGAAAAGCAACCAAACATCTCTACAATTTAAAACTTGCAACGGAAAATGAGAGGGCATCGCCTCAATCTCCCCCCCCCCCCCCAGTTTGCACATATTACCAAACGTTAGCATGCGACCTATCAGACGGCTTCACTTTGACAATAAATCTGACTTTGACTTTCACTCACTTTGTTCACTGTTAATTACTAATGAAGTAAAAACTGCATCAAAACAATAAACATTTGTTAAGAAATGAGTCATAATTTGCAAGAATTGTATTCAGACTATCTGAAGTTAAAGTGGCAAAACCATTATCTTATCAAAGTGTAAAGGAAAGAGATGTTGTTTTCCCTTTTTTAACATTGAAAATGAATAGTTCTAAGTAATGGAATAAAAGATTTATTGATATTCTTTTTCCACTTAAAAATCGATAGATGCATGAAGTAACTTTTTGTGCATTCTGTACTGTGCCGCAGAATTAACGTCTGATTAACAAGCACTATCTGCAGTCTATGATCCCAAAAGATTTCCTGCTGTTCACTGCGGCCGCCCTGCTGCTTTCTTGTCCCTGAAACACATCTACATTATAAACTGTTTGTTAAAAAGAGACTAACTAGTTGAATACAATCTGCGACTGACCATTGATCCTTGGTACTGCTTACCCACGTCAACACATTCAAATCTGTAACCCTAACGCCCATAATTATGATAGTAATTTATCGAGACCACTAGATTTATTTCTTCTTATACTAAGTTAATTTTTAAAAAATATTTTGATTTATTTCTATATTTTCATTGTTAATACTATTTATTTATATAATCATTTTATTTTGTATTAAAGGGGATGGGGGTGTGTATGGGGGGTATTAATATCGAGACCAACATTTGTACCTTTTGTATCATGTTATTGTTTAAGTTCAAATAAATAAAACTGAAAAAAAGAGACTAATTGGAATCCAGTAGAACTACTGAGAGAGCTGGAATGACTGGGACCAGGAAAATAATACACATCTGCATGAGACTTCAGAGGGGGATGCGAACTGCACTGGGGGCTGTTCCTTCCCTTGGTGTTTCAGCCATCATCGGAATAAATATCTAGCATGCAATTCATTTAAATGTCACTCTCAAGTCAGTCATTCTCATTACATTAATTCAGATGATCTGTGTGGTTCCTATAATAAGAAATAAGCATTGAATGTCTGTGATACTCTCCTAAAGCATTTTAAATGGCAGAGCACTTGTTCTTTCTATAATGCATAATTCTGACATTATTGAGCATCAGGCATTTTGGTTGTCGGGAAGCAGCGTTATCCCGAGGGCAAGGATATAATCACAAACGGCACCTTTATCAAGGTCACTTGCTGGAATTTGTTTGACCTGCAATTCAATTGGGATGTGAGAATGTTATGTTGGTTTAATTTGAATTATTTGGTGAATAGAATAGTTTTGGAGGATAGCAATAGATGGTTAACAAGAAGGTTACACAAATGAGGACATAGGAAGTGAATTTGTCATCTGTCTTATCTGTGCTCTGACAGAGAAAACAGTTCTCTATCAGTTAGAAACAGTTAGAAATGTTTTATATCATGAGTAAATGGCTTCAGGTGAATAAAAGGATTACATGACTTTTCTCACCTCACAGGATGTCCGCAACCCACCTCTGTCTCACAAAAAAAATACTTAAGCATTTTTGAATGGGCACAGGTTTTTCAGATGTAATGTTGAAGCGTGACTGTGATGGGTTGGTGCCCCATCCTGGGTTGTTCCCTACCTTGCACCCATTGCCTTCTGGATAGGACCCGGACCCCTGCGGCCCTGCATTGGACAAGTGGGTATGGAAAAAGGATGGATGGATATTGAAATGTGACTTTTTCTGCAGCGGTGGAATGCCAATGAGGACCAGGAAGCCATAGTTTCAAAATAATTTTCAGAGTGTGACCTATTACTAAGAGCTCTGGCAGGGCAAGTCTGTACAATATGTGACTTCCATGGTTCTTCAATAAGCGGGAATTTTGGCTGAAATTAAAGCATTAGAAAAGGTCAGCCAAGTTGTTTATAACGTGATTAAAGCCTACATATCAGTCAGCATATTGATGAAGTTGCTGAACTTACATAGTGGTAAGGGGAAGAAATTCCAAGATAAATAATAAAATTAGTCTCAAAACCTGCTGTAAGATGGATATAAGTGTCACTGCTTTAGAGGACATCTACATAAACAACCTGGAGAGCAGACAGGATGACCTCCAGCCTTGTATCTGCTCCTCAGCCAATACCTTGAGATCCAGTTCAGGATTTGCGCTCTTGTTTTCTGCTGACAGCCCAGACATGAAAAGTATCACTAAGATTGATGTCATCCATGTGATTCTGGGCTTTTCTGCAGAAAAAAATATGCACTGCCTGCCACCACCCATTTTATTTTGATTACAAAAACAGCCGCCCAGGAGATCACATCACAGGCAATGACAAGAGACTAAGCTGATGTGCTGGGGGGGCGGTCCTCATAGCACGTTTCACATTTAATTCTCCATGACAAATACACCAGAAATTAATTCTTTCACAGATGGAGCTGAGAGACTTCTAACTTGTTGGATTAAAGCTTAAACCATGGCATCAGTGGGGCGAAAAATAAATATATATTACTATATAAATAGATGTTCAGTCTAGATACACCCAGAGAGAAAGAATAGAGTCAAGGTTTTATAATGAGTGCAAAACATAGTGACAGCCTTGCCATGAAAAATTCAAGATGGAGTCCTTGGGAAAAGGGACAGAAATATCTGACATTTTCACAACCATACAGTACATGTTTCATTACAAAGGATTATTGATATTTTTATGAGATGAGGCCCATTTCCTTCTTTTGAAATGAACCGGATTGTGCATTCATTTGGTTTTTAAGGCTTCCTCTGTGATTACCTACACATTGTACACATTTAAAAAGTACTCCTTGTTGGCGTTAGAGAAACATATTACTCCAGTAAATATGTAGCTAAATCATAAAGAACATAAACAGCAAATAGCAGTCTATCCAGTGGCTACACTGGCCAGAGGAACTAATCAACATACTTATAGAGCGAGAGACTCATCAGCCAGGGTATCTTGGCTCCTGGCTACAAGGAAACTTTATTAGCTTGTGGAACCTGTGAAGCCCTTGTTGCAAGTTGCATTAGTCCAATCAGTGGCTGGTGGTCATGCAGAGGAAGTTGGAGAGCAAACTGATTGTAGGGACAATTTCAGGAATTGGTTGGAAACTGCGGCGGCATGGACTGCAGTGCATAGCGCTGTTGCCTCGCAGTGCCATAGCGCTGTTGCCTCACAACGCCATAGCCCTTCCACTTCTGTTTTTGAGTCCATCTTCTAATATCTGACAATAATGTTTAAGATAAATGTGGGTGAGTTGACACACTGGTAATACTCCAATGCACTTTGTCTTCCCCAGTTTGACTTTTCAACAAATGCTTTGCTCTGTATAGAGTGCGGCACTGTGGGCTAAGCCTGTGTTTCTGTATCCGAAGGTCAATGGGTCAAACCCAGCCTCAGCATGGTTGTCGGTCCTTGAGCAAGGCTTGCAAATTTCCCACTTGTGGGATTAATAAAGGATTATCTTATCTTGACATTTATTTTTTAATTTATATACATATGACTTGATTTGTTGGTTGGCATCAAATGGAAATTTTGGATAAATAGTGAAGAGAGGATTTTGTTAGAATCCTACGCACATAGAAGCATGGTGGATAACATGACAATGGGCCCATTCTTGTACTTTAAATTGTTTGTTAAACACATTTCATTTGAAGCTGTGTAGCTACACTCTGTTTGCAGATGAAGCCACAGGCCCACAAAGTCAATCAAGTTCTTCCACACCATGTCTTTATGGACCTTGCTTTGTGCACTGGGGCATAGTCATGCTGTAACAGAAAAAGATTCTTCCCCAAACAAGAGGGGGACCAATTCCAAATTGATGGCTATGGATTTAAGATGGGATGTCATAAAAGTTCCAGTGTAATGGCCAGGTGTCACGACACTTTTGTCCATATAAGAACATAAGAACATAAGAAATTTACAAACAAGTGAATAAATTTACATATGTCATTAAGCATTCCCCACGCTTCTTGGGTTGTTGAACTGTGGTATGACAAACAGTGGAATAACAATATTATACCTGTTGGCCTAAATCAAGAATTTCCTTCTGGGATCAACAAAGTTTATCTCATCTCATCTCATGTTATCTTGAACCCTTTCTGGGGGGGTGGGGGTGTGGGGCAGCCCATGATGCAGGAGATGTCCTGGAGGAATTCCAGTCAATCTCTGGGAAGACACTCACACAATGAGGTCAATGGGACACAAATGCACATAGCTGCATGTTTTTGCACTATGGGAAGACATCAGACCCAGAAGAAATCCCAAAAACATGGGGTGAACATGGTGAACCGTAAACACCCACAAATACAGTCTAGGTATTTATTTTAATGAGGCTTCTGGCACGCTTGGCCTGGCTGTGTTTCAGCAGCCTTCATGTTGCAAACTGTCGCACTTTCTTTTTAGTGACAAAAGGCAGGTTATATTTCACTCCAGGCCTCAGCTTGTTCCCACTCCTCTCATCGTGCTGCACGTTATTCACTGTTGTGACACCAGATATTCAGAATCTGACGGATCCTTATGTGTAGGACTTAATTGCTGTCAAGCTATTATTACACTGCAAAAAGCTGTCTAAGATTTCAAGGCATGGCTAAACTCTCTCATCAGCCACACATGGTGTGCCTTGTTTATAGCACGATTTCAATTAGACCTGCAACGTCAATAACTTCGTAGTTCGCCAGTTCCAGCGCATTGATAGGTTCACCATTGCTCTTTATTCTTTATATTATATCAGATACGTAACCATGTGAACTCAGCTGGGGATATTCAGCGTATCACCGTGTTCCCTGAAACCCTGAAACCCCTTGGTTGTTTATCTGCTAGCATGTTGTACTTCACTGAACAGACCTCTTGTTATTTTTAGGCAAACGAGATGTGTGCTGTCTCATCAAAAAGGTGCACAACAGTAATAATAGAGAAAACCGCTATTCCTTGTTAACCTTGTCCAGAACATGGATGAAAGTGTAAACGTAAATAAAACAGCAAATCATACAGGTGCAACTGAATAAAACCTCTTTCTCAAATAAGTTATTCATGACAGTGTACAGTACACATCGATCAGCCATAACATTAAAACCACCTGCCTAATTTTGTGTAGATCCCCCTCGTGGTGCCAAAATCAGCTCTGACCTGTGAAGGCATGGACTCCACAAGACCTCTGAAGGTGTCTTGTGGTATCTCGGCACCAAGACGTTAGCTGCAAATCCTTTAAGTCTTGTAAGTTGTGTGGAGGGGCCTCCATGGATTGGACTTGCTTGCCCAGCACATCCCAGAGATGCTCAATTGGATTGAGATCAGGGGAATTTGAAGGCCAAGTCACTTTTTTGTCATGTTCCTCAAACTACTCCTGGACCATTTTTGCAGTGTGGCAGGGCGCATTATCCTGCTGAAAGAGGCCACTGCCATCAGGAAATACCATTGCCATGAAGGGGTTACTTGGTCTGCAACATTTAGGTAGGTGTTACCTGTCAAATTAACATCCACATGAATGCCAGAACGCAAGGTTTCTCAGCAGAACATTGTCCATAGCATCACACTGCCACCGCACTTTCTCAGCAGTTTGTGCTACAGTAACTCTCCTGTGGGATCGGACCAGACAGGCCAGCCTTTGCTCCCCACACGCATCACTGAGCCTTGGGCAACCAAGACCCCATTGCCTTTTCACAGGTTGGCCTTCCTTGGACCACTTTTTTTAGGATCTAACAACTGCATACCAGGAGTTGCTGTTTTGGAGAAATCTGACCCAGTCCTTGAGACATCACAATTCGGCACTTGTCAAAGTGGCTCAGATCCTTACACTTGCCCATTCTTCCTGCATAAAATACATCAACTTAAAGATCTGATTGTTAATTTGCCTAATAAATAATATTTAATGAGATAATCAGTGTTAGTCACTTCACCAGTCAGTGGTTTTATTGTTATGGTTGATCGGTGTTCAGATATTTGCTTCACCTATTAATTCATCTACGTAATATGATGATAGTTCAACAGCCTACCTCTTTAAATATGCAAATTAATGTAGTCATCTTTCTTTGATCCACACCACATATGAAAACCGATAATTCCTAAGTGAACCCTCTCTTGAATAGTTTCATTGCAGTTCTAAGCATGTTGGAGCTCTGGCTAGGAACACAGTGGACTGGAGAAAACCGATTTTCTCCACTGGTATGACTCAACAGCCACAGCCGACTGCGTTCCAGGTTCATTGTTTGCTCTGTGAGGCTTTGCGGCCTGGCGCCTCTCCTCCCCAATACCGTGCTATTTCTGCCCGCATCGGTGTGGCCCACATAAACTGCTTAGCTGCATTATGTAACCTCCAGGAACGAGGAGCGCACTGCGATCTGTTCTTATTTATTTTTGCTTCATGCATGGACAGGGACCCTTGTACAAAGTTGATCTTACCATAAAATGGGGAGGTGGAATGCAAAGGGGAGGGCGTGTCTTCATGTTGATTTCGGCCCGGACTTCTGCTCTTCTCATAGATTAACAAGCATCAGTCTCCCTCAGATTATGTCAGTATTCACCAAATCATGGATTGTCTGAACTGAAAACATCATCTTTCCCTTTGATGACAAACTCAAGGCAGTAGACGCAGCCCCATACCATACTCAAGCCCCCAGTGCTGGGCTATAATGAAAGCTGAGGAAGACGCTACACATCTGAGTGAATTCCTCCCCTCCTTCCCATATAGACCCACAAAACGATCTGAAACGCTGGCTGAGATCGTTACTTGAGAGCCCTCTCAGTTTTTATATTTGAGTTGGTGATTGCTGACGTGATTAGAGGGGTTTTATTAGTATTGAGACAGCATCTACAATTTGAGTGTTCCTAGACTACTGGAATTTCAGACGTGTGTTTAAAAAAACGAGAAAAAAAAACATTCATAATTAACTCTGTGCACAGAACAAAAAGTCTTGGGCACATTTCCCTAAGGAAGCATAGCATAAAGATGATTTAGCGAATTACAATGGCTGTGCGTCTACGATGCATCAGGGTGATGGACGCCTGAGAGACTTCAGAAACTCCACGGCTGTGTGTGATTTCAGGCTCAATTTTACTTATTATTTTATGTGCTATGGAGTCCATGTTGTGGCACTGTCCAGCTGTTCCCTGTTCTTCTGATCATGAATAAAAAAAGCCAGTGGGATCCATTTTCATAAGAGTTGTTAAAAAAGTAAGGATCACTATATGCCACAGAGATATTCCTTTTTATCTTTCCTATATAGCATGAATAATTGGAAAGGAACCCTGTTGGAATTAAAAATCCTGTTATGTCGTAATAACACCTTTATCTTCACATTTCAAAGTGCGGCACTGAATGGTGAAGCCTGCATTTACACTGATGTATAAATGATCATTATTACCTGAATTTAGTTATAATCACTGACAGACTGAACACCAGCATCTATGTGTAAAGACCCAAAAGCGTAAGGGGTGTAGCTGGTGTGGATTATTATTGTTATTGTTATTATTATTATTATTATTATTATTATTATTATTATTACTACTACTACTACTACTACTACAGGTACTTGGTCACAAGTCTGGGGTACAGCATACCAGTGCATTGCATCACATCCCATAGTAAATTCATATGATTATACTGACTTTACTAGTATTTATCGAATGTCAAGCCTGAAGTATAAAGAAGACCTGAATGAAGACCCCCCGATGGGATTTGGGTCCCATCCTCCTACTCGGTGTGCCTAGAATGTGCCTGTTCTCAATGTCTCATTAATCTAGCGACTCCAGACAGGCTAATTGGTGTCTCTAAATTGCTTGTAGTGTCTGGCCTTTGATGGACAGTGTCTAATCCGGGGTTTTCCCTCCCTTGTGCACTGTATGGGATAAGTGGTTGGAAGATGGATGGGTGAATGAAAATTCACAGCATGCAGTCAAAACTGACTTCAGTTCATGTGGCTGAAGACTGAGGCAAGACCTGCCTTTCATCAAGACAAAGGTCCGATCCATGAGGATAGAGCAGCATTTCAGTGTTCAGGAATAAGGAAATGCATATCTTTAACTGGCTATTTAAGTACTGACAAAACCTGATAAGATTACGAGGAATGATCTGAATACGGCTCTCCGTAAATTACCAAGTAGCTTAAAGAGAAAAGCGTAGCAGGCTGTCGTGATAAGCTGCCAGAGACCGGAAAACACCTGTGGCCCTAATACGTTTCCGTCAAATACTCAAATAATTTTGAATAATCTTCAGGTGTTCAGGTTTTTAAAATAAAACATACACTTTTTGTAAGAACATTCTATTTGAATTTAAAGTTATAATTCATTGGAACTAATGACTAATTCCACAAGCTGGAAGACTCGTGAGAGAATGTGTTTTGTTGGGCATTTTTGAAGCGTATGTACATGTACTGTATTATGATTGTCAAATGTCATAATGCATTGTTATTTCTTTAATTGCATTAATTTTTATACCCCAATAGGAGAATTGTATGAGCAGAGATTTCTAACAGGGACCTACGATATTCCTGCCTGGCTGTAAACAATGTAAGACCTTTGGTCCTGATGGTGCACAATCCCAGAATTTTCAAATAGAATAGAAAATTCAGTTAGTGGCTCACAGGGAAGTTGATGGAGGCCAGAGGCAAGGATACATTATTCCTTGGTTCATGAATTTTTTTTTAATTTCCAGATGGCTCAGAGGATAACAATATGGTAATTTGAAATATTTGTTTTATCTGTCGAACATGAGGAAGCGCCCAGTCAGTGACTCAGGTTTCTGTTTTAGAGCCATTTGCTCTGGTTTTGAATTTAGATTTTTGTTCCAGAACATTCACATTCAGCTTTGAGAGCAGGGTGATAAACCAAGACGCTTTTATGTCGTAGCGGCCTTAAGTGGCCTTATTCTATCCGTGCAACACTGATTCTGGCACAAGTTGTTTCTGTTTTGAAGCTTCTTGGGACCTCATTCCAGAATAAATGCACATCTATACTGAATATGCATAAAATCATTTTTTTATGTTATTGCAACACTGTTTCAGTGATTAATTGTGTGATTAATCATGATTACAAAAAAATGAATCATTTGACAACCCTAATATGTATATCCCTTATATGCTTTTTGATCATAATTCAACCATTACCATCTTTGGAAATCTAAACTACTCCATTGTAGTGATGAGGAAAGCACAGTAGCCTTCAAGATCTTAGATTGTAATCAGGTTCTACCTGAAGATCGCCTGCACATATATCAGTTTGTATTTCATCCAGCTGCATTTCAATCCTCCCACTCAGAAAAACGTGGTGCCTATACTGATTTGGCTATCTGATTTAACTCCCCCCGACAACAGTGAGGTGCATGTAGGCATGCAAGGGTGAGGTTCCAGCTCACAAAGATCACTTTGGTGACATAATTATCATATCACCCTGGGACCAAAAAACTCCTCGGAGTATTTAGCCAGGTGTCAGACAAATTTGAACAGATGAAAAGGGATCTGGACCGCTTAGCGTGTCTCAGGTGAGTGTGTGCTTTGTGTCTAGTAGCTTGTTTGACTATAGGAATATGAGAGCTGATCCTCCCAGGGTGGGAGCTTTGTGCATAGGTTAGCTGCTATCATACAGCGTACACCCATAATGCATTAGGGTTTTATATATGTCTGCAGCGGGATTTGGGATTCTTTGTAACATTCCATGTCTCCTGTTGGTGATATTAAGCAGCGTTTTATTCTCAGCATTGTGTTAAGTGTCTGACCCTGAGCTTCTGTGCAAAGGAACAAAAGATTCAAGTTTTATAAAGACTTAATTGCAGCGCAGTTCTTGCTGTGAGCATTTAGCGATATTCCACATTCCTAACGCAGAAAAACAGAAGGGAAGGTTACCTCTCTGCAGTGAAGCATTTATTTCTCAGTGATTTCATCAAACTCAGATGAGGAAGGTTCAACGGTCATATAACCCAATCACAATCAGAAGGCCCTAGTCGTTAAACTTATATTTGGGTACATGCTGATGAAGAGATAGCCAACAATGCACACTCTCATTAAAACTGCTCTATGGGGACACTTTAATCAGAGAGGATTGTGGGTAATAGGCTGTGAAATGATCTTAATGTCCTTTACCTTGACAGTGGTCCAATCAATTTTATGCATGCTGTCTTCAGACTTTACGTAGGATGCTTATTTCAAGGAGCTATAATGGATAAATCATGCAGGCTGTTAACGGTGCTGATTGAGGCACAGGAGCTGGTGGCCAGAATGAAGAACATCTGAGCCTCTGGAAGTTTGAGTAGCATGAACGGTGTACTCTTTATGGCTGCGCGCGTCTCCACGACAGCTCTAGGTAAAAGTCTGGTTTAACGTCAGACAAATGAAGGAGATGTGAGGCCTCGTAATTGTGTTTGTTCTTAGTTTGCTCCTCAGAGGGATGAACATTTTGAGCACAGTCCTATAAAGCTGCACTTGGAGCTGTATATTCCAAGTATGTTCTGTAACAAAGCCAAGTACTTTCCAGATACTGGGTCAAAAAATAGGTTACTTTGACTACATTTACGAAGTGCACCAGATAATAAAGGGGAAGATATAAGAGTCCTTAAGTTTGAAAGCTGAGTATCCAAGCTGGGGTATCATGGTGAGAGAAGCGGAATGTCAGCTGAGAAAGAAAATTAAATTCAATCATAAAATAAAACAACAAATTCAGGCAAGTGGAGAACACAGCAAGAAAGGGCGAGTTAGTTCATTCAGGAGCGGCACGAAGTCCTTGGGGATAGTCACCATGCTGGTTTTTCGATCCAAATACCAAGTAAGTTTCTTTCCAGATAACTGGTTTAATAAAAAAAAAACAATTAAGCACTTTTGTTCAGTAAATGGTAGCAGATCATATGCTGTCTTCAAGCTCCACTTATGAAGCTTATTTCAAGGAGCTATAAAGAATGAATCATGCAGGCTGATAACTACATCATTGTTACAGTTACATTGTTATAATAACTATGTTATAATCGGTATGTTTGGTTTTCATTCCTGTTGCTCTGCTTCCTGTTGCTGTACTCCACCAGGTGTCTGCACTTGAGTCCCGCACACCCTTGTTCCATAACCTCTCAGCCAGTCACAGCATTCCCAAATCCCAGTGGTTGCATTTTCCCCAGCAGCCTCATGACCTCTCCAAGTCCCTCTGTGGCAGGTGGGTGGGCAAACAGTGCAGCTGGATTCATGTGACAAAGCACAAAGAAACTAGTAAGTGAAATTTAAGGCCTTTGTGAACAAAGTGAGTTTCTCTATGATGATCTGAGACAGCAGTCTAGATGCGGCATAGACATTGCTGTGGGACAATTGAAAATGGACGCAATTAACAATGGGGAAAATGAACAATCAACTGCAGGAATACTACTCTCACAGGCAGGTTCAGCCTCAGAAGTTTCCCAAAAAGAAATTACATCTCTGGAGGCTCCAAGGAAATTTTGAGAATTCAGGAGCACACCAGGCTCTGCGAGTGTCTCATCAGCATAGACAAGCTTCAGAGAAACACACTAATTGTGTCCCGTAAGCAAATACATAGATGATAGGCAACACCTGTCACTCTCCTGCTGCAGCCACTGCAAATGAAAAATCTTGAGGAGAAAAAGAGAAGTAAAACAAAGAAAGTAATGACATTCCGAATTTACACCAAAAACATTAAACCCAGAAATCCTTGCTGCTATCACAGTGAACATACAAAATTAAAAATGTTCACTTGCCATCAGTAACGAATATGAATTAGCTGACCAAGAGGGCAGTGAGAAAGGTTTCGGATAATTCTCCCTTAAGGTGATGCTGTAGAGAAAACATTTTTCTGACTGGATTCACAGTACTTAAAGAGTAGCGAGTGAAGAGTGGTGTCCATCATGAAATATGAATGACGCCTGACGGAGGCAGCACAAGACGACATTCAGGCAATAAAGGCCACAGCGTTATTGTCCAATGCTGTTAAATTAAGTGTTCGCAAACTCAATGAGAAACAATTTTCAAAAGCAGATCACATGACCAGGGCTGACTCTTAGGCATAGGCAGAATTGCTCCCCAATATACAGCTGGCTGATGAGGCTAACAAGGGGCAGGTGTGGGCTGTTACAAACAAAAGACTAGGGCCAGAGAGCTTCTCAAAGGTTCATACCCTAATGAAAACTAATTCAAGGAAGACTGAACATACTACAACCAGGGAACAAAACAAAGAATGGTACAAAAATACACCAAATAATAACTAACATAGGTAATACAAGAAATAAAAGCTACTTATAACACTGAACCATAAACAAGTAGTAGGTTCTGCTTAAGACCCGTCCACTTATCCCATTGAGCCATGCAGCGGCCCAGGACGCTAAACATACAAACTAGGGACTCTGAAGCACACACTGAAAGGGACGGTCAGTGACCCCAGCTGGCCAAACAGGGAACCTGACCTGGAGACAGGACAGGGGCCGATCCTGACAGGAAGGTGTATCTACAATATGGATTCCCTGTTTATTGTCATAGTGGACTTTCATGGGGAATATCTGGACAAGGAACTCCCTAAATACAGAAAGTACATCACCACCAGGGAAGGAAAAATATTTGACTGCTGCTACACCACAATCAAAGATGCGTACTATTCAGCATGCGTATTGTTCATGGTCAGCTTCATCAATAAATATTGGCAGAAACTAAAATTTTCCAAGTTAGTTCTATCCTGGGTGAAAGGATCAGTGAGCTGTTTTTATGGTATGGATTTGAATGTTTTCAGGGATACAACCAACGACCTACACGAATACATAGGTCCTGTGACCTCGTACATCAGCTTTTATGAAGACAGCTGTATTCCCACAAGGTCCTGGGTTATTTACTGCAACGACAAGCCATGGTTTACTGCAGAAGTCAGGCGACTTTGCTGGAAAAAGAACACGTTTATAGGAGTGGGGATAATAACTTAGATTGCCCAGAGTCTTACATATGGGCATCTGCACCTCAGCTGTGCATTCAATACAGTCATTTCAGAAATGCCCAAAAAGCACTCTCCCAACTTACTGTAACGGACTCCATCTGTCCGATCTCCTGACAGACAGGAGGCAGCCCATGAGGGTGGAAAAAAGCACATCAGACACTCTATCCCTTGGCAACAGGGCTAGGTACTCTCTACTGTGCTACTCTCAACGTAAATGAGTGCATCTCCAATGACTCAGCTCCTTGCAGAAGGCCCAATATTAACAGATGATGGTAATGAGTCTGCATACAGACAGGAGGTACATCAGCTGATGTCCTGATACAGTCAAAACAATCTGGAGTCCAATCTGGAGATCATTGCTGGCTTAAGGAGACGCCCCTTCTCTGATCCCCTTTCCCCAATTATCCAAGGCTCAGCACTGCATGGTATGACAATTCGGTGAAGGCAGAACATCTTAGGATATATTTCCAGCAGCAGCGGAAAAAGTTTAACATTCATCCCACTAAGATGGCATAATTCTACAGATCCATCAAGTGTATCCTCACATCTTTATTGACTGTCTGGTTCGGGTCTACCACAATGCAGGACAGGACCAGACTGCAGTGCATCATCGAGTCTGCTCAGAAGATCATCAGCTGTGACCTGCCCTCCCTCTAGGACCTTAACAACACCAGGACCAAAAACTGAGCATGCAGGATCATTCCCAATCCCTTACAGCCTGCTTACTCCCCAGGGCTGATATTCTGGTAGCTAAAATCCACGACTTCAAGAAATAAAAGTATTTGATCTCCTGAACAATTGGCAGTACATACCTGATACAGGTAAAGGTATATCTTGCACACTAAAAGGTATATTACCTTTATTTTGTTTATTAGTGTATAGTAGTAGTTCTGTGTGTGTCTGTGTGTGTGGATTACGTTCATATTACATTGTGGGGACCAAATATTCCTCAAAATGTGATAAAGACATATTATTCTGACGTTGCGGGAATCATTTTTCAGGTCCCCACCAGGATCTGTGAATACAATCAAAAAAGTAAAAATGCCAAAAGTCTCGTATTTTGTTTGGTTACTTATGGTTAAGGTTAGGGCTGGGTGGCGGTTAAGGTTATGGTTAAGGTTAGGGCTGGGTAGGGGTTATGGTTATGGTTAAGGTTAGGGCTGGGTGGTGGTTAAGGTTATGGTTAAGGTTAGGGCTGGGTAGGGTTAGGGTTATGGTTAAGGTTAGGGCTGGGTGGGGGTTATGGTTATGGTTAAGGTTAGGGCTGGGTAGGGGTTATGGTTATGGTTAAGGTTAGGGCTGGGTAGGGGTTATGGTTATGGTTAAGGTTAGGGCTGGGTGGGGGTTATGGTTATGGTTAAGGTTAGGGCTGGGTAGGGGTTAAGGTCGTCATGTTGGGATTCGAATTTTCCCCTTAGAAATGAATGGAGAGTCGCCACAAAGATCTAATTACAAACCTGTATGTTTGTGTATATGTATAGTAATTCTGCGTTTGTCTTCTTTTATACCTTCCTCATGTCCCTATGCTTTTGTGAATCGTTTCTGCAGCACAAAAAAAATCCTTTGGTGATAAATAAGGTAACTCTGAATCTGAAATGTGCCTAATTACTCACTACTGCTGGTCTCCAGGGCTGCAGTATATAGTACACATTTGTTTTACTTAAGTGTGAACTTAGCTAAAAAGGCTCATTCTGATTCTGACATATAGACAGCTACACTGAGCTCAACAGCTACTACACCACATATGCCTTTTGATGCACTACCAGGTAGGTGGTTTGTGTGTCTGGTGCCACACAAACCACCTACAGCTCAACACCTCAAAAACCAAGGAACTGGTTATAGATTTTGGGAGGTCCA
>JAODKC010000107.1:995518-1026292 GCA_026777985.1 Mormyrops attenuatus | reverse complement strand
GCGGACCGGGTGATATGACTAATGTGTGACTGAAATGAAAGAGTACTATCAAGGATGACACCCAGACTCTTAACCTGAGTGGAGGGGTGGATAGCGGAATTATCAATATTGACGGAGAAACTGTGGGATAGTTAGAGTGGAAGTTGTACCAACGAGTAGAACTTCAGTTTTATTGCTATTGAATTTGAGAAAGTTAGAGGAGAACCATGATTTAATCTCCACTAGATAGTCTGAGAGGGAAGAGGGTGGAAAGGAGCAGCTAGGTTTGGAGGAGATATAGAGTTGGGTGTCATCTGCGTAACAGTGAAAATTGACATTAAAATTCCTAAATATGTGGCCAAGAGGTAGCATGTAAATAATGAATAAAAGGGGCCCCAATACTGAACCCTGGGGAACACTGGCTGAAACGGGAAATGAATGTGAGGAATGAGATTTGAGTTGGATAAACTGAGTGCGACCACAGAGATATGAGGTGAACCAGGCAAGGGGAGTACGACTAATGCCAATGGATGATAATCTATCCAGAAGAGTATTGTGAGAAATAGTGTCAAAGGCTGCGTGCAGATCCAGAAGGATGAGAATGGTGAGAAGGACAGAATCAGCTGCCATCAGGAGGTCATTAGTGATTTTTAATAATGCCGTTTCTGTACTATGGAGGGGGCGAAAACCAGACTGGAAATGTTCGTAGAGGTTATGGTTCCTGAAGTGTGTGTGAAGCTGGGAGGCAACGACTTTTTCGAGAATTTTGGAAATAAAAGGGAGGTTTGATATAGGATGAAGATTATCAAAGTTATAGGGATCTGCACCTGATTTTTTGAGAATTGGAGTAACGGAAGCAGTTTTGAGTGATGGGGGGACAATTCCAGTGGTAAGGGAAGAGTGGATAAGATATTAAGATATTAGAAGACCATATCATATTTAACAACAGAACAATCAAAAATTCTTTACAGCAAAGCATCAGGAGTGACTGTTTTGGTTTTAGGAATGGGGCATTATGACTTGCTAATTCGTAAATCGGGTTATTTACGTGTTTTCCAGGGATCATATCACACATGTCACATTTACAGTAATAATTTCTGTACAAACTCTACTCTGCATAGTTTAAGGTAACATTCACAATCTTCCCCTGCCTCTGATATCAAGATACTGAAGATGTCCTCCTGAGGTTTCCATCTTCCAGTCTTTCATCGCACTACACTTGACACAAATCTTTGATTGTGTCATCACTGTCACATTAGTGAAGGTTGTTAAAATGTACTGCTTAACATCTGATATACACAGGCTGGATTTAGATTTCATAAATCAATTTAAATTGTTACAGTGAGGAGTTACCATGAATTACTTTCTGTTGTTCATGGCACGCTGTTTCAGGTCTATAATAAATGATCTATGGTAGGAGTGCTTCATTCGGAAGGTGTTATAGCAATAACAATGCTGCCTGTCCAGTATAGGGTTATGATGTGTACTGTAATTGCCAGAATGTTCCCCACTATTTAGTTATATAGTAAATGATAAATGAATTTTAGATACTGTGTCTGGACAACTCCTCTAGTCGTGTACTTATAGTTGTACTTTCCTGAGTTTCTCATGTACAGAACATATCTTTTTATAACTCTGCCAAGTTTATTGAATGCAACTCATTAATAAAAATAACTTGCTAATCATTCGGTCCCACCTGAGGGTTATCTAGCTCTAAACTCAGAGGACTGACGGTCTCGGTTATTTCTGTTACTCGGTTATTTATTATGCATGTTCAGCTGAATAAATAGGAATTATTTTTAATATCAATTATCACTGAAACATAATATACATATTGTAGCATCTGCGATGGCTTGGCGTCCCATCCTAAGTCATTCCCTGTCTTGTACCTTCAGCTTTCGTGACATTATGCTCCAGACCCCCTGATGGATGGATGATTTCAGAGCATTTTAATGAAATGGAGAACGGTAAATATCTACGGTGGAAGTAAATAATATGACTGTTGTAATAAGTAATAATCAGTTCTCAGAAGTGAAGAGGACCGATCCAGGAAAGGGAAGTAAAGCAGGTCTATCCATTAAGATTTCCCCAGACACTGTTGCTAAGGTAACACATTTGTTCCTGTATTCAGTGTGTTGACCTTTATAAAGTTCACCCTGCTTCTTTCACTCCCCAATTCCCAACATTCCTGACATTCTGAGGAAAAATCCATGTTAATTCTGCCAATGCAATGTTGCCTTTCAAGGGCCCGTCCAGTTCAGAGCAAATCTGGCCTCTTGACTGTAGTCTGATGTTTTTAAAGTACAAATTCTACCTGAAATATAAGTTCTTCTACAGTAAATTGGAACTGATCTCGGATAATCCACCTTCCATTTGATGGAAACTCTGCTACAGTGAAGATTATAAGTGTAAGACATTTGGTCCTGTTTTTCAGCAACACTGCACTTCACAGTGACTCAAAGATTTTTGCAGGGTGCAAGCCCTGTAAAGTTACTCAGATTCGCTTTTCCCCAATGAAATAAAAAAATTAACTGAAAAAATTCTCCATTTTATCATATTTGGGAATAGGGAATTAAAAGTAATCTGCTGTGCTGGGTAATAAATGAAGAAATTGTAATATTGAGGGCAAAGAAACACTGCTATCTTAAAGCTGTCATCCGAAGACCATAGAATATTTACACCCAAGTTTTTACACTAACAGTGTGTCTGTTTAGTGTTTAGGAATGGCCCATTGTGACTTGAATATTTGGAGTGGGTTATTGAAGAGCAGCATTTCATCTTCAGAATGAACCAGTGTTTTACGGGAATCATCTTAGCAGCTGATATACAGATTCTGGAATTAGATTTCATAAACCAGTTTAAATTGCTATGGTGAAGTATTACCATCATTCCATCTGTTTAATGCATATATGCTCTTCATGGAACCGCTTTTTCACATTGGATATTAAAATGATCCAAAGTAGGGAAGCTTCATTTGGATGGTGGTTAAGGAAGTATTAAAGTCAGCTGTGAAGTTTTGTTATTCTATTAAATAATCACCCAATTTGCAAAATTCTAGGCTTCTGAGTCTGCGTGTCACATCGGGAGCAGGGAAGCAGGTGAAGAGACGCGTAGATACAAATAAACGGGGTTTATTCAGACTCAATCCTTACACAGCAACTCAAGAACACGAACGTCAATAACACGACTAGGGAAACAGACTTGAATGCGGACTGAAATACACAAGACTAATGGTAGGAAACGTAGAACAGCTGGTAAACATAGGGATTCCACACAAGGTTAACGAGGGGGGCGTGGCACATGGAGGGATCAGACGATCGGGTATGACAGTGCGTTTGTTAAATGAAACAAAAATCAATAACATGTATTTTTCATTTGACCATACATCTATCCATTCATCTATCATAACTTCACCCTGAAAATCATACTTGTCCATTGCAAATAAACAGACAAACAAACAAATAAATAAATAAAAGTTCTGCAGTCCAAAATATGTGGACAGGCGAACTGGTATTTTTAATATTGCCAATTTTGTGTGTGTGTGTTTGTGTGAATGTGAGTGGATTATGTTTATATTACATTGTGGGAACTAAATGCACCCACAACGTTATTTAGACGTGCATGTTTCAGGTCCCCACAAAGATCTGAGAATGTAAACAAAAAATTAAAAATGCCAAAAGTATTGTATTTTGTTTGGTTACTTATGGCTAAGGTTAGGGCTGGGTAGGGGTTAAGGTAGTTCATGTTGGGATTAGAGTTTTCCCCATAAAAATTAATGGAGAGTCCCCACAGAGATATAATTACAAACCTGTGTCTGTCTGTCTGTCTGTCTGTTTGTCTGTCTGCATGTCTGTATGCCTGTGTATGTGTGCATTGCCTGCAATGGACTAGCATCCCATTCAGGACCTTCCTCAGTCTTATTCCCTTTGCTGTCTGGGGTACCAGTTCAGGCTCAGCATAGCCCTGAACTGAGTAGGATTAGATAGGGGGTGGGGCATATCTGTGGATAAGAGGCAGTTGGTTCTGTTGACAGGTCAGGCTGAGAGACGGTTCATGAGGTACATTTTTTTGTTTTTCGTCATCAAGATCATTCCATGCAAAAGTGTTCAATATGTGCCTTTCCCATAACCCTAAAATGTTCACAGGTTTAAAACACTGATAAAGATTATATGAATCCTTAAATGCTACAACAAAAATGAAATATCCTGTTTGCTAACTGAACACATTTCCAAGCAGGACTGAATTTCATGTAAGACCCCAGACATTTAATTATTTAAAAATATACTTTACTTAAGTATTTCATTAAACGATTAGACAGCAATATACTCAATGCAAATTTGTTATTCATTTGCAGTCATTTTTCCTCTGCTTATTGAATGAATATGTGAAGATGATTCAGTTGATTTTAAGGAACATACAAACTTTAAATTGATATTAAATTAGTTAGTAAAACATTTTATGTAATAGAATTTATAAAATGGCTGCACTCATTTAAGCGGTATTGCCTGTGTTTTCTCCCCATTTGTAGCCCATGTCTGATTCTCTTGCCATTAAATGAAAATCTGGAATAGTTTCACATTTGCGTCATATTCTATGTGAGGGGGTGTACTCTAACACAACACCAACAAGGGGAGATATCACAGAAATAAAATAAAATTGAATGAAAAATAAAATAAGCCTGTCCTGCTCATTTAAATATTTAATGACTAGCATTTAATCTAGGGCTCCTCATTATGTATATAAAGTTATTTTATTTTCCTGACTCCCTCCAACAAACCAAAAAGAAAAGTTGTTTGTTCTGATCTAAACTGGGCTCCTTTCCATTTCTAGCCACGAGTTCTTGAATCAGTAGCAGCAGTAAAGCAGACATGTATATTTAATCATTCTGACCGGCAGGAATATTTCAAATCAAGTCAGCTTCAGCAGGTGTCTTGTTAAAAAGAACGACCTCTTTCTCACATTTCTCATTAAACACAGTTCCTGACGTCTGCTTTACTTTGTCATTCATACTGTACATTTTTGGAAACTACATATCTAAGCTGGGCATGTCTTGCGTGAAACAGTCACGTTCCGAGAAGCGCACACAAAAAAAAGTCTTCCAGATGAAGCTGACAGTGATTCCCCCACAGGCGTGTATCCCACGCTGCTTGGAACATTCTGACATGATAGACACCATGTTGTTGAAACATCAAATGCTTTTTTCTGTATGGAGCATTCCAGGGAGTGAAAACGTCCTTTTCTTTTCAAGTAATTGTTACCTTTCTGTCAGATTGGCTGTTCAGCTACAGCGATAGTAAAAATTACTGCAAACCTTCTACTGATATTGCTTAAATACAAGTCCCTTTCAAATTTCCATAAGTTCAGGTTACATGAGTGTTTACTTATTTTGCAATTAACATAGTTTCTAGATCAAATGACACAACTATTTTTCAATGTTTAAATAGCTGTTAATCTAATCCAGGGGTAGGCAATCTTATCCAGAAAGGGCTGTTGTGTACGCAAGTTTTTGCTGCAAATCTCTAATTAGATGGAATTAGGGGACTGATTACCTGAAGAGTTTCACACCTATAGGTTTGAACAGCTGACCTAAAGGGTATCCCTGCAAACACACCGGCCCTCTGAGGATAAGACTCAGTTGTGAGACATGAGTACCTGGAGGATAGTTACACAACACAGGAAGACATGCAAACTCTACATAATCATTGGGATTTGACCCCTCAGCCTTGGAGATGTGAGGTAACAATGGTACCCACCATTACTAAAAGCTGTGTCCAGTTGTCCAGAAAAGCCACATAATTTGGAGTAGCCCATGGCTGCCTTTGTAAATAAAACATGATGGTTCAATATCCAGCTCAATACTCAGTTCCAATCAGAGCCTGCATAGAATATTCCTGACACAACTTTAGTATCTGTACTTTTAGTGTCACGTTGGGGCATGGATCACAGTCCACAATTCGGTTTACAGACAGAGGGATCTGTACCCTGAAACACAACTCAAAAGAGCTAGAAAAAAAGGCCACAGTGGGTCTAAATGAAGGCAGGGAAGTAACACAGGGCCTTACCAAGACTTAAACTAAACACAAGGAAACACTGAGGACACACATGGACTCGGAAAAGGCTATTCAGCAGGGCCTATCCAACAGCAACACATGCAATGGCTGACCAGGGAACTGAGCACAGACAAGGATCTATCTACACAGGAACGAGGCCTATATGAGGGACAGGTGTGAGCCAGTTAACAATTACTTAAGCACTAGAGCAGGGCTGCCCAACTCTGCTCCAGGAGACCTGCCACCCTGCAGAGCATAGCTGCAGCCCTAATTTAACACACCTGATACAGATAATCAGGCCCTTCAGTAGCACCTCAGTATTAGAACTATCTTAGCTTCAACACGAACAAACTTGCGACGGTTTGGGATGCATAGTAAAATCAGCCACACACTCAGCCATGCGGCAGCCCAGAGAACTGGGAGAACTATGGGGATTGTGTGATAAACCTAAGGGAACAGGGAGTAGAACAGGATGAACAGCGACATCCTCTGGCCAAACAGGGAACCTAGGGAATCAACAAACAGAAGGGGCCAAGGCAGGCACTGATCCTGACAGTTATGATGTCAAAGCAAGAGATGTCTCAGATGCATATTCAGATTTTTATTGGCTCCAAAAGCATAATAAATAATTATCACAATTAAAGCAACTGTACATAGATGACCAAACCCCACGGATTTAAAGTACCGATGTAATTTAAAGTGCTGTGATGTCAAAACAACAGACATGTTTAAACTGTAATATCACAATTATCTATGTACCATATTTAAACTGAATAATATACAGTACTATGCATAATCCGTAGATATTGCTGTCATTTGTCCAAATGTATTGTAGTGCCCCTTTTATGAATAGGCCATAAATCCAAAAACATGCTGAGATTAAATCGTGTGAGTGAATGGCATGTGAGTGTGCCCTGCGATGAGTTGGCGGCCCATCCTGGGTTGCTCCCTGCCTTGTGCCCACAGGCTCCAGACACCCCCCCCCAAACCCTGAATAGGAAAAGCGGGTATAGCATTGCAGAAACCAGGACAGGCATCATTCTGTGATGCTTGCATTGTGGCAAGCCGCAGGCTCCTGCTGCGTCGAGGTGGATGCACGTGTTCCGGACAGCATCTCCCTTTTAATTCTGGCTCCCACATCTCCTGAATTTGGGTACCAACCCCATGACAGTTTTCCAGACTTGGATTGCTAATTTGTTTATTTTCTTACGATTGCCTTCTCAGTCATGCAAAGCACTGCACACAGATTAATGATACTCACTGGTATTTCCTTAATCAACTCACCCATCCTCTAATTTCCAGTTTGCAAATCGATCACCTTTGCTGCTCAGATACTGTTACTATAATAATTGTTTGACATTGCGGTGGGTTGCACATAAGGCTCATACAGAGCTTGCTTTGGACTGGAATTGAACTAGGCCTGTATCCTGTCCCTGATTTCTGGATTTTGGTTTGCTTCTTGTCACTCCTCATTCACATCATTCGACTTCCATGCTTTGCACTTGGATATCGGAATTCTTTCGTTAGAGAGCACTTCACAATCATAGCAGTGTGCTCCTGCTACAATCATCCACTCCTGCCATTTTCACTGTTTCACATTTTCAGTTGGCTGTATTGATCACAGCACCTGATAGGTACGATGAACACCCAGATAAGGGTGAGGCTTTCCGGCTCTGCTGTCCTGTATATACACTGTATAACCCACTACCCAGGACAATTTCAGTCAAAGATGGACAAGATTCAATCGTTTTCTCTCTGTTTCCAGGCAGAGCCTTGGAGTTGGCTCCTACTCTCCAGCATCAGAACTGCACTAACCTAAATTCAGAGGAGGATACTGAATTACTGCCTGTTTTCTGAATGTGATTTGGGCTTGGTTTTCGCCTGGCTTGGGACTGATTTTGAACTTGGCGTTCATTTTGACTGTGCTGGCCGTGTCATATTTAGGGTGCCCGTCATTGCCTTTTGTGAATCATTAAGCCTGCGTGCTCTGCGGGTGGATCTCTGTTAGTGTTTTCTATGTTCCAAAGGAGGCCAGCTGGATGGTGCTACAATTTATTACAGAGCACATTCTGCAGAATAACTGTTGAATACTATTTCAGAAAGAACATTTAGAGGATTTCCATTGTGATGGCCAGGACTGCTGTATAAGCACTTCTCTGTTTCTAACTTTTAAAAAACAGAATGATCAGTTAATGCAAGTCGAGGAAACCATGTGCACAGCGCCCCCAGAAAGTCTTCGGATGCTTGCTTATAATGTAGTAAAAATGTTGCAAATGTATTAGTTTCATACCAAAAGTGCATTGACAAGCAATGTTTAACATATCTGCACATATCTTTCTTTATTGTCATAAAAGCACTGCAGAGGAAACATACATTTTGTTAAACTTGTTTCACACAAACCCCCCCCAAAAGAAAAATCATCAAAGGTCTGTGATATTTCAGAATCAAAATTGTTTTCCAAGCACCAAGAACACTACCATCAAATATCTCCTCACAGAGATCTAACAGATTATTTACTTTTAAGTGTCAAGTACAGAGAATAACATCAGCAAAATAAGAACTGGGCAGTTAAAACTGCTTGCATGATTTTCTGAGTTCTGAATGGTCTCTGGAGACTGTCCTGACAGTTTAGAGGAACTTGTTTATAACCATTTTGTGAGGAGCTACTTAATGTTCTGAGATGGGTTTAAATTTGACCACTTTCCAGCCCATGCTTAATTGGCTATTATAGAACCCTTGAGAGTCTCAATGTTAGAAAAATGGCAACTTGTGGATAAAAAAGCTCATGAGACTATAAATTAGATTTTAGCCTATTGAAGATTACCACTGGACTTAAATGCAAGCAAGGATTATATCAAAATTTTGACCCATTTAATAACAGTATATTAAAACTTTTAACGTTTGGCTTGTTTTGACTGATTTCCTTGAAGTCGTCACTGCTGTTTTTATAGAAGTAGCCCCCAGAAAACATTAAGTTTACCTTGGCTACCTGACACTTCTGCCATCTGCTTCCTGGGGACATTTCCTGACTGCTCACAGAATTTTTTTTTTAAATATCACGTTAACTCAAAAAATCTGCAAAAGGTGCTTCTGACTCACATGTTTCATCTTAGATTTACATAATCGTACTGTACATGCATTGACTAATGACCTTTTAATTTGGAAGGATTTTATTCATGTTAAATAATCACGTGTCCAATTAGTTATACTGAAATACTGATAGTTCACATGTGTGCATTACACTCTCACTTGCTACTTTTGTAGGCATCGGATTATCTGTATTTTGTAATTTTAGCAACTAAAATGACAAGTACCGGAAGGCCAAGTGGAATAAGGTTTTGGCAGTTACTGAAGCAAAAATTTGGGTGAGGGAGGAATTTGATGAGGCAATGGAGAATGAGTTTTGCTTGGCCTCAAAGAGATTCTGGCAAACTGGAAGCCGGTCTTTATCCAGGCTGTTTACAGTGGGGATGGGGTCCTGGTGACCTCAAATGGAGATATGGTCAGGTGGTGGAAGAAGTAGTTTGAGGATATCCTGAATCCCACTGATAGGTGGGGGAGGTACAGCTGGAAGACTTAGAGGAGGACTTACCTATCACTAGGGCTGAAGTCACTGAAGTAGTCAAAACATTCTTCCATGGTAAGACTCCAAGGGTGGATAAGATTCAGGCTGTGTTCTTCAAAATTCTTGATGTGTTGGGTTGTCTTGGCTGACACACCTCTTAAACACTGTTGATGATGTTGGGGAGGGTACCTTTGGATTGGTAGACTTGGGTGATGCTCCAAATCTTTAAGAAAGGGGACTGGAGGATATGTTTCAGCTTTAGGGAGATCGTACTCCTTGTCTCATTGGGAGGGTCTAAGAAGGGGTTCTGGAGAGGATGGTCCATCCATTGGTTGAAACTCGTATTCAGGGGGAACAATGCAGATTTTGTCTTGGTCATGGAATGCTCGACCAGCTCTTCACCCTCACAATGACACCGGAGGGTTCTTGGGAGTTTGCTTAACCAGTCTACAGTACATCCGCTTTGTGGGCTTGGAAAAGGCATACGATCATGACTCTTGTGGGGTCCTGTGGGGGGTGCTTCAGGAATGTGGGGTGCAGGGTCCACTGTTGCGGGCCATCAGGTCCCTGTGTAAGTCAGACTCATTCTTGCTAGATGTTGGGTTCCGTTAGGGCTGCCCTTTTCCTGTTCATAACTCTTATGGACAGAATTTCTAGGCACAGCTGAGGGGTAGCGGGAGTCCAGTTCGGTGACCTCAGGACCGTGTTTTTGCTTTTTGCAGATGATGTGGTCCTGG
The DNA here is from genome assembly GCA_026777985.1 of Mormyrops attenuatus. Classification (NCBI taxonomy): domain Eukaryota; kingdom Metazoa; phylum Chordata; class Actinopteri; order Osteoglossiformes; family Mormyridae; genus Mormyrops; species Mormyrops attenuatus. Next base: position 1,015,961 of record JAODKC010000107.1, on the reverse strand, counting down.
AGGCTTCACCAGGCTATGGCTTGCAGCATGCATTGGGGCGGTTTGCAGCTCAGTATGAAGCAGCCAGGATGAGAATCAGCACCTCCAACTCTGAGGTTAAGGTTCTCAACCATAAAAGAGTGGATTGGCTTGTCCTGCTTGGAGATGAGTTACTGCCTAAAGCAGAGGAGTTTAAGTATCTCTGGGTCTTGTTCACAAGTGAAGAAAGAAGGTAGCAGGAGATTGGCAGACGGATTGGTGCACCTTCAGCAGAAATGCAAATGCTGTACCGTTCTGTTATGGGAAACAGACAGATGAGCCTGAAGACAAAGATATCTATGTTCCTACCATCACCTCTTGTCATGAACTCTGGGTAGTAACCAGAAAATGAGATTGCAGGAATGAGTTTTCTCCTCAGGGTGTCTGGGCTCAGCCTTAGATAGGGCGAGGAGCTCGGACATTCGGGTGGGTTCTACACACGGTAAGAACCTACAAAGTGGCGACAGACATGCACAGATCAGACAAGAATAACGTACGACACATGTATGTACATACACAACAATCGGGGACACGACACAACAACATACAACAGAAAACAGACAGGGGCTATGTACAGCTTTCCCGTGGAGCATGATAGGAGATGTAAATGAGCTCCTCTGTACAGGAGCCAGCTTGCCGATGCAACAGTATGTATCCAGCATACTTAGAATTTATCACTTTTCTTGAAAAGTCATTCACATGGTACCCACATCGTATTGTGTGCAATCAGACCTCTCTTGCACTTAATTCTGCTGGGTATGTACAGTATTACTCTTTGTATTGTTTTGTGTGTATTATGTAGTTAAGTGGCCACTTTAAACTGATCTATGTACATTGGTGTGAATTGCAAATAATGTGTGTTATTCCCACCAAATGAATATCTTATACTTTAATTAGTTCTAAATTGTCTGAAATCGTTATATGTATTAAATTCCTAGGGAGTGGTACTGCTGCGATCCCTAGTCAGAATTAATACATATTAGAGAATGTAAGAGCATTGTGCATTACAATCTAATGACTTCAACGTTCTGACTAATTACTTGGGTCAGTTAAACTGGAGGTGAGCAGCTACCTAATATTATAGATAATATTATAAACTGCCTTGCAGCCTCTGAGATGAATCAATCATGCATACAGAAACTATGTCGGTCCATGAGGTGAATTGATGAAACATGCTGGCTTGCAGCCTCTGAGTCGAGTGAATCAAATATATTGAAACTGCACAAAATCCTGAGCTGAAACAATACTGACATTGATATCACTATAGCTGCTTGGCAGCCCCGGAACCAAGATCAAACTGTACGTCACGTCCGTGGAAATCGCTGAGTCGGCTGAAAGCAAATCCTGTGCGACATCACCGCCTGGAAAGAATGAGCTTAGTTAAAAGTAAGTGAAATCTTGCAATAATCAGAACAGCCTTAAATTAACTAGGGTCACAATGGAAGTGTTCTAAAACGAACCCTACAATAAATAATTGGAGCTAAATTTAATGGACCGTTAGCCCGGAAATGCACTGTAATAGCACCATGCTGGATGTCTGAAGCCTTGTGTTTCCATGGCAATGACCAGCTTGTCCCATGAGGAACCCAATTAATGAAACCCAGTTGACCCTGATTGAACTAATTACGCTGTTAGAGATGTCATAGGGTCAGCCCCATTGAGACAGGACAGCAGCAGAGATGGGAAGGCTCAGTCACCTGCTATCTTCGTGACTGATGTTGCCTCATAATCTGAACCATTATGAATCCATGCCTTTGGTTGATTTGTAGGCTATACTCTCTCATTACTATTACTATTGCACATGTACACATTTGATTACTTCATCCATCTTCAGCTACTTATCCTCAGTCAACGGGTGAGCCTAAGACATTTTCTAGGCAGCATAGGGTACGTGGAAGGTGTACGGCCTGCTGGGATGCTGAACCATTGTAGGGGACATGCTTGTGCATACATTACAGGCAATTTACCAGCAAGATACCAGTTAATCTAACTGGATGTCAGTGAGCTGCTGCTCAAGCCACCCACTGCTGACACAGATGTATAATTAAGCACCCAGTTATGCAAACTCCTGCTTCAATAATTATTGGCAGAATGGGTGGTTGTTGTACAGGGGAGGTTAGTGACTCTCCACTTGGCACAATGATGGGACACCAGCTTTCCAACAAGTCAGTTTGCCACATTTCTGCCCTACTAGAGCTGCCCTGGTCAAGCACAAGTGAAGTGATTATGAAGGACAAAACGTCTGGGAACAAGTTCAGCTGTGAAGTGGTCGATCATACAAGCTCACAGAAAGGGACCTGATCATCCAACATCAATACTCAACCTGAACGGCGGCAAACTCAGCAATATTCCAACATCTAGTGGAAAGCTTTGCCAGAAAAGTGGACTCATGGGAGTTTTACTTACACAAAAATGTTCTGAGGGCAGAAGTAAAAGTGATTGGTTCAGAGAGATAACGTCAGATTGTAGAGTAGGTGGGTCCAAGCAACTAGAGGAGGCAGGACCAAGACATCTGATTGCTTGGCCCCGCCTCCTCTACTTGCTTGAACCCACCTCTTCTACAATCTGATTGGTCATATCTCTAAATCAATCATTTTTCCTTCTGCCCTCAGAACATTTTTGTGTAAGTAAAACTTCCATGAGCAAAAAGTAGAGGGTTTGATAGAAACAATGAACTTACCAAATTCATATTAATACCTTTGGTCTCGTAGTGAGATATTGGATATGCTGGCATCCACATGCTTTTGGCCATAAAGAAGCGTATGTGGCGAAGAACAAGGGTGTAGCGTTACCCGGAAATATCTTATTTCACCCAAATCTGTTTATTCTTGGTTGTTTATTAGAATGATTATTTTGTCTACTTTAAAATCAAAGTCTTTCCTCTGACTTAAGCTTGTAGGTAATCAGGCAGTGGCACATTACCATCAACACGATCCCTTCCGCCATTTTTTTAATGTCCAAGTGATGAGTTAGTCCTGTTTTAAAATGAGACTTGACATTGCAACAGTGTCAGTGGTGCTGTAACAGCTGGTGCTTTGGTGATCCTTGTGGGTTTACATCATACAACAGGAGGTTCTTCAACCGCAATATGTTAAGCACTCATATGTTAAAGACCGGGTTTGTGTACATCGGCATGTAGCTGGAGGGCGTGGGGAGGTTTTAATGGGGCGATGGATTTGATTCACCTCATTTTTTCTGCTGTGGTTGGTTGTGTGTACATATGCCTTCTTTGGTCACCTAAGGGCCTTCCACACAAAACACCCATCTCCAGCTCCCCAGTCCTGTGCCTGTAAGGAAGCATCCTGCTAATGACTAAGCTTGGCACCTTTTCCTTGTTCTGTGAAGTTCTGTTATCAAGCTGAGTTTATATGATCTTCTAATAACTTGTAGTGATGTTTGTCTGCAGGATTTTAAGTCAATGCACATTTCTATCCATTTTAATACCAGAGAAGTCTGGTGAGGATCCAAAGTCCGATACAGGAGCTATGCTTCCATCGCGTGTCAAAAGACACAGCAGATTCCAATAAATAAAGAACTACCTCATATTACATGCTTTTATTCAGTAACAAATGGAAAAAGTTGAGGGAATATTCCAAAGGTAAATATTCATGGAAATGTATCTGAACAAGGAGTTAGTTCAATGGCTAGTTAAGGCATCGCCACCTTAATTTTCTAGTTCAAAAACATGTAACACAGAAACATGAAACCCAGCACTTCCCATGTTGCAGTATTTTACTAAATAGCTACCTGCTTGGGCATTTTGGTCTCCCACACTCATGTTTTTCGGCTGGTGATGACACAGCTCCACACCCAAGGTTTTTGATGTGAATCCCAACAGTAACCAGCCAACTGATGCCTCATGATATTAATTAGCTTTATAATACAGTTTGCCTTTTAATGAGTAAGGAAATGCAATCATCCTTGGCTTTTATAGAGGTTTTAAATAGAAGCTGGTACCTCCTTATCACCTTTGGGACACAATCATCACAGTTGTTACAGAAAATTAGAGCAAGCATAAAAAAAAAGCTTTTGTTTCTGTAATTTTTTAAGATTGAAACTGTGAATATGAATGTATACAGAGAAATCATATAATGATTAAAAATAATTCTTATTATGGGCCTATTCATTTTAATGAAAAGGCCCATATTACTCTTCACCTAGTAAATGATACTTTCCGAATTTGCGCATAGCCATTGAAATGAACGGAACTCACTTCGATGCCAAGTCCACCACAGACCAGCCACTTTATTAGGTATGCCAGCTCTTCCAGGGTCAGCGGAATAGGCCCATCTCAAAATTTCTTCAGGAATTTTCGTTCTAGTATTTATATTTGTTATTAATGCTTAAGAAGATTAATCCTTTCAACATATGTCAATTATTAAGGTATTGAATAAAATCATTATGTATATATCTTTGAAAATTTGAAATCTACATTGATACTTTTAAAGATTGACCCAAAAAAAACAATATAACATAATGAATCACGATGGATTTTGAATATTGTCTACCCCTTTTTTTGATTCTCTGATATCAGCTCTTTCTACCATCATCTTAATCTCATAACTCTTTTCATTTACTGCCATTATAAGCTGAAGGTCATTGAAATAATGACCAAAGCCCTTTGTAAATAATGCTTCCAGGGGAGATGCCTTGAGGAATTGCCTGTAAGGTCTGATCATGTGATTAATTTCTATCTAAAGGGCTTATCCACAACTGCCGAGTTGGTGGCTGATTGGAATCTCTCCAACAAGAGAAAAATAGGAATGACACTCAGAATTTTTTCCTACTTTGTTGCATTTTTCAAAAGGGTCAGTTGTGTAGATTAAATTGTGATCAGCTTGCTGACACTTAATCACTTTCGCAATCCCAATTCCCTTCACAAAGACAGTTTGTTTGTACTTTGATCATGAAACCAGGCTATGGTTATGTTAAAAGTAACTGCTTCTAGCCTACAAGGCTCAGTAATTAAAAAGCGTATCACTGTAAAATGATAACAGGAACTAGAAACCACCTTTAACAAATGTTTAATAAATATTTATTAATGCACCAATGAGTTGCTCCGGTAGTCATTATTTAATGAAATTCATTAGCAACAAAAGTCACAGGCCAGTTTGGCCAACTGTCTTAATATTTGAACTGCTTCCATGCGTTCTGTTACATCAGGTGCAAACTGTGGATTTCATTGTCCACAGTTCATATCTGAGCAGCTCTTCTTAATTGGAGGATGACTGTCATGGCCAGCAGCCAATCTACCTCCGAATCTGATATCTAGGTCTGGCGGTTGCCCTTCCTCAAGCTTCAATGCATGTTTATTAAACCCACCTGGAACTTTTTATTTCCTTTTTATTCAGGCAAATAATGCTTTTGTCCAGCACACCTCAGTGTCAGCTATTGTGTGTTTGACTCCACACTGTTCGTTTCCTTAGTTCCCATAGTTCTCTGTTTTGAGCCATTGCCTGATTTCTTGTCTTGGTTTTGCAATATAGATCAGCTTCTGATCTCTCCAAGTACAATAGCGACTTCTGACTGTTTCTTTGATTTACAGGTTCGGACTGTGTTCGGGCTTTGTCCAATAAATGGCTCTGGAGCTCGGGCCCCGCACCTGGAGCTCGGGCCCCACACCTGGAGCTCGGCATTATTCATTACAATAACACAGACTTTCCTGAGGGAATATGGATTAGAGTGAGACCCCAATAGTGAACGCAGAATTATGCAGAGCTGCATTTTTTTGGGGGAGTGGGGGACAGAATTCCATTCATCTTTTATATTATTCTGTACTGAAGTGAGCTTGTGTTCTACCACATGGAGCACAGCAGATCAAGTGGGAGAGACCCTGGATAGGATGTTGTTTTTGTATATAAATCACCTGAAAATGATTGAATCTTATTGCATATGATCAGCTCCTAAGCATTATGATGTGCTGCTTCTGATGCCTCCCTCATCTTCAGGTAGATTAATCTTCTTACTGCTTGTTCTCTGATTAGGAGAAGCTACTTGTGCTTTGGTAGGAGCCTCCACGTCTCCGGCGTTGGCATGGAGAGCAGATGGTGGGATATCCTTATCGAAGGGCAGCAGTCAAAGATTTTTATAAAACTGAGTTTCCCCTTGTGGGGACCTGAAAATGGTCAGTTGAGGTCTTTGTTCAGTTCCATCTTTGTAGGAACTGAAAAAATGTCCAATACGTATCAGTCCCCACAACATCAAAATGACAGGTTCTTGTCACGTCGTGGACACGCACGCACGCACGAACGCACGCACGCACGCACGCACACATAAAGAGAGAGAGAGAAAAATGAAAAGGTTTGTTTTTATCAAATTAAAATCTTTTCTGTCAAATATTTGGTGGTTTAAAGCATAGTGGTGTAGGACTTAAAACTGCAGGTGATTTCAAAACAAGTACATCACCTTAAAATTCTAATTATAAGTTCTGTGCCTCAGGTAGTGAGTTTGAGTTCAACTGACTTGTTAAAATAAGACTTAAGCCACAATAATTAGAAACATCATATGTAAAGCTACCATCCTGAAGCAATCTGATGAGCTGAAGAGAACAAGCAGACTTAATCAGATAACTCTTTGATGATTAACACAACTAACAGCTTCACATCCAAACATCTAAATGTAATCCTTATTAAGGTGGGTAAGCCTCGAAGCACTTGTTTTGTAAATGTGAGTTGCAGGTACAGAGCCAAAATCATCTGGGTAGATACACATTGTGGGACAGAAGTACTGGGACACACCTCTGAATCATTGAATTCAGATGTTTCCTTCAGACCCATTGCAACAGGTGTAAAAACTCAAGCACCTAGCCATGCAGTCAGGTTTACAAACATTTCCAAAAGGTTGGGATGTTTTGAAGAGCTCCATGAGTACAAGCATGGTACTGTCATAGGGTGCTACCTTTGCGATAAGTCAGTTTGTGAAATATCTTCCCTGCTAGATATTCCACGGTCAACTGGAAGTGGTATTATTGTAAAGTGGAAGTGTTTAGGAACCACAGAAACTCAGGCATGAAGTAGCACGTAAAGTAACAGAGTGGGGTCATCAAGTGCTGCAGGGTATAGTGTGTTAAAGTCGCCAATGCTCAGTTGAGTCTAACTGCTGAGTTCCAGACTTCCTCAGGCATTAACCCCAGCATAAACCTGTGCGCCGGGAGCTTCGTGGAATGGGCTTCCATGGCTGAGCAGCTGCATGCAACCTCACATCACCAAGTGCAATGCCACGCGTCGGATGGAGTGCTGTAAAGCACACTGCCACTGGACTCTGGAGCAGTTGAAACATGTTATGTAGAGTAACGAATCACGCTTCTCTGTCGGGAAGTCTGGTGGATGAGTCTGGGTTTGGCAGTTTCCAGCAGAACGTTACCTGCCTGACTGCATTGCGCCAGCTGTAAAGTTTGGTGGAGGAGGGATAATGGTATGGGGTTGTTTTTCAGGGGTTGGGCTAGACCCTTTATTTCCCTTAAGGGAACTCTTAATGCTTTAGCATACCAAGACATTTTGGACAATTCTATGCTTCCAAATTTGTGGGAACAGTTTGGGGAAGGCCCCTTTCTGTTCCAACATGACTGTGCCCCAGTGCACAAAGCAAGGTCCATAAATACATGGTTGGGTGAGTTTGGTTTGGAAAAACTTGCAGAGCCTTGATATCAACCTCGGTGAACACCTTTGGGATAGACTAAAACAGATATTACGAGCCAGGCCTTCATGTCCAACATCATTGCCTGACTGCACAAATGCTGTTCTGGATGAACGGACAAAAATTCCCACAGACACAAAATGTTTTGGAAAGCCTTCCCAGAAGAGTGCCAGCTGTTATAGCTGCAAAGGGGGGAGCAACTCCATATTGGCGCCTGTGGATTTAGGATGGGATGTCATAAGAGTTCCTGTAGGTGTAATGGCCAGGTGTCCCAATACTTCTGTCCATATAGTGTACTTTTCTGGTCGGCTCATAAAAAGTCACTCCAGAAACTGGAGCGGGATTCTGAAGATCATGGCTGTATTATTTCTTGGCTCACATGCAAACTTGCATCATCACTTTGAATTTTTGGGATTTCCTCTCTGCCCTGTGGCTTTGGAAACAGCCAGTGACTATTCCCATAAGTAGACAAGTAAATAACTTTCAAAGAGCGTAATCTTCAAAGATCACCCGAATAGATCACAGGGCAGCGGTCGATGCCATGGTGAATTCTGGTGGATCGAATTTTTTACCATGGACATGGTATATGAAAATGTGGCCTACATAGTTTTTTTCCCCTCAATCAACACATTTTGCCACAGAGCCAGACGAGTCTTGCCATGCATTCGTTTGCCCCTGTATGAACAAGTCCCCTGTCACCAAAGCCTTGGCTACATAAGCAGTTGTTGGAGATGGCTGGACAGAAATGTTAATTTTGAGGAGTCCTGTAGTTCCAGTTCTTCTCATGCAATTACTGCACCTCCCTCTTCCCAGTCTTCTCATAAAACAACAACAGTCTGAGAAGCAATTATGCAACCACTGAACACCTGTGTCTTATAACCCAACGTGACCCATTCACATTAAGTTTTAAAACAGGTAAAAACTTAATTTCCCAACTTCAGTAATGTTTTATTAGTTAATATGGAATCTGCAAAACATATTTCTTCAATGTCTTTAAAGTTCAGGAGAGGAGATAAAAGCAGAATGGAATAAACGCAAACAGTGTCAACAGTGTCCGTGTTTCCTGAAATTCAAGGACTTTACATAATAGTAACAACTCTTCAGTGTACGCAGAGGGTCAGACTTACTCCACAGCAGAAACACAGCCCTCAACCACACCTCCCGTTGGAGCACATATCAAATGGATTCTTCTTCATGACAGCTAAGATGAAATATTGAATTGTATTTACATGCATACATATAAATGTTCATATTTACTTACATAATGGTCTGCTGCTTCTTGTACATCGGTAAGCAAAGACAAAATCATGTAACCTTGAGAAACAAAATAGGCACTTCTTATTGTGTTCATAAAATACTTTCCCTATGCTCCACTGAAATGGCTGAGGGCCTACAGACATCTGAGAGGCATTTGAAATTGAAACACTATCTCTTTCTGTTGTGAAATGGTTATTTTCTTCATACATGCCCTATTGTTCCTGCCTCTCCCTCCGCACATTGCTGGACATGGTGTTTGTGGCAGCCTGGGCCACCGTCACACATAATCCTTGCTTGCATTTTCCCTCTGCTCCAGGAGGGGGGTCTGGAGTGTCCTCTGGTGGCTCCCACACGCCACCACTCCCACCCTGCCCCTCATGGAAATTAGAATCGTTATTATCCAATTAGTCGAGCTAATGACACGTCGGAGAGAGAGCCATGGGGCCAAGTCATCCGTCTCTCCCCACGCTGCCGACTCCCCCCCCCCCCAAGTCCCTCCCGCCCTGGCGACATTTCAGGAGTATTTCCCATCTCTGCTAGCTGCACCCTTTCATTTTTGCGTTCAGCTAGGGTATAAAACATTCCACATCACTGAATGCACTGATGCTTAAAATGGGGGGAAATATGTAATCATCATAAGTTTTCCTGACTCTTTTGCCCAGAGCAGCGGGGAAAAATACTAAAGGTTTCGATTTAATTTAGTTTTGATTAGCAAAATAAATGGTTCCCAAAAGAAAACACTGTCCTGTCCTGAAAACCTAAAAAAATGTTGAACAACATATTCTGGTAATTACAAGGACAAATAAGTCACAGCATGAATTACAAACCAGAATAAAAAATTCATATGCACATAGCAATTCTGACAAAGTTGTTCGTTTCACAGGGACACTGTAATAATCTTCTTCATACAGGCTTAACAAGAAAAACTGATTTTTCATTATATAGGCAGCATAGAGTAATTACAGTTAGGTGTCTTTTTTAGGCAGCTGGTCCCATTCTGGCATTTGAACTTGGTCTCATAAATTTACACCCATGCAAAACCTCTACAGTGGTAATTAATTGCAGTTATTTTAATTTTATTAGTTTTTAAATACCCGTGGTCACTGTTCCCAACGATACAACAGCACTTCACCTCTTAGGACCTAAGAGGCATCCTCTTTGGCATCCCTGTCACTCAGGTCCTCCTAGAACATTATGGTGCTGAGAGAGGGGGAGCTTCAGCAGGTACCGGCAAGTTCTGAAGTTGCTGATTTCACAGGCAACAGGGGGAAAAATATAAATATTGAATCTACTAGTTAAAGGATCTAGTGGCGGACAGCAAGAGATAGAGGCTGGCAGAAGTGATAGAGGCTGGCAGAAGTGATAGAGGCTGGCAGAAGTGATAGAGGCTCCAAACCAGCTGAAGAGCTCCGACTTTTATTTTTCATGAGGAAAAAAATGCATAAAATATGCAGGGAAAACAGTCTGGCTTTTCAATGGCACGTTACCATAGCAACTACTCCTGAAAATGGGCCACAATACAAAAAACAGACAAATGCCAAAGGTGTAAATGTATGGAGACTGAAAAGTATGACTGACGACTCTGTTAACATCAAATTTCAGGGCTTTTAAACATTTTAACACAAAAAAGGATTATTTGGCACACGCTGCGAAACTCATTGCACATTAAAAATGATCAAATTATAAGTCAGAGCAAGCGACCTGCACAAATGAAATACCGCATTTGTGATGAATTTTCATTATTGATTTGAATTTCCAGTATACAGTCAATAAATGTACTTTGACTAAAAAATTACCTTTTACCGACAACCATTAAACAAATTTCAATAGATTTTTTTAAATCAACAGCATGAGATGGTGAGAGGTGTTTACATATCACAGAAACACTCCACAGCCTGATGAAAGTACCGGCTAACTTTTCGTTTAAGTGAATTAAAATAAACAATGAAAAAATGTTTTCAAGGTTTCTCTGCCAGGAACACATAATCGCAAAGGATCATAGTTAAAAAAAAAAGACAAAAAGTAAACTAAAACCTTAAGAGATACTTTTTTTTTTACTACAGATTAAGAGATCTGAATTTCTTTGGCGAAACATCAGCTTATTTAACAGTTTATATTCACACGTTCATTCTCTACAAGACCAAACTCATCTTTTAATATTGTTTACATTCAGCAGGGAGACAAACTTTATAGAGGGGAGGGGGGGGGTCCTTTCTGTCCAACATCCCAGGGCAAAACATGGGAGGTACAATTAAAAGCATGAAAGCTGAAAGGGCAGCAGAAAGCTCTTCCAGAGAAGCCCCGTGAGTGATATTAGCTGCTCTTATGATCATCTTACCACCCTCCACTCCCAATGCCTTTTGTCTTGCAAATGAGTCAATTAAAACCTCCTGTTTTCGAAAATAATTAAATCAATGCTAATAGCCGACTTAATTATTCTATTGTTCCTTGCACAATTTCCCTGTTTTTCAAGTGGGTCTCGCCAACTTCATATTGTCAGACTTTAAATGATGCAGTGCATTAGCTGCGCAAAGTGGGTTACCTTAATTACAAAATGAATCTATTGTCATTTTAATGGGCGGTGTCGTTCGTTTTAAGCCGTGCCTCTTAATATTTTATTTCCTGTGTGTTTTCATGTTTTTTTTCCCCTGCCATCCCTGAAGGTGACAAAATCGAGGGTTATCATTATTTATTTTGTTGGACTTGACTGAGTTATATGGTTGCACTCAATAACAGTATTGCCCAAAGAATCCTGTTTCACAAAGCAGGATTTCTTGCTCAGCCGGATAACTTGTCTGACTTAAGGTACCACAGTTTAAATGGACTCTTCATTCACTTACACTTAGCCCAAACCACCTTGAATCTCTCTAGTTATCTGGCTAAGTAAGAGATCCTGCTTTCTGAAAAAAGGCTACGGTTGTCAGTTGGGTCGCTTCTAGTTTGATTGAGAGCGGCACGCTGTTTTCCATACTTGAAATAAACCTGAAAGACATTCCAGTCATACAGGGGCAACACAGTGCTGCAGTAGTTAGCATGGCTGCCTCACACCGTTGGAGACCAAGGTTCTCTATGTGTGCAGTTTTAATGTTCTCCATATGTTGTTGTGGGTTTTCATTTGGGTTCTCTGGTCTCATGAAAAAAACATGTTAAGGTGAACTGGACTTAGCAAATTGCATTCCATTACATACATTAATGTTGTTTGTTCCTTGAGGTACAAAATTATACCTGGACTATACCCTTTTTTTTCTGACAGTATAGCTGTGAATGCGTGTGCAAATGATGTGTAGTTCTTTCCCTGTTCCACCATAAATGATTCAGCTTAAGAGCTGTGTGATAACTAGCACGAGGAGTTGAATCAGGTGTGTTAAATGAGGGGAAAACCAAAAATCTGCAGGGTTCTGGCCCTCCAGGACTGGAGTTGGGCACCCCTGACCTAGTCAATCAATCTATCAATCTGTAAATACAGGGGTATCCAATCTTATCCGCAAAGGGCGGATATATATATGCAGGTTTTCGCTGCAACTCCCTAATTAGGTCACTAATTAGAGGACTGATTGGCTGAAAAGTCCTCACACCTGGGTTTGAACAGCTGACCTAAAGGTGATCCCAAAAACCTGCACACACACCGGCCCTTTGCGGATAAGATTGCCCACCCCTGGGTAAAGACAACTTCCGTTATGCACCTGCATGGAGAAGGATGAAGGGATGATCCACTTTGAGATTCAATTAAGATGGGGACTTTAACTCAAAAACAAGAAACAAAAGGGATCAAGAAAGAAAAGGAACCACAAGGGGTCTAAACACGGGCAGGGAGAACTAAAGCAGGGAGCAACACTGGAACAAACAGAGTAGCACAGGGGCAAATACAGGAACAACTACACCGGAGGCGAAAAACAAATCAATGGTTGGAAAAAAAAACAGATGGACTTTTGCAAGATCCCGCAAAACTTTTGCAGGATCTCACATTACCTTTCTGTTGACATTAATAACTGCACTGTGTCCATTCAAAGTACCAAAGATAGAATTTATTTATAGACTAATAAGTATAAACGTAAACGATTCAGACTTGTCCGGTAAAGTGTGTTTTAAGCATTAAACTATGGGGGACAATGTACACCATGTAACTTTCGTATTACGTGTTTTATACGTATTTATTAATAATTGCACTGTGTCCATTCACCGCCAGTGACTTTAAGCAAGACAGCTAACTTTACCGTGGTGTTGGTGTTAAAGTGTAATCTTGAACCCATTTCCTGGAATTTCAGTAGAGATCCGAATATCCATCAGCAAGTGAAAACACCAGGTAGGTATACCTGAAAGGCGGTTCGGGTTTAAACCTTAACTATGACACTGTAGCACATGCATTTTTCTGGCTATAATATCTTTAAACAAAAGCAAGCGACACCCCTTGGTATTCCAGATTCCTTTACGGACAAATTTTAATGAATATTTCAATGTCTGTGTGTGCACTATGCCTTCAAAAGCCCAGCTTACAGTCACTGGTGGTGAATGGACACAGTGCAGTTATTAATATGTATAAAAGCACATAATATTAAAGTTACATGGTGTTCATTGCCCCCCACAGTTTAATGCTTAAAGCACACTTAACTGAGCATGTCAGTATCATTTAGATTTATACTTATTTACCCATTAATTGTATCTCTTGTACTTTAAATGGGCACCATACAGTTGTTATTAATGATGGAAAAGTATTGCAGCTGCAAAAAAAAAAGTCCTTTTTTTTTCTTTTTCAACCACTGATTTTTTATTGCCCTCCATATCCCTTCTGGGGCTCTGTACATACATCATAAACATGGGACAGATAAACAAACAAATGTCAATATGTACTGTAAACATAGCAGAGGCCTCTGGCCAGCCTCGAACCCACAACAAAGGGGAAACGTAGATGACAAGCACACACACAGCACATTAAGCTCTGTGGTGGCCCAAGGAACAGGTGAAACACATAAGGATCTAACACCAAATGGGATGGCACCTGCTGGCCAAATGCGGAACTGACATATAGAAGGGGACAGATCAGGACCGGGACTGATCCTGACAACCACACCTCAATAGGTGCATGTCACCACAGCACATGACATGATGAACATGAATATTCCAGTCAGTGTAAAGCTGTGATTACCAGTGAGATAGAGTGATTTCAGTTCCACTGCATTGTAAAGCACTAAGGGGTGTCATCAGAAATCAGAAGACAGACATATATGTATGTGGATGTCCCTCATGCCAGACGTGAGTGTTGTTGAAAATTTGTGGTATGATTAGAAGAAATTGCCTGATTAAAGGCACAGAGTAGTAAATTCAAACAGCTTGAAAGTCATGCTAGAAAGAATTTCCATTATTCAAATTAACTCAAAAATATGAGGGAGAAAACCATTTGCATAACCTACTAATATTATTACTTTACTCTCTGAAAAAGATCTGGACTAATATAAAATAAATGTAATTTTATGAAAAACTGGAGGACGGACATGATGCTCCAAATGAGTCCTCTCGTGAAAATTCTTGGGTTATAACGTTATCAGTGAGTATATAGCAAAAGGTTTACTATCACGTTCATGGACACTTTGGTGCTTATTCACATCACTTGTTTTTTATTACTAGCTGCACCCATCCATCCATCCAGCCATCCATCAATCAGGCATCCATCCACTTATCCAATATAGGATTATATATTACAGATGAATTTGTGTATGTGCCCAAATAATTAAATCTTTACAGCTGCAACGAAATGACTAGTCTTCGTAGTCAATGCTTTTAGAAACTCAATATTGGTACGCTGACCCTACAGTTAAAGTCAAAGCTGTGCAATTGTGTTTCTTTTTAGTCAAATTGTGTCTCTTAAGTTTTTTATCCAGGGCTATAAACAAGAAATATTGGTTTTGAAACTGTAGCCACAAAAAAGCTTACTTTGAAAGCATGAGGAAACACGCAGTTTGATAAATAAAGATTACGTTGAAAACCCAACCAAAATATAATCAACATTTGTCATATGCACTGCTTTTCCCACCAGATCATTAAGTTTACCGTATATGAGGCCAAAACAAGAAATTAAGCATAACAGACAGTGCAACAGAATACTTAAAATTGCATTATGAGTGTCTGTGTGTGTATATATATATATATATATATCCTCGTGCATGTAATTTGAATAAATATTATAAAAGTGTATATCTCAGTTTCAGCCATTATTATTAATGTGCAATGTAATAATTTGCTTCACACATTTTGAAAACACATGATATGACCTCTGGAATTAGATAATGTTGATATAGAAATACTAAGTTAAAATTTGATCATTGAAATTTAGGATTAAAAAGTCACAAGAATGATCCATTCAGGAAGATTGAGGATCTATGGTGTTCACAAACAGGGTTAAAAGATTCCAATAAAAGACCTTATGAAAACCTACAGAAATAATCAGTTAGATGTGTTCCTGGTCTTGAAATGCATATTCATTGTATTCTAACTTAAATTAATTTAAAAAACTCAGAGGCTATAAGTCTTTTAAAAACCAGAATGAAGGCCAAGATCTGTCACTAACCTAATATCAAGCATATTGTTGGGCGTTTTTTTGACTAAGTAGAAAGAGAATTGATGTTACCTCTGTAAGCATTCTGTGCTTAAGTACCTGTATTAACTAAATATCATCACATGAAAAGGAAAACTCAATTCACACATCCAGCATTACAGCCAGATCTAATGATCAATCAGGGCAAGAAAATGCAGAGTCAATCAAGCTTGCAGTCCCTTTTGGTGGCAAATTAGGTCTTGTCAAGGCTGTATCTGTGATAAAACAAGAGCAAACACCTTTTGCAATGGAAATGACAAACAGCCTAGGTCTGGGAGCAGTCGCTTAGCATGCTTAGGGATATTTTGACACAAGGGAGATTGCTATGCCTGCCCACATTCCGCCTCACCTTGTTGATCAAAGAGTAGGACTAGGCCGTGCTGAAACCTGAGCCAAGCGACTCTCTCGCGGGGTGGAGCAGACGTCCTGATCTCAGGTAAAATACTCAGCCCAAGGAACCGAAGCAGGCCAAGAAACCTCCAAGTGCAAAATTATGGCAGAAACTGAACAATAGCTGAACAACGGCATCATTTATTTATACTTCTTACCTAAACAAATCTTCCCAGACACATGTGGGGTTTTTCATTCCCTCCTTATGCCTCTTTTGCGGCTGTGTAATCATGGCCGCCCTACCATTTTGCGACAAAAGTAGCATCGGTACTGTCAACATTCCATGGCTGCCCAGCAATATAAATTGCCCTTGTGATGAACTTCAGAACCACAATTATAGTTGTCATGGACACACAGATCACCAATAAAAATGAAGGAGGAGATGAGGGTGCCATCTGTGGCTTTGCAAGGAACGTGATGGGGGCAGAGGTGATTGTGTGCACATTTGTGTAATCGACTGTGGGTGGGTACCCCACAATCAACAAGAAAACTTCTAGGGAATCAGGTCTGCAACCCCTTACTTTACAGACACTTTTTACTCCCCTAATAATCTGATCATCTGTACATGAAAAAATAATCACTTAAATTTATAAACGCAGTTAAAACTCTCATATCTAGTGATCAAGTAACTGCCATGTTCACATGAACGGCACAACAATAAATCACTGCAATTAAAAATTTCCAAACTTCATATACACCTAGGCTGAAACTTTCAAACTCAATATGTCACAACTGCACATGTTGCCATACATGTCCTGTGTGAAGTCAATCAGGATATGTACTTCATTTCCATAAGAGGTAAAGTCTACATGATAGCTAAGAGACAGATTTATTTCACTGACGATACCAGATTTTCACTGGGTCAAAATGTATGGTAACATGACATATGCGATGTTCTGAAACACTATTAAAGTCTTTAACCTACATTAGGCGTTTGTAAACTTTTGGCCTCAGCTATAAGGGATACAGCAAGTAATACCATTGTTACCTTGCAATTTTTTGGGTTCTATCCAATATTTGACCAAAGACAACAGTTCAATGACCGTTAAATAATGCTAAGAAATGTGATACAAATCAGTGTTTTTCTAAAGTGACATTAAACTATCCAGCAGCGTCTCAGTCCCGACTTTGCAAACTATGAGAACTTTAACTGTAAATATTTCATCATGGTCTCCAAATTGCTCATAATGCATGTGTGTGTGTTTGTGCCCTGCAAAGAACTGATATGTTCAGGGCATCACCCTACCATCTGCCCTGTGCTGGCTGGGATAACGAAACATTTGTTAGGGTCTTTGTGCAAACCAGCAGCCGACATTTTATGATGCCGTAAACCTACCCATTTAGGTTCTGAGTCTTTATTTTTTATGTCTGATGCCCAGAAATAAACCAATAAATTCATTCTCTAAAGAATTATACCGGAAAAAATGTGAAATCCTGAAACTGGAAACATATTACACAAGGTAGATAGAAGCTGATTTTGCAGGAGGAAGCATAAATTAAGATCTTCCATTGATCTTTATTCCCACTTCTGAAATTTCCATCACTCTGCTTTAGCTAATAGACTACATGTCAGGCCTTCTGAGAAGCAGAATAACATGCTGCTGTAGCCTGCAATGTATGCAAAAAACAGCAAATGAATTATAATCAAAGTGCAAGTGAAAAAGTCTTCTAATCAAAACAAGATATGCAGATATACTTTTTCTACCTTCCATTCATTTTCTGTACCCGCTTCTCCTATGCAAGGTTGGGGGGTACGGAGCCTATCCTATAAGCTACGGACTCTGGGCAGGGAATAACCCAGGATGGGGTGCCAACCCATCATAACGGACCATCCATTCATTTCTATGGGAAAACTCTAATTCCTACATGATGACCTTAACCCCTACCCAGCCCTAACCCTAACCATAAGCAACCAAACAAAATACGAGACTTGTAGCATTTTTAATTTTTTGATTGCATTCACAGATTTTTGTGGGGACCTGAAAAATGGTCCCCACAATGTCAAAATAACTGTTTTTTATTACATTGCGATGGCCATTTGGTCCCCACAATGTAATATAAACATGATCCACACATACTGTAACACACACACACACACACACAGATGCAAACTCCACACATGTACAGTAGGGCAGAGACAGAAACACCTTAAAAAATTATTATTATTATAATTATTATTATTACTCTAGTATTATTACTACTCTAGTCTACTAAAGCTATAGTACTTTCACCATTTTTACTAGTTGATTCTATATTAATAAACAGGTTAAAGTGATAGTTTAACACCGACAGTTCCATTTCTGAACCTGCTTAATGCTGAATTGGTCAGTCTACTGAATTTTCAGCTGTATTTTTCCCACTTTGGACTCCAGATTCCCAGAGAGGCCCCAGGCTCATTTTCATCCGGTGCGTCTCGTATCTGTCAGTGTCCTGCAGTCCCGACAAGGCAGCTTTGCTGAATATTAAAATGCTGTGTGGAAATGAAGGAGGTGAGTGTACTCAGCCTTCTTCCGCGGCTTCCCACCCCAGCGGTCAGCTCGGCCCAGACGGCCTGAGAAGCCCAGGATATTCCTTGATTATCTGGCACATTTCTGCTGAAGAGCACTGGCTAAGAAAGCAGCGGTAAAACAATGAAATATCTAGACATTTTCTGCATGCCTGACTGAGATTTCAGACACACACAGGTTTGTAATTAGATGTTTGTGGGGACTCTCCATTCTTTTCTATGGGAAAACTCTAATCACAACATGACGACCTTAACTCCTACCCAGCCTTAACCTTACCCATAAGTAAGCAAACAAAATATGAGACTTTTGGGATTTTTTGTGTTTTTGTGGCCCCCACAATGTCAAAATAACAGCTTTTATTACATTGTGGGCAATATTTGGTCCCCACAATGTAATATAAACATAATTCACACACACACACCTCAACATTATGTAGTACTGTAAGTTTTATCTTGTGAAGAAGGAAAAACGTGGAGTGCTGTGACTGATGACCTGGCCCCCACAATCCCCAGCCCCCTCCCTGACCTAAACCCTATAGAGTTTTTTGGGATGAGCTAGATCAAGAAGAGCAATGAAGCTAATTTCTGCGCAGAACTTTTGGAAACTCCTTCAGGATTGTTGGAGGAGCATTCCAGGCGGCTACATCCTGAAGCTGGCTGAAAGAATGTCAGGAGCCAGCAATGCTGTCAGTGAAGCAAAAGGGGGCTGTTTTTGAAGAGACTAAAATTTGGGAACATTTTAAGATGTTGACCCTTCTTTTGGTCTTGGCAATATCTGATATGCATTACTTCATTGCCTTTTACTATAAGGCGAATAACAAAAGTAAAATGGAGTGTGCACTTTTGACTGGTACTGTATAGGACAGAAAAAATGGTACTGGATACATGAAACTGAGAAAAGCCTGGGACTTCAGGCTTACAGTATAATCACATCTGGGTTAGAGGTGAGGCACCCATTCAAGACGTGTTTCTGTATCCAGAGACACTGACACATTCAACATCACTTTCTCGCCTAGTCCCGGTGTGCTTGCTCTCCCAGGGTCCACATCAGGCTCCTTTCACGCTATGAAGATAAAGTTTAGAATTTATCCCATGATGGACATGATACAGAAGGCAGCTTATCTATGTTACCCATTTATCCAGTCTGACATGCATTAAAAAAAACTCACACAAAGTACCATTCCTTACATTCTGCATTCGGTGTCCAGTTTTTAGCGGAAAACACCATTCCACTAATGCAGCACTTGTTGATGGTTTATTCTGTACTTTCATGACAGACATACTGCTAAAAAGAGACAGAATCCTATTTTGCGGACAGGCTCCAAGTCTGGAAGCTCACAGCCAAGAATATGATCATTAACGTGGGCATAACAGATTGTATTTTAAAACAAAAGAACTTTGATCATGTTGAAAGCCAAAACTGGTGAGTCAGACAGGAAAACAGATGAAAGATATGCAGTATCTGATTAAAGCTACCTCATTTACCATGATTGTGAATGGTAACCAGGCTTCTTGACTGGCTTATCTCTGCTGCAGTCCATTACCCTAACCTCTTACCCAGTATGGGGTTACTGTGGACTTTGAGCCTCTCCCATGAAGCATGGAGCACAAGGATACCTTAAATGGCAAGACAGCCCATAATAACGTACACGTTTATGATGTATGTAGGCACATACAGGAACAGGTACTGAAGATGGATAGATTGGTGGATGGATGGATTGATGGATAGATGGATGAACATACCTCGTATATTACAGTCAAACAAAACAGTGTTCTGGAAATTAATTTTTTAACTCCAAAATTTAGTTTTACAAGACATCTTCAGTAATCTTCTTGGATTTTTCATTTTGTATCCCATAACACTGTTAATCAAAACAAATTTCATATTTTCTGATAAAGAAGAGCATATTTGTTTAAATTTTATTTTGGGCTGATGATAAAGTTGTATTGTGGCCATAAGTGGAAATTAGCGGGAGAACATTTTAAAATGAACTTGAGGAAGCACTTCTTCACACAGCGTGTAGTTGGAGTATGGAATAGTCTTCCTG